>CAHIKZ030000669.1:2165000-2345000 GCA_903632075.3 Acanthosepion pharaonis | reverse complement strand
GCTGAAACCTGCGAACTCGTAGGTATATATTTGCTACCCGAACTCTTATTGAGATTATTGCTATATGTGTTGTCAGGTCTCCCCTCCTCCTATTTCAGAAGATATTTTTCTCGAACTTATGAAATTTGGCACGATGACGATTGAATTTAGTTTCAACTGTGTCATGTACAGACAAATTGATGGAGTCTCAATGTCTTTCCTTTTGGGTCCCGTTTTGGCTAACATCTTTTTAGGTTTCCATGAAGAGAGTTTCCTTTCGTTACGCTGATGACACTTTTTGTCACATCGACAGCGAAAATGAAGCGGACCTTTTTCTTATGTCTTTTAACAATATCCACCCAGCTCTTAAATTTACACAAGAAAAGGAAATTAACCTTTCCCTTCCCTTACTTGATATTTTGGTTCATAGAACGTCTTCGGGTTTTCTCACTTCAGTTTATCTAAAACCAACTTTTACTGGTTTGTATACCCGTTGGGACTCTTTTTTGTTTTATAAAAGGTGGAATAAATTTAATTAAGACTATTATCTATAGGGCCTTAATGATTTGTTCGAAAACCAAATTGGAGGATGAGATAAGATTTATTTCTATTACTCTCTACAAAAATGCTTACCTTTTAGACATTGTCCAAATAATAAAGTGAAATCTGCTTCAGTACAGTGATGTAGAGTGTACCTTCGTCATCCTTGGCTAAGTAGTATTAAGATTTGCTAAAATGGTTTCTTTAACAGTTCGACAATGTTATTTTGCTGCTAATAGACGTGTGTGTTTTTTTCTGTTAATCCTGTCCTTCCATCCATGCACAAAGCCATTCTTCCACCTCAGCATAATAATTCCCTGATTTATTTATTTGAATGTAGTTGATGTATACACTATATAGGAAGAACGACTCAAAGGCTGGATGTTATGATTAAACAGCAAGAGCTTACAAAAATCCGGAACACTACTTATTCAGTTGTTCTGACCAATACATACGGGTCTTCCATTGGGGAAAACCTTATAAATGACAGCAGCTAATTTCAGTCTGAACTCATTTTCCCATCCTGAGTAGGTCCCACTCAAATTACTACCTTAAAATATCAGAGGCCATATATATTTTATCAATGAAACCATCGTTCTGTAAACAGAAGGATTTTGTCCTTGGTCACCAATTGATTTCCATCTAAATTTCCCACCCCCTCACCCTCACTTCTTTCATTGATAGTATATAAATATTTATTTACTTCGATTTAGCACCGTTGAGCGAGGTTCGAAACCAGTTAGCTAGCTCGTTCTTCATTTTTTCTTTTAATTATAATCATGTGTAGTAGTATTAAAAATACAAATACAATTTGTTTATTATGGTGGTTATTAAGTCTTGTAACACTAACAATAATAATAACAATATATATATATATATATATATATATATATATAGTTTATTTGGTTAGTGTAACGGCTAGTTTATGTGGGCGCTACCTATACCTGATATGATGGGCCTTAAACTAGCCGGCACACTAACTATGTTAACAGCGCGTATTGGTGCAATTAGCTCCTCGCATATAAAAAAAAAACCTCTGGCGATCTCTTAAATAAATTAAAATAGACATAAAAAAAACAAATATAAATCTAGTTTAGATATAAATTCTTTAGAAACAAATGTTCCTGTTAAAAATATCTAAATTTACTAAGGATACATTTAACTAAAACAAAAACACGCATATATAATATATATATATATATATATATATATATATATATATATATATATATATATATATATACACAAAGAATAATCACACATAGAATTAATCAAAGTATCAATGCGATTATTGGCGACATCCATCGCTAGAAAACATAATATATGCATTAAAATCATGTTCATCCATAGTGCGAGTTTTGATCCTTGAAGAAAAACTTGTTGTCTGTAGTTTTTATAAGGAAAAAAAAACACATGCCTGATGATGGATGGAAGACTGTCCGTAAGTACTAGCATTTTAACATCAAATAAACTGAAAAACTACAGACAACAAGTTTTTTTCTTCAAGGATCAAAACTCGCACTATGGATGAACAGGATTTTTAATGCATATATTATGTTTTTCTAGCGATGGATGTCGCCCATAATCGCATTGATACTTGATTAATTCTATGTGTGATTATTCTTGTATGTAAATCATATGCTGCCTAATGTTTTATGTTTATTAAAAACTATCGATCCGCAGTACATAAAAAAATTCCTATAAAAAATTACTACTATGACATTACACTATATTATTGAACTATATACTTAGTTCATGACATAAAAACTGAATACACTTGTAAAAATAGAATACGTGGATTTAACACATCACAAGAAATATTTAAATAAAATTCTCAATTAAAATTTTGAAAAACTTAGCGTTGCGTCTTTGCACGTTCCGATATCTTACAACCGTCAATAATAGCAGATATTCAAAAACATCTTTCGGTCGACATACAGGTATATCGTCTCAAGTTTTTGATTTTATAAGGAAAAAAAAACACATGCCTGATGATGGATGGAAGACTGTCCGTAAATACTAGCATTTTAACATCAAATAAACTGAAAAACTACAGACAACAAGTTTTTTCTTCAAGGATCAAAACTCGCACTATGGATGAACAGGATTTTAATGCATATATTATGTTTTCTAGCGATGGATGTCGCCAATAATCGCATTGATACTTCTGATTAATTCTATGTGTGATTATTCTTTATGTAAATAAATGCTGCCTAATGTTTTAATATATATATATATATATATTATATATATATATATATATATATATATATATATATATATATACACTCACTCACACACACACATACATACATATATATTCATGTGTGTGTGTGTGTGTGTGTGTGTGTTGTTTGGCAATAATGCCACAAAGTGCAAGGGTTTACTGAAGGAGAATAAAATGAGAAGACTTTAGAAGGAAGCGGAAACCCAATCCTAAAGAGAAAAAAAGATAGCAAATCTCTAATCCCGTTTAAAAGTCTCGGGTGGAGATAAAAAAAGTAGAAAAGCCGTAAAATGACGTGTTTAGTTATGGATGTATTTGTACTTTCACGGTTATACTGAAAATTACAAAGATTTAGTTGATATTATGAAACATCTGGGACATAGATAAAGCGTGGAAATTTGGGAAATTTAAGACTTAAGATATATTGAGGGAATGAAGGACAGAAACAAACGACTTGTAAGTTACCCAATTTTTTTCTGTGTAAATGGACGGCAAAGCGATGAAAAAGAATGGATGGTGAAGAATCAAGTGTTGAGACAGGAAGATGTCGTGGGGCATGATTACTCCCGCTCTGAAGGGACTTCTTTTATGTGCCGTGTCCTTTTAGGACCTAAGCGATAATGGTCTCCACAATTTGCTGTCCCTTATAGCTCTTAATAAATTTTCTCATTTTCTTTCTCCTGTTCCGCCATCCAACCCCATCAAGCATGTTACGTACTGTTTTCTTCTGTCCCTCTTTCTATCATTCTGTTCGGCGAGTATCAGATTTTTCAAGTCCTCCTTCGTCATTACGTGCCCCAGAAATTTCGACTGCTTCTTCCTGGTGCTAAGTATACATTTCCTTTTTGTTTTAATTTTCTTTAAAATCTCGCCGTTTCTCATATGTTCGGTCCATAGTATCTTCAGCATCTTTCTGCAGAAATAACATTTTTGTTGCTTCAAATTTCTTCATCATCCTTGAGGAGATTTTCCAACATTCGTTGCCATATATGAGATGATGCTTAAATGAAGATTGACACTTCTACCAGGGATCACTGCGGTCTTTATCGCATCCACGTATTGTTTATCAGCATCTACTGAGGACCAGTGTTGTATCTGTGCTCTGCTACACTTTGTACTTAATTAAATTAAAAATTAAAATTGAAAATATTTGTCAAATCGTAGTTAAATAAAACGTATTCTAACCTAAACACCCCCCAAAAATCTTTAAATATACAAATAGAAAAAAATGCCGTAAGAATTTTTGCCGTTAACAATAAAATTTTAAAAAAATCCAGACGACATGCATTTAACGGATGTCAGATTTCATTGAAAAATACATCCCAACCCCCTACCAAAACGTAACTAATAACTGATACATCAAAACACAGACATAATGAACACGCAAACACCCCTTGTCTAGATAAATTGGATTTCTCTGTATCCTTGGAAACGTGAATTATGATTTTTGTTGTGTCTTTAAAAGCCAGTAATTTGAAAAGTTACTCCAAAATTCGATTGAGGATGAAATGGAACTAATGTCGTTAATTTAATTACAAAATTAAATTCGGAGCTTTTAGCTTCCATTTTTGAAACATGGTTAGAATTGTGTAGCAAAAAATAACATATTTTAAATCAATTAATTTATAATATTAATGCTCTGTAAATTTTGTAAAAATAAAAATATCTATAAGAACACAGGATTATATATCTTACTGTTCTTTCTTTCTATATATATATATATATATATATATATATATATATATATATATATAAATAAAGAAAGAACAATATATATATATATATATATATATATATATATATATATTGGACACCTCGGCGTGGTGTAATGGTTAGAAAGCTTGTCTTGCTAGACCAATTACGGCTGAGTAGTGAGTTCACTGGGTGCCCCATACTTTCGGCCTTGTGCCACAACTAAGACTGATTTACTATCAGTATATGGGAAAGGTGTGAATCCTCTTCTTCTCCCTCCAGCTATGGGTAAATAGCAGGACAGACTGGGTTCTATAGCCTTGGATGGCAACTGGTCTAGGAGAAGGACAAATCTGAATTCAAAACCTGCGGAGGAGGGTCGTTTGGGGACCTTGTGGCACGTAGTGCACAAGGTCTGTGAATTCGGCCCTTCAAAAAGTGTGGCTGGCCCTGCATGAAACCTTCACCACTATAATCAAATCTCATGTGCTGTTGTCGGTTTCCTGGGAACTGATCTGCTTGACCCACATGCTTCAAATTCGATATATATATTAAAGACATTTTTATGTTTAACGTTCTTTTTTATAGATACAAGTATTTAAGTAAATGCTCTGTTTATAATAAACAGTATTAAATAACATTTACCGGCCTGAATGTCCGAAAATTTTCATAGAAAATATTCGTCCTTTGACAAGTTCGAACCTGCATCCTATACGGAACCGTCATTTACCTTATAAACTTCCTAACCTTCATAACTGCTCTGGCGTATCAAATGTAAACAAATGACTTCATATATAAAAATGGACAAAGTCCGACAATTTATTTATTAAAGACATTTTTATAATAAATGACGTCTTTGTTTACATTTGATACGCCAGAGCAACAAATGACTTCATATATTTGAAATGGACAAAAAATCCGACTGACTTTATTTATTAACGTCATTTTAAATGAATGTTCCGTCAGGATGCAGGTTCGAATCCTGTCAAAGGACGGATATTTTCTATGAAAATTTCTCGGACATTCAGGCCGGTAAATGTTATTTAATACTGTTTATTATAAACAGAGCATTTAGTTAAATACTTGTATCTATAAAAAGAACGTTAAACATAAAAATGTCTTTAATAAATAAATTGTCGGACTTTGTCCATTTCTTAATATATATATATATAGCTGGAAACCCATATTCGAGGATACCTGTCTAAGTACTTTGTTAAAGTAGTAATGTCAACACCTGACTTGCCAAATGTCTGGTCGTTCAAATCAAGTCTATATAAAATTAGAAAACGAAAGTAGCTTAGACGTAACTCTAAATATATTCCGAGTGAATAATTCACATTAACCTTCTTAAAGTAAAATTGACGACTAGTGCCGAGACAGTTAGGTTCATATGTTTAAAATACATTGTTTTAATGCTTTTTATATATATATATATATATATATATCAAAGCATTTAATTTGACACACACATAAATGGCTTTCGTCTTCTAAAAATACGCCTTGAGGATTTATAAATAACTAGTTTTGAACGTCTCTTTACGCCATCACGCCTATAAATAAATGGAATGCATTTGCAATACATCAAGATGATAAAAAGCATTTTATGCAAAAGCTGAAATTTGCTTGAAGTGCTTTTTTTTTCTTTTTTTTTTTTTTTTTTTTTAAGACCCGAAAAAATAGATCTTCATATATTTTTAATGTTAAAATCCAAATGCACCTGGGACAATATGAAATCCATTTCACTTATACGAAGGATAATTTGAAGGAATTAATTCTGATTTATTGTCGTCAATTATGGATTCTTTCTAATCAGATTTATGGAATTGAAAAAGTGAAAGCCGTCTCTTTCCTGCATCTAATATTAATTAATTCAAGGGATGAAACCAAGCAAAGAAAACACTGCATAAAAAAGGCAGTAAGCCGCTTTCAGGCTGAGAACGTCATCTGCAATCGGCTCATAACGTTTGTTAATAAGATTACTCACTAATCTGGAATATGAATCTTTGAAAAACAATAAAATTAAAAGGGGATCTCTCTCTCTCTTTCTCTCTCTCTCTCTCTCTCTCTCTCTATATATATATATATATATATATATATATATATATATATAATGTGTGTGTGTGTGTGTGTGTGTGTGTGTGAAAATATATAGAAAATAGGAAGGAACTGGTTAGGTAAATAATCCAAAAGTTCCTTAGTATTTTTTTGTTATTATTTTTAAAAATAGTGCTCGATACAAAAGTAGAGCATAAATATAATTATTTATTTAAAAATATGATTCCAACTCGCGACATAAGAGGTCTCATGTTTCAAAACAAGAGCCGAAAACTTCAATATAATTATTTGAATTAAATTGAGTTAAAGTAAGCTCTGTTCCATCTTCAAGCGAAATTTTTTTTGAATAACGTATTTCTGAAATTTACGTGTTTTAATAATTGAAATCAAAATTTCCATGGTAACAGCTAGGGCGAATTGTTTAAATTGGGTAGGCGAGTGTTGGGTGTTAATAATAAGTATCAGTATAGAGTTACTTTTATAGATGTCAAGTCAGGGAAAGGTGGGGTTGTCTAAATTTGAAACGGAAGATGTATTAACCCTAGTCTGATATGCATGTCTATGGAGAATGTTTAAATTATAACTCTCCATCAGTTTCTCTTAATTTTAACTTAGAATTGTTAATTGACATTCAAAACCGTACCCCACTTGGACGGCTGAGATAGTGAAAGTAATGCGTCGTTCCATTAAAGGAACAAATAGAAACAAACATATTTATTAGATGAAATATGGTGTATGTCACATCTCTAGATCATTAAATAGAAAATAGATCGATTTTAGATTCGCTATGAATAAAAATAGTTTTAACAGAATATCAGAATGTGATCGAGAGGAGACAAAAAATTAGACTGCAGTTTCTATGATTTTCAAATTTATAACAGAAACTTATTTATGGAGAATGTTTGCAATTTGGTCAGACCGCGAACTTTCCAATACACCTTCGTAAATTGTGAAAAGCAATAGCGAAAAAACGGATATTTGATTCGGGCATAATTTTGCTTGAACGAAATGAAACTTTGCCCACCGACTGTCCTGATATTATTTGGCCAGGATTTCTTTGGGAAAATTATTCTCAATTTAGTACGTGTTAATGAAACTAACACAAACAGATGCACCGTCAGATTTCTTAATTATACGATCAAAATGATGTTCATTCTTAACATAGCAGAAATCAACAATTCAACGAAGTCTTTTTGAGTAAAAAGAACCGAGAATTGAAAGACAGATGAAATTTATCGATCTACCCAGCTAATTAAACAGATCGATACATTTTGGTACGCACTGACTTATGCAAAGTGACGAATCTGGAAGTTGTAGGCGTGCGTGCAGAAGATGCAAGAAAAAAAAAGAATTGCACTTGATTCAATGTACATCTTGTCGATCAATGGTGACAGTTCGGGTTGAAGGATACAGAAAAGGGATAATACATGCTTAACCCTGTCTCACAGACAATGGCCTGAGTAAACCATGAGAAAACGTTATTAAATAAACTGTTTAGTTAAACTTAAGCACATGTTCAACCAGCAGTATATTCTATTGAGAAACTTCAATTTCTTCTCTGTCAGCTATGGGTTAAACTGCAAGGCAAAGAGATATCATTAATCTGGAAAAGGCAGTCAGTTTCAGGTAACTCTGACGTCAGCCACGTGCCATCGTCACACCCTGTGACACACTGTGACCATTACTCTTAATGTTTGACAACATTGGGAAAGGCCTAGGTCCTATACTGGACTGAATAAAAATTTCTTAAAAATAAATCTAGACTATGGTACTGATATTTTTTCTTCAGGCCAAACTGGGGAGTTTTTTAAAATCTGATGTCTGATCATTTGTCACATTTTCAGAAGGGACATGGCCCAAGAATTTTTCAGAATTAATTCATATATATATATATATGTGTGTGTGTGTGTGTGTGTGTGTGTGTGTGCGCCTGAAAAATTAATTTCGGTTGAGCTCTCTGGGGAGAAAGTGTGAGTTTGTAAACAGTGACTATAAATGCTATTAATGCAAGACTTTTCGATAAAACGAATCGAGTTCTCTGTTACTGGTATGTTTATCTAAAAACAAATACGCTTAAATACTCTTTCATACCTCTCCCATGCGCCAACGGCTTCGGAGGAGATTCTCCGACTGTCGCCAATTCAACCGGGTTTCGATTCTAGCTAGAGGCAACAGGACGTCTAATCACACTGATGAGCTGTGATACAACAAAATACTCTGTCAGTGGATTACAATATATAAATACGCACACACACACACACACATATATATATATATATATATATATATATATATATATCGACAGCCTCAAGTGTTCTGTCTACTCAATTTTACTCACAAGACTTGGGTCAACCCGTGGTATGATTTCCAGGCACTTTCCAAAGGTGACGTACGCTGGGATCACCCTCCTTTTCAGACTCCTCCTCCTGACAAATCAACAGTGATGAGATTCGTGTCTCATGGACAGAAATATATATATATATATATATATATATATATATATATATAGTTTCATACATATGTAACTTTAAAATAATCTATTCGTTATTAGTTTAATCTAATGAATAATATTTTTGATGTCATTTAAAAAAAAATTCGCCTTAACTGACTTTATTTTTTTTTTAATCGTTTCCCGAAATAAACAAACAACTTGAGAAAGGCATTAGGCAAAAAAAAAAAAAAAAAAAAAAATCCACAGGCCACACTCTAGCAAGTGAGAATGCAAGCATCACCTTTTTTGTCCTCTCCGATGAAGTGCGCAGATATCAATGGAGAATTGATTTTTTTTTTATCCGCAGTGTTTATTCCAGATTGCATATTGGAATAAATCTGGTCTCATTGAATTACTCGAGAAGACGATCTATGGAGACCCAGTTTTATAGGAAGGAACTCTAAACAGTAATAACGCTCCATTTGTTCCGAGAAAACAAATAGTTTTGTTCGATTTTAACAGGTATTTGGGAATAGAAGCAATCGCTTACTGAAGAATTTGATTTATTGTAAAATCAAAGGATTAGATTTTTTTCAATTTTTTTTATTGTTCGGTATGGGTAAATGTATGGTTATTTCTCTCTGTCTCTCTCTCTCACTCACTCTTTCTACGTCTCTCTATATCTCTTTCTTTCTTTCTTTCTTTCTTTCTTTCTTTCTCTCTCTCTCTCTCTACATATATATATAGGCCTGACGATTGCATCTAGCATGAAACGGACTGTCGCCTCTAAGTGTTGACTTCTGTGTTCACTTTTATATTTACACGCGCTCTATCTCCGATATTGACCACTTTATCCCATAAATATGGCACATCTATATCTCTATATATATTGATATATATATATATATATATATATATATATATATATATATATATATATATTATATAGGATTTTTTCTAGACTCGATGAATTAATTAATTATGATTATCTCAAATCCTCCTAATAATTTCTATATATATATATATATATATATATATATCCTTGCATGAACCAGCTTCTAATGCTCTGAATAGAGCGGCTTGGGGATAGTAATCGTGGTTCCTGAGGGCACAGTCCTATGGGTAAGGGAAACTCGGCTGAGTTCCACCGCGGAATATGTGAGCGAGCGGCGCAATATCTAGTCTAATTCGTTACTACTTCGTCACCGAGGCCCGTTGGTACAGTTGGTATGATGTTTATCGTAACTGTCCCGGTTTCAATTCTCGGTAGTGGATGTGCACTGCTGATGGGTCCCAAATGTAAGACGAAACTGTCGTCCATTGCTTTCTGTATTCTGTTGAGGTTTCTTCTAGACTCGATGTATTATTTTATTATGATTATCTCAAATCTACCTTAATTTCTATCACTTGTATATGTATTGATGAAACTTTGCTCCATTCATTTTGGAAAGAGAGCATTCATATATACAAACAGAAATTTTGCGTACATAGGAATCAAAATTGCATTATGACTGTCAACTACAGGCTTCACGTTTGATCTTCAGATGATGTCACTAAAAGAGAATATATTGATCACACAACAGGTTCTCTAAACAGGCCCCTGACCTTACCACTATAGTGATATAAGTAAACGATAAATATTCACACCCAACTCCCTTGCCCATAACAAAAAAAATCCTTAAAGATATTTTGAGAACGTTAATAAAACGTTTGAATACCTATTGGAAGCACTAAAACTAAGAAAATATATAAAAATAGCATTTCTTCTTGTTTCTTTTCTCTCTCTCCCTCTCTCTCTCTCTCTCTCTCTCTCTCTCTCTATATATATATATATATATATATATATATATATATATATCCTTCAGAAACTACTGATAATAACTCGTTGGAGATTTTCTCAGGTTTTATTGTGCAAAGAAAGTGTCATTAATTTTCCTTCATTAATAAATCAAACTAACACAAATAAATGAAACGCATATTTAATTAATACAATATTCTATATGCCTTAATGATACATTATTATTGTAAATTTTTAATATGGGCTTAACATTCCATATCTTTCATCATTTTCAGTCATCGATTTGATAAAATCTTCTACTGATTCGAATGTAACTTTCAGCATTTCTCATTGCTTTACAGAAATCATTAAACGTTGTTTAACACTTGCATGACTTTCTTTTACTTGTAGACCCAAAACTCCATCAGTAAAAGATAAATTACTATGTTCAGAGGACCGGGGCCATCAATTTGTTTTAATCATTTCACACCAAGTAAGGAAATAAAGCCACTAAGACACTAGTAGATGTTAGCGAATATGAGAAACATACTTTTAAATCGAGTAGGCAATAAAAGAACAAGATTTAAGAAGACGAAATAACGATTCACATTGTATTTAAATTTTTAAATATCAGAGTTGACTGGGAAGCAAGAAGCTGGAAGAGAGTTCCACAAGCGAAAATTGAAATAGAGAAAAAAAACATTAGCATAAAACTTATGTTTATATATAGCCATTTTAACAGCAAATGATTAGACATCACCGCGAATGTAGAGCAGCGGTTCAATTCATGAAGTCTAGTTACCAGAGAGGAAAGAAGAAATACCATGAAAGTATTTATAGAAAGAGCGCAGGGAAGCTATGTTACGGAGGTGGGAAACATTTCGACTAATATCTAGAAAACCTTTTTTTGATAAGATCGACAATATTCAGCTGAGTAGCATATAAAGGGTCGTATTTCTTACAAAAAATATACGATCGAAACCTTTTGGTTGTAACTTGTAGCACACAAAAACATCTTATTCAAGAACTTACAATAATCCCTTGCATTTATCTTGACACGATTTTCAACTTTGAAGCTAACTATAATTCACTGCCTAAATTATTCCTCCAAATTCGCACTATTATATTCTATGTTGTGCTTGTCATGAAGGATGCAATATTTATGCCAACCACTGGTTTCAACCAATGTAGCTCCACATTTGTCAGTAAATATCCTCGTAGAGAAATCAGTTTGCACAAACTTTTTATGTCTTTAATTGTCGGACTTTGTCCATTTCATAATGTATGACGTCATTTGTTTACATTTGGAGAGGCATTGCGCAGATATGAATGAATGAAAGAAAATCATGGAGAATTGTGTTTAAAAACAGTGAAATCGATCTTGCTAATCGGACGCTCCTCTGCGGCGAAACCGGTAAAAGCACGTTAGGCTATATGACAGTTCTGTTGGAGGACTCATATTTTCTATGAAAATTTCTCGGACATTCAGGCTGGTAAATGTTGTTAATATGGTTTATTATAAACAGAGCATTGACTTAAATATTTGTATCTATATAAAAAAAGAACGTATAAATATATCTTAAATACACTTTTTACTTCACTTACAGGTGTATCTTTATGATATCTACTTAAAGGTGCTTATCTGCTTTAATATCTTTATGATATTTTATTTATATTATGCATATTTTATCTGTTTACATTCCTATAATATATTTTTTAAATATTTCCCTTCAAGTCAATTAATTTTTTTTTTTGATTATTACCCTTTTAATTACTCTCAAATCTCTTTTCACGGTATTTATGAGGTCACTTACTTTTATTGATCTTTTCCAACCAATGTTTACAATTACTTTAATTGGTCTATGATCACTTTCCATTTTTTTCATATTTTCTGATGTTGAATTTCCATTACTCAAAAACTTTATCTTTTTCTTCTTTTGAAGAACTTTACTCATTGCATTCTTGAGCTGTCAAATTCAAATACACGAATCATTGAATTTTTAAAATGAAATATTTGTCATTCATTTTTTACTGAACCTTTGCTAAAAATCTAATTTCTAAGGGAAATCTTATAACTAAAAAACGAAGAATTTGTGGACATGTGTTTATGTGGACTTTTGTCCTTGTTTTGCTATAAGGAACCCGGCCCCGAAGTTTGTAAAAGTATTTTTAATGCACTCTGTAGTTGTGCGTGTGTTTCTATATGTGTATAGCTGATAATTTTCAACGCTGATATAGACAGCAGAAACCAATGAATATAGCAGTTCATTTCTTTCTGTTGATCTGTTTGTATGACGCCGTTGAGAAAAAGGAATTTTCTGTTTTTTTTTTTTAAATTCGACAAATGAAATGTCGAATGAAAGTTATTTAAGTCGCCAATTATTTTAACACAAAAATTATGCCGTCCTGGGTATGTCGATAAACTACATCCGCGTCCTGGGTAAGACGATAAACTACATCCAGCAGCAAGGCCTCTGATCACGAGGATTTGAGGAGCGTGGAACCACCTCTTAATTGCTGGTGTTCCCAGGTTAACCCTGACCCGGGGTGGTAGCACTTGTTAGGGTCCCATCTATGGGCAAATAGTTAACACCCAAACTTGTGTAAAAGTAAGGTTTAATACCAGAAAAACTTTGTAAGAAAAAAAAAATTATTACCAGCAGTAATTTTTGTTAGGAAAAATTATTATCAGCAATACTTTAAAAGAAATACCAGCAATACAAACAGTTATCCATTCTTTGGAAAAAATATGACCAGCTATAGATTTCTTCAAGGAAAAATATTCCCAGAAATAGATTCTTGAAGAAAAACACTACTAGCAATAAAAATTTGTCGGCATTAAATAACCCTTTGAGGTTGGTATGCCGTAAAACAAACCAAACCAAATAGAAATTGTTTAGCTTCCTGATAAATGGTACTTTGAAAATTGCATTGTACTTATGGAAGCTTTCGATGTTGCTGCCAAACATTATAGGAAAATTTGTGAATATACAAAGACATATATGCATGTGTGCACGTGTGTGTGAGTGTCATGTTGATTCATAAATAATTAAGAAATAAGAAAAAAAGGTCAATAAATCCGATACAGTAACCCTATAATGTATTGCATCTTAACATATGAAAGAATTATCAAACAGAAAGCATCATTGAATATATTACAATAATCTCAAAACATATAGCAACTCATAAACACGAATCAAAAGACGCGATGATGTGGAAAAAAACTGCTACTGATTTCATCACTTCATCTTACTTATTATAAAACGCAGATTGTGTGTGTGTGTGTGTCTGTACGTTTATATATTGGATCGGATTTCCTACATTTTTCAACCGATTCCAACAAAACTTCACAGGACTACGTAAAATTACCTTGCGGTGGTTCTGACAGCGCCAAAAATTGGAAAAACACAATTGTTTTTGCACGAAATCGCTTTGAAAACACGATTAAGAGGCATCACGAGAATGAAAAGGGGACAACTTATATCGAGTTATACTTATTATAAAACCCAGGTTGGTTGTGTGTGTGTGTGTGTGTGTGTGTGTGTGTGTGTGTGTGTGTGTGTTCGTTTGTGTTTCGTTTATGTATGGGATCGGATTTCCTACATTTTTTCAACCGATTTCAACAAAACTTCACTTTATTTTTGGCAGGTAGTGTTTCTTATTGTCTTGCACACTTTTTCTTTATTTTTACATTCAGAATGCTTTAAAAATTCCATTTACAAGAAAATTGTTTATAATAAAATTCCATTCAATCGGTAGACTCATAGCGATTGAAAACAATGTTTTTGTTTGAGTTTGGGTTTGACCAAAAAAAAAAAACAATTAAGACATGCGTGTCCGTCAACCTTAAATAATAATCTTTGTCAATTTTATTTTTCAGTCTTTATGATGGTCTATACTTTATCTATCTCTTACTGTTACATCCCCGGGGAACGCCGGGATCTACTACTAGTAATATATAAACATTAATTTAGAGGATTAACTAACGATAATTAACTTTGCAGAAAAAAAGATAAATTCCTAAACAAAAGATATGACCTCATTTCAAAATGTAAACACGAAAACAAATCCTTTCTACTTAACTAGCCACTATATCAACTAAAACGAACTACGTAATAGATTTGATTTCAAATACCAAAATTTAGAACCGAAAAAAACTAATAAAAGAACAAAATATATAAATGATTTTAAAGTAATGGCTGTAAGTATAAAAACTTAAAGTTAGCATATAAGGAATGTACCAAAGAAATTATCCTAAACTCAGTACTGTCTTAGCTCAGATTCATCCTTTCTTCACTTTCCATAATCTTGGAATATAGCGTATAGGTTTTCCCCCAAAACATTGACATCATTTTAAAAACAATTATCTTGAAAACTACAAAGTCTAGCTCAATGCAATTGAACAGTTTCGGTCATGAATATCATAAGTTTAATATGGGACTGATTTCATAAGTGTTCAAAATATGCATCGCCTGTGATACGGTACATGTCAAGTTGGTAGTTAAGATCTTGCCAAACACGATGCGGAAGTGATTCTCTGCTTGAGTCCATCAATGTTAGCAGGAAGACAGGGAACACAGACCAGTCCCTTCACATGTTCCCACAAAAGAAAACAAAAATCAGACGGGGACTGGTCCTGTAATCGCGGCGGTCATTTCATAAGAAAACTATCTTGATCTCCACCACGTCTGATCAATCTCTCTGGCAGATTCTCATTGAGATAAGCACGTACTATTCTCTTCCATTAAATATAAAATCTTCATCTTTATCTATAAAATTTGAGGTTATTTCTGCAAGACATGCCAAAATTATTGCCTTGCGAAATGATGTTAAACTTTCGTGGAGCACTCTGTGTATAAGCCGGTGACACATGGGCTAAACATAATCTATGAAACTGAGAGTCACTAAGCAGTGAAAAGCGAGCGCTTTCGGTTAATTTTTAACCATTTTCCAGATTAAAAGATGAAACCTAAAGCGAAGATTGTAGCATGTCAATATTTGTATGTTGTTTCCTATAATTCGGCGTGTGGGAGTAACAGTAATTTCATTCTTTGTGGAGTTTTTTGTTCAGTATCGAAAACAAAGCCATGACAGCAGACGACGGCTTTCTTCGGAACATACCAGCTAATCCGAATGGATGTACTGTTTTAATTACGAGTGCTTCTAATAGGTATTCAAACGTTTTATAAACGTTCTCAAAATATCTTTATCGTCAACAAGTTTTTTTTCTGCTATATATTTATTAGTTATGCTAATTTTATTGTTGAAATTAACATATTGTATAGTTGAGAGGGAATTTTATCTTATATTCTGAGGAATTCGAATTTGCTGAAACCAAATTAATTGGGAATTTTAACGAATGGAATTTAAGACATTTTCTAGATATGTAAGTCGTCTTCGAAATTAAGTGAGACTACTTACCTTCAAAGTAAGGATTCGAATGCACTGTATTTACAAGGCGATGGACAACGACCACTGGTGCCGGAGGGAAAATGTAATTAGATCAGTAGAGCGTAAATAGTCTATTTTGACGTAGAGCCAGGATAATGTCGCTCGCAATGATGATAGATATCGGTTTATTATCAATGCTCAAGTCTAATAAATAACCATCCCCCTTTCAAAGGTTTGTAAAATCACAAAATATGTTTGTATTATAAGAAACTTGTATGAATATTTATTTGCATATACATAGATACACACACACACACACACACACACACGTATATATATATATATATATATGTGTGTGTGTGTGTGTGTGCGTGTGTGTTTTTAAAACGACGGTCATTTTCATCAACATGGTAGGTAGCGACAAGGCGACAAATGATATCTTAAGAAAATCGAAAACTTTTTTCGTTATCCCTCTGATAAAGCCGTTGAGGGCGAAATTCATTATCGGATATTATTTTCTGGGCATATTTTCACACACACACACACACACACACACACACACACACACACACATATATATATATAACTGTTAATGGTTGTCAGTGATTTTCATACAATTTTAATGAGCCGATATCGATCACACGCACACAAACACATATATACATACATTCATATATGTATACACACACAGTCACACACACACACACATATATATATATATGTGTGTGTGCCTGTGTGTGTCTGTAGTGTAATAAATTTGTGCATGTAATCCCGACAGTGCTATACGTTATTGACATTGTATACGTATATTGTTACAAAGCAATAAATATTAAACAACCTACAGGAAATGCAAAATAACTCAATGACATGACTGACTGAAAATGAATGCTGGGATTTTTTTAAATTAACGAATAATAAAACAAATAAAAATTGCTCTCTTTGTCAATATCTGTTTGAGAAACTTGGAGTTTTCTTAATGAAGAATACAATTTTACATTCGTAGAAGTCGGGCCGTTTAAAAGCCCATGGATGAAAAACAAAATACGAACTGGCAATTATTCCAGTTGTTCATTCTACACATGATCTGCAAAAAAAAGTCAATTGATTTCAATTATTTAACCTAAATTCTTCGATATATATTTCACGGAAAAAGAATGATCAGAATTCAACATAAATGTTTTTATGTGATGTGAATAATAATCACAAAGTGACAAATCTGGAGGGATATTGTCTTAATCTTGTGATTCGAGATATCATGTATATTATGCTTGGGACGACGTAATAATTTGTGGGAAGAAAGCCAAGAAGCGACTAGCACGCAAAGGGATTACAGAGAGTTGGAGCGAAAACCAAGAGGAGTGATAGGGGAAAGGATGAAGAGAAGGATAGGGGATAGGGATCAAGGCATCTGGAGACGTCGATTGACATTACATTTGAATAGTTGGAGATTATAGCTATCAGGGAAACAAGAAAAGGGGAGTGAGTTCCACAGGCGAGAAGTGCGAGACATGAAGCTATTGGAGTAGAAGAGACGGCTACATTTCGACAGTGAAAGGGTGTGAGCGAGATGCCAGCCGAGTTGAACGCTTAAATTCATGAAGTCTGGGAACCAGCGAACTTAAGCTGTTCAATAGCTTCTTCAAAGAAAGTAGAACCTTGACAGAAAATGATTTTAATATCATGGTCTAGTGACATTTCCGATAGTTAGTCACTGAGTTAGCGACCTGAACTAATTGTTCCGATATTTGTGATAGCATCTATCTATCTATCTATCTATCTATATATATATATCTCTCTCTCTCTCTCTCTATATATATATATATATATATATATATATATATATATATATATATATATATATATCGTACGGACACTAACACACACACACACACACACACACACACACATATATATATATATATATATATATATATATATATATAAAATAATATTAGTAGTCAATATATATATATATATATATATATATATATATATATATATATATATATAAATAAAAACAGCCCACTTTAAGGTTCCATGTAATAAATTATTTCACCACAACCCCTCAAAAGACTGCGGATCATCAGACTTTACTTCCAAAGGTTGAATCGAAAAGTGAAAAGAAATTTACACATTTTTGACGGGCCGTATTAAGCATATGTAAATTAACAAAGTGAGAAAGTGAGTGGGGAGAGATAAGACATGAGTGAGTTTGATGTAATTTAATATTTCTATTCTTTCATACTTAAAATTATATGAGGAGGTCCAGACATTGACACATTTAAACGGTTAACTTAACGGAAGTTATATATTGATATCGAAGGGGTAGAGGAGAAAAAAGACATAAAAAGAAAAAGAGAGAAGGAAGCCATGAGAGAAGGTGTCACTAATTTTCTTTGGAAGGAACAGGCTCGAACAAGACGCTGTTATTTTTTTTACTTTGAAAGTGTTATTTTGGGGGTTCATAAAGATTATAATGTTTGATATAAATTTGAAAGTCTAAACTGTCTACAAAAAATTTAATTTAATGTTTGTTAGTGATTTAAATTTTTCTAAAAATTTTGGTGAATTTCTTTGAAATAGTCGATTAGAAAATATATTCATACGAAGTACATTAAAAGAATAAAATTCTATTTTAAAATATAAGTTTATCTCTAGTAATCTTTTTTATTTTTTACATTTTTTTTTCTTATTGATTATTAATTTGACATCTCTATCCATTTGAATTTTGTTCATGGATTTAACTCGTGCCTATTTTTAGCTGGGTAATCCCTTTTACTTAAAGCTTAGTCAAGTTAACATGGAGTAATATTTGAAGATAATATTAAAGATCTTGCTCTGTCATATACTGTATACACACCCATGCAAATCTCACATATACATACGTTCCTTTACATGTGTAATCACTCATACAGGTACCCATGTATCGATATACACAGGTAATTTCATATATTAACACCTACATAAATATAAAAAAAATTCCAATTTAAATATTTTATCATCAATAATGATTATTAAGGGGTAATATATTTCAATTTAAATTAAATCAATTTAAAAAATTTACCTTCATATTATAAAGAATTTTAAACTCACACTTCCAAATGTAGAATATTAAAGGAGAAAATGAGATAAAACATTAATAACAGAACTGTAAGTCCTTCTTTTATAAAAATGTATATATCCATAAATATACACATACACACATATACACATATCTGTACACATGCACAGACATATACATACATATCCATATATATACATATATATATATACACATACACACACATACATATATATATGTATATACTCATACATACACACATACACATGTAGATATACACAAACACATACATACATATATACATATACACACATATATACATATATACACACACACACACATATATATATACACACACACACACACACACACACACATATATATATATATATATATATATATATATATATATATATATATATATATATATATATATATATATATATATATATATATATATATATATATATATATATATATATATATATATATTCCCCAGCGGATAGAATCCAGGTAGAACTCAATGTCCAGGACAGAGTAAGAGCATAACATAAAAGGCTCAAACATTAATATTCCATGGTTATAATTTATTACATTGGAATCATAATTACGATCCAATTCATCAGACCTACAAATTCAAAAAGAGCTTTCATACATTTCCCTCTCACACTTGGTTCCCACTCCCACACATACGCTCTCACTAAAATTTAGTTTTCTTTTTTATAACAGGAGTTATTAGGTTGGTGCAAAAATAATGACGTAAGAATGTCGTTTTTTGACGTTAAAAACATACATCAAAAAACGACATTATTACGTCATAATTTTTGCACCAACCTAATATATTTTCCAATTTCTTTTTGAATTTGTAGGTCTGATGAATTGGATCGCAATTCCGATTCCAATGTAATAAATTATAACCATGGAATATTAGTGTTTATATATATTTATATATATATATATATATATATATATATATATATATATATATATATATAATAAATAATAATTCCAAAGCCTGGCACAGTTATTAACATAGATTTTCGGTTTGATTTGAGCTTTCCAGGTGATATTCAAGACCTGTGATCATTCGAGTAGAATTGACAAGGATTGAGAAAGTCATGAAAATGAAATATTGGTTGTGCTGCATACATGTTTTTCATTACTTTGCGCACTTGTTGATGTTTTAGGCATTTAGTTACATTTTAAGATATAAAACCCGTTAAGAATTTGTCCGAACCTCCTCATTGTACATGGACGTTTATCTACAGGTGTGCATGTGATGCATTTCTGTCTATATACAAATGGTTCTAGTAGATTTACTCGATATCCATAAATACATACATTTTGAGATGCACAGAAACACTTACTCTTTTGTGAACAACTTCGACTGGATGTATAGATTTAAGCAATATCTCATCTACAGTGATCGGATTTTCGCCCTTATCTATAAATAGCTTTTAATATACGGCACCATGCAATTTTCTCTGCTGTTCCTGCCGGCATCATTGTATACTCTTATCCTCAGTGCTATGAACAAATCTTCTCCATCTATTTTTCTTCTCTTTTACATGCAATTTTAGACTATTCCAATCTAATCTCATTGCATTTTTCGCTTACGTAGATGTTCTTATATGTTATTTCAGTTTTTTTTTTATGATAGACTTTCCCTCTTTCGAATGACCTATCTCCTTTGAGGCATAATAAATTATTTAGCAAAAAAGTTCTGACTATAGAAAATTAATGTGCGTTAGTTCTGTATGCTTATTTACTAAGTTTAAATTAATTTAGACCAAGGCCACCAAATATATGACATACGGCGAGGATAAAAAGAAGCAATGTCCTACAAGACAAACTTACAGGACATTACACAATGATGAAGCAGTTATGTCTATTTTGCAATTTAATATGAGTCAAGGACACATCAGTGGGGAAATTAATTCATATTAAACACAAGTGAATTGATCAGGTAGATGAAGACGTTAACAATGTCATACGGGAGGCGATCTACTCAACAGACAGTGTAACAAACAATTGGCGAACTCGACATGGTGTAATTTCTAGTAAGCTTGTCTAGCTAAAACAATTACAACTAAATAGTGAGTTCGATCCTCACTTGGTGCTTCCTACTTTTGGCCGTGTACCACAGATACGCATAGAAAATCGCCATATAGCAAACAATTATTTAATAGTAGTAATTCTCTAACAAAGCCTCAAATTTTGGAGCCCAATAAGCATTGGCGTCATTGCAATAGGTATTGTTTTACGTAACAATATTGCTAACTTTGTAACTCACATTAATATCAAAGTACAAAAGTATGCAGAACAGCATAATCATAATCATGGCTACAAACTGTGATCAGTGTGTTTTCGTCTGTAACTCTGTTAACTTACACACAGAAGTCATGATTATATGTTTTCATTGAGAAGTGACCTAAGTAAAAATTCCAAACACTAGTTCTTTCGAAACCAAATGCCATTAGCAATTAAGTGTATTCAGGAAAGGCAATGGCGGATGTATCGTCTGATATCACGAGAAATAGTGCCATTTAATTGAACTTATCAAATTGACCAAAAAACTGTTCAGATCGATATCACTATATTAGCAAGGGTCTGTGAGATATGCTTATTATTTGCTGTTAAGTAAATAGCAGATACCTTATTTGTATACATCTATGAAATTCCTTTTCGGTTATCGCACCTAAAGTGGTCATTGTATTCACAACTTTTGAATACAGGAAAGACAATGGCGGATGTATCGTCTGATATCACCAGAAATAGTGCCATTTAATTGAACTTAGCAAATTGACCAAAAAACTGTTCAGATTGATATCACTATATTAGCAAGGGTCTGTGAGATATGCTTATTATTTGCTATCACTTTCCGTACTGTAAATGTCTGCGATAATTTGCTAAGAGGAGTTATTTATATGAATAATAACTGGATATCTTAATAAGAGTAGAACCCATTACACGAGCGAACTAGTCTACAAAACGTATTTACTAAACATCACCCTATGTCAATTACTTTTTCGTAGATATTTATTTACTTTACCCCAATCTGGCTATGACTTTAAGGGTTGCACACTCAGCGAGAATAAAATCTACAATATAAATCATTGCTTCTTTACCGTCTACCTACGTTAGGTCACTGCGTATTTATCTGAATGTGTGAGATGGAAGAGGAAGGCGTTTTTCTTGTGTGCAATCGTGATTGATGAGGCAATATACAATCAGTAAAGTTAGCGGAAAGCTATTGCTACATGATCGGAATGTCGTGCAACAGGGACAGAAGCATCTGTTTTCTATTCCTATTTAGCTCTACTTGAATTGGAGTGCGCTGTTTGCTAAGACATTCTTGTGAAAATGGTTTTCTTTTACTTTAAAATGCAGTTGTTAGATCGGCACAATCAGGAATTCTAATGATGACCTATCAATCGGTTCAAATTTTGGTTACTGTAATATTTAGGTTACTTGAAAAATGGTATATCACTGAATACCGTGCTTGTACTATTTAAGCCAAGACAATATGTCGAATGTTGCTTGGAGATGAACCAAGTAACCTCCATTGTCAGCAGAAGTGAACGAATAGACATGGTATCCTGATGACGGGATAATTTTAAAATTAAATCGTTAAATTTCGATGTTTTGTTAGAGCAATATATATTTTTTTTCGTTGTAGTCTTTTAAATATTTTTGATGAGTGCATCTATCTATCTATCTATCTATCTATCTATCTATCTATCTATCTATCTACACCTGATTCATATCTGGGAAGCTATGTATTTACTAGGAGACCTATTGTAAAGGATTCCAAATCAACTAATAGCTAGTTTTTAGAACTTGATTATCAAGAATGCAAACCTTCCTTATTTAGGAGAAAGCTTGGCTATCTACAGTGACACATTGCAACAGACCAGACTATGTTTCGTATGAGCCGACATAAGAATTGTATATTGAAACATGTTCATTGTTCATTTGCGAATCAAACATTCTTTATGTTGAAACAAATGAATTCAAAATGGAGGATGTTCAACTTTTGTCATATTATCAAACATTGGAACTTTTTAATGTTGACGCATTGTCCACAAATGAATGCCTTCAAAATGGAGGATGAAAAGTTGAACTTTGTCATATTATAAGGCGCTATGGATTTCAAAATTCTTTAATGTTGACGCATTGTCCACAAATGAATGCCTTCAAAATGGAGGATGAAAAGTTGAACTTTTGTCATATTATAAGGCGCTATGGATTTCGGAAATGAGTCAGCGTTGGAACATTCTTTAATGTTGACGCATTGTCCACAAATTCCTTTGGAATGAAAAGTTGAACTTTTGTCATATTATAAGGCGCTATGGATTTCGGAAATGAGTCAGCGTTGGAACATTCTTTAATGTTGACGCATTGTCCACAAATGAATGCCTTCAAAATGGAGGATGAAAAGTTGAACTTTTGTCATATTATAAGGCGCTATGGATTTCGGAAATGAGTCAGCGTTGGAACTGCGACCAATAAAAGAAGTTTCATTTGGATCCTATTCCAGCTTTTTGGACGGTTAAAAAGTGGTTTCGCGGGACGATTTTAACCTAAATGATCGAACCCCGCTCCAGATGATCTTCCGACGTCGATGAAGATGCTCTTCTTGCTACCATGGAGAATAAACCGAAGATTTCGATGGAAGAGATTGCTAAGAGTTTGAAAATCGATATCTCAGCTGTCTTTCGTCATTTGAAGAGATTTGGGTTAAAGAGACTGAACTCCTCCGAGATCTCCTTTGTTCCGGTCTCGACAAAACAATGTAAATGACAAAGTTTGGATTTTGCGCAGTCAATTGAAAACTGCCTCAAAACTTACCGCAAAAAAGATAGATACTGCAGTCTTATATTACTTTTTATTCATTCATATATATATATATATATATATATATATATATATATATATATATATATATATAATCCAAGGAAAGAGACAGAAAACAATTTGTAGCTCCCAGTTTCACGCCATGAAGTGATCCTCAGATGGTTTAGTAAACAAAAAAGAGTAAATATCTAAGCAAAGTGGGAGAAGTAGCATGAACTCCTCAAATGTCATTGTTATAAAGTTCATATAACGTTCGAAGTTGCCGCTTAATAAGACTATAAGGAAAACACTGGAAACGGTGGGTTGAGTGAAGAAGGGATTAGTCACATGAGAACATGGGTGAGAATACGTTAGTTGAGTGTGCCTGAAAGCATTACAACTTAGCGACTCACTTTTTGCCACGGTTCCATAAGCAGGCTGTCTACTGATAGCGGATGGACGAGTCCGTGTTTCGATAATAGTTTTAGAGAAGTTTAATCAGTCTCTTTACACAACAGCCTACAAAAATTAAAAGAAAACAGGAAAAGGAAAGTAAATCATAAGTCTCTTCACAGATGGGGATCTTTTGCCAATTTCAGTCACTCACCTGTCCCTCGGGTTGCATTCCTGTCTTGTTCTAGTTTGTTTATAGAAACTGAAATTTCCACTCTTGACTACTAAGCAGATTTCATTTTAAGATAGGTTTTTTAATATTTTTTTTTATTTCTGTTATTTTTCTATCGCAAAAACGGCTTAAGCCTAGTGTTCTTTTTTGATTTTCTATTTTTGTGGCTTTATTTCTATAAGCTTGGATTTCATAGGCCTGTTACTTTTGATAATTAATGAGGTTGGCAGTACTTATTCTTCTGCAGTATGCAGTAAGTTTTAAGAGTTTATTAGAGTCTACTGACAAAAAATAATATTTTATGATGCGTCGCATTGCTTAATCATTTTTACTTTTCACATATTTGTTCAGAATGGATAGCGGCTCGAATTGAGGAATCGGAGAGCCAAGTTCAAATTCCAGTCGAATCCATTACATTCACTTACGTGCTAATACCCTTGGGAAAGGTATCAATCCTCTTCTTCTTCCCCAGCTGTGAGTAAATAACAGGACAGACCGTGTTCTATAGCCTTGGATGGCAACTGGTCTACCGCAGAAAGAAATGGCAACCTAATGCGGGAAAATCTGCCTCGTCAGTCATGTATCGAAAGATACATGATCGCCTAAGCGTGTATGACGCGTGGCACATAACTGAACTGAAATGGTGATTATATTGTAACGTGTTTTATTTTTAATATTTGTTCCGTTTAATTTCTGTCGAAATAATCTTATTTAATTCATGTTAATGAATTTAAGGAAATTAGTGATAACTAATAACTAATAAATATGTATAAGTTTGTCTGTATTTCTGAAATGAGGTATTTACACTGTTTACATTGTTCAGACTGTTTTCCTCGTTTTTGCTGCCATAATCACGACGTTTCGGCCGTTGTACGTTCCGACTTTTTCAGGTGATTGGAATTTCGAACTGAACATTTTATTTCGTCCACAAGGGTAGATTGTTGGTTGATGACTTCATCCAAAGGGTTGTGAGTTCAATACCCGAATGCTGAAGTAGTGAACAAAAACTTGAATACACACTATTTACATTATTCGGACTATTGTCCTCACCTTTGTCGCCATATTTATTACAACGTGCTCTGGTAAAAACATGCAATGATAACAGCAGAAATTTCAATATGAACACTAGTAAAAATGGTTGCTGAAGACATTAGCTTTATAATACCCAGAAATTCATACACAGATGTCCTCAAGGACATTTGGTACAGTAGATAAAGGCGTTAGTTAGATCCAGTGACAGGACACAAAAGAGTGTTCAATACCTGGTTATGGTGGTGGAGAACTTGGAGAGGGGAATAAACAGGAGATAACTGACATCCATTAGACATGGCACGTGAAACTAGAACAGTCTACCCCAGTGAGCGAAATAAAGGGTTCAGTTCGACATTCCAACCACATAAAGAAGGCCGGAGTGTACAAGGCCGAAACTTTGTGATAAATATGGCAACAAAGATGAGTACAATACCCCGAATAATGTAAATAGTGTACGTAATACCTCATCTCATGAATCTAGACAGATACTGAAAACCTTGGAGAGTTGATTTAAAGGGCGATAACCGAGACATCCGGAAGAGACATGACACGGGGAGCTAGAACAATCTACTCTGGTGGACGAAATAAAGGGTTCAGTTCAAAATTCCAATCACCTGAAGAAAGCCGGAGCGTATAACGGCCGAAACGTCATGAATAGGGCAAAAAGATGGGGACAACTGTCCGAAGAATGTAAATAGTGTAAATATATATATATATATTCCAGAGAGAGTAGGTTAGATGTGTTCGCTTTATCGCTTATATTGTTGTAGGCATTCGCTATTGTAATTGAGAAGGCAGTACTTGTTAATGGTTTGTTTTATATATAAGGAGTTGTTAAATACATTACTAATGAGTTTATCCAAATGTCGACTCTTCAGATCACCAATGTAATTGAATTATCCGATTGT
This sequence comes from Acanthosepion pharaonis, assembly GCA_903632075.3. Taxonomy (NCBI): domain Eukaryota; kingdom Metazoa; phylum Mollusca; class Cephalopoda; order Sepiida; family Sepiidae; genus Acanthosepion; species Acanthosepion pharaonis. Next base: position 2,318,446 of record CAHIKZ030000669.1, on the reverse strand, counting down.
CCATTACAAATTGGCAATCATTTTAATAAAGAAAGAACACATCAAACGCATACATTAAGTATGTATTTAAGTAGGTAACTATCTTCTTATGTTATATTAGTTCGCTAAGTAAGCATTTTAACAACTAACACCCAAATACCTTTCTTCTACAAGAAAGAAATCTCATAGATAATACTAATATTTTCAAAGCATTTGTTTGTAAAATGCGTGTAAGGTTAAAGGAAGTATTTTTATTTTAAATAAAAAGAGTTTCGACAACTGCAAACAACAGAAAACCAACGAGTAAAACCTCTGGCACTCTCAACTATAAGAGTGAATGTCCTAATTGCTACAAAATAGCACTTGGGCACCTCGAGATGGTGTAATGGTTAGCAAGCTAGTCTCGCTGGAACTATTACGAAAGCGTAGTGAGTTCGATCCTCACTGAGTGCCCCTTACTTTCGGCCTTGTGCCACATCCAAGCCACACTTGGAAAATCCCTACTACAAAATAGCACTTATACAGAATTTAATTAACCAAGCATAAATTAATTCCTCCACAAAAAATATTTTCGAAACCGAACTAAAATATATTAAACAAGCTCTTATTAATAATGACTTCCCTAACCATATTGTAGATGAACAAATAAAACGATTTATTAAAAACCCCAACAAACAACAAATAGAACATAGTAATTCCTCAAAGAACCCTAAATACATCAAACTCTTATATTGCAACCAGGTGCATGCTAACTACAAACAGGATGAGAAAATAATAAAAGCAAACTCATTTGCATCAATCCGTCTCCCATGGATTCCAATAAAAAAATAAAATTAATCATATACTATACAAAATACAATACAACCAATTCAATTATTCGTAAAAACTCCTCCTCACCAACTAATACATTACATATAACAACATTATATATTAATTCAAATGTCCCTAAGGAGAATGTATCTCCGACAAGAAAACCAATATGTATATATATATATATTGGACATACAACTACATTATCAAGACGCCTTACTCTACACATTCACGAAATAGAAAAATACTGATTAATAACACAACTATCCTGCACCAAGAAAATAAAAGAAATTAAAACTACAGATCCTCGAAGCAATCTTCATTGAAGAATTGAAGCCGACACTGAATAGAATCAGCCACAAATACTGTAACAATGTTCTAAAATGCCGATATAAAGAAGAGTTTTCACGCTCGACCCTAACATTGGGACATAAAAGAAAAAGTTCCATAATGGATAACGATTCACGTTCTAATGAGCGCTAAAGCATAACTGTCAGCTATAGCATTTAAACGTAAAAGTTCAGTAATGGATAGATACGCATAGATTTTGCCTTACCAGTTGCACCCCTGATGAGGATCTAAGAAAGAGATGGAATGTACTTGAGAAAGAAAAAGTGATTCTCACTGTTACAGTGTATATCTTGCCTCATTTAAGTGTAATATACGAAAAAATATTCGGGAATATGAAAGGGTATATGATCAAAATAAAGAGGCGGCATGGCGCATAGCGGCTTGGATTGAGGAATCGGAGAGCCGAATTCGAAGTCCAGTCGAATCCATTGCATTCACTAACGTGCTACAATTATACACTAAGGTATGAATCCTATTCTCCTCACTCTACAAGCTAAATAACAGGACAGGGTTCTATAGGTTTGGATGGCAAATTGACTAGGAGACGGACGACGCTGAATTCAAAACCTGATCGTCCAGGTTGGAGAAGTGCAGAAAATCTACTCACTTAAAAAAAAGCTGGCTTGTTATAAAAACGGCCTTATGCTCCTCTAGGAATTCAAAACCATAACACACACACACACAAACACACACACAAACATACACACACACACACACACAAACACACACACACAAACACACACACACAAACATACACACACCTATATATATATATATATATATATATATATATATATATATATATATATAATCAAAATAAGCATACATAACGTTTATAACTTATTCAATCAGACAGGCTGAATTTGCTGCCTAAATATATATATATATATATATATATATATATATATATATATATATATATATTTAATCAAAATAAGCATACATAACGTTTGTGACTTATTCAATCAGGCATGCCTGAATTTGTTGCCTAAATACGCACCCCCCATATATATATATATATATATATATATATATATATATATATATATATATATATATATATTGAGCTCTCCGGATATCATCATCCTTGGGTCTACCCATACGGATTACCTAGTTTTGCATAAACTTATATATATATATATATATATATATATATATATATATATATATATATATATATTTCCTGTCAAAATTTCAGGCCGGTAAATGTTGTTTAATACTGCATATTATAAACAGAGAATTTGCTTAAATATTTGTATCTATAAAATTTAATATATACATACATACATACATACATACATACATATAATGATAATGTAGTTGCATGTCTAATATATATATATATATATATATATATATATATATATATATATATATATATATTCCTTATCTTCATTAACAATCTTCCTGGTGTCACAGGTTCCCCAGTAAGCATATATGCGGACCACACTACTAATTACTCCTGCCTCAAAAACAAATCTAGTGTCGCCGACAAAACTAACCTGGCCGTTTTTCGCGAAAAGGACCTCCAATCGGTTGTAGACTGGGGCAGGTATTGGCTGGTTAACTTTAATGCCTCAAAAACCAAACTGTTCTCTATTAATCACCAGAGAGAACCATCCCTGCCTCCCATTAGAATGTCTGACGCTCAACTCCACAAGAGCACCTCTCTGCGGCTGCTCGGTCTCACATTGTCTGCTGACCTGAGATAGAACGAATACATTGAGTCAATTGCTTCGTCCACCGCAAGGAAAGTCGGTTGTCTGCGGCGCCAGGAATTTTTTCTCGCCGGAGTCAATCCTTCAAATCTACTAATCAACCATTCGCCCTTGCATGAAGTATTGCTGCTATATATGGTCTGGAGCCCCTTCGGTTTCTCCCAAGGTCCTTGATAAAATCCAAAGACGGATATGCAATCTAATTGGCCCTGATCTGGCATCTCGTCTGCAGCCGCTCTCTCACAGACGTGCCGTTGCCTCCCTCTGTCTTTTTTACAAATACTTTCACAGTAACGGATCCGATGAGCTGATTTCGCTGGTTCCCAAACTTCATGAATTTAAGCATTCAACTAGGATGGCATCTCGCTCTCACCCTTTCACTGTCAAAACTGTTAAATGTAGCCGTCTCTTCTACTCCAATAGCTTCATGTCTCGCACTTCTCGCCTGTGGAACTCTCTCCCTATTTCTTGTTTTCCTGATAGCTATAATCTCCAACTCTTCAAATGTAATGTCAATCGACGTCTCCAGATGCCTTGATCTATCCCCTATCCTTCTCTTCATCCTTTCCTCTATCACTCCTCTTTGCTCTCGCTTCAAATCTCTGTAACCCTTTCCGTGCTAGTGGCTTCCCACCTTGCTTGGTGGAATTGCTTATATATATATATATATATATATATATATATATTATTTAGGTTATTTCTGTCTATAGCTTCTGTGATAACGATCAGTATTTCGAATATTGTTTTTAATATCAGTAAGCATGTTATTCCTGGTTATACAATGAACGGAGTACAATCATTGTTATTAATGCGGGCTTGTAAAATCAGCAATACCTACATACCATAAATATCTATATGAGAACTTACATACTTTTTCTTTGTTTTATACTTGTTCTTTCTCTTATCTTCCTTCTTTCTTCGATTTCCTATTCCTCTCTTCATGTCAAATTGCTCTTTTCCTTTTTCCTTCCTTCTGCTAATTCCAACAACAACAAATTGACCCGCTCTTATATTCTGAGCATGTCAACTGGAGGTGATCGTATGGACGGTGTCTCTCGGATTGGAAGAAAGGCTAATCAAAATTGATCGATCAAGTAACACCTCTGTCCCGTCTCATGCAAAGATAGATCTCAATTTGAGGTCAGTAATTCAGACAGATAGCCTCGACTTATTTGCTTACTGACCATGTAACGTCTTCCGTAATTACCTAATGCCATACTGTGCATTCATCTGCACCACAATTTCAATGATGGGCCTTTTTAGACTAAACATTGCCGCCGCCCCGTGGAAAAGTTGTAGATGGGGTTAGAGTATTCGGTCATGACTTACAAAATCACTGGATTCTTTCCACATATAAACACTTAAACAGAATAAAGGTCTGAAAAGTTCAGCTTAACTCATAATGAAATCATTTCTCCATGAGGACCAACGTTAAGCGAGATAAATCGTTTATTATCTTGCTTTCTGCGAAAGGAATTCGGTTGTTTGTGGTTGTCAAAACTCTTTTTATTTCAATAAATAGCAATTCATAGGAAGGAAATAAGGACCTCGGGTGTAGAGTGTTACCACTTGTTAAATTTAATTTTGAAATGTTACATCCCTAATCCGTTTTCGATTACAACCTTATTATTTTCTATTCGATTATAACTTATAATACTGTTCTTTAGTTTAAAATAGTGTTCTTTATTTGATTTGATACTTTCATTTATATCGACCTTGCAGTGCTGATTTTTATTGTATTAAGGCTTACGGTCCTTAGAACACTCATTAGAATTCCTCATTAGATGTAACGCTAGAACAATGTGTATTTTACCAAGCAATACATTTCTTTCGATTTAATTCTATAACACTGATCCTCAGTGTGTTAATATTTAAGATACAAACCTTTAGACTATATGATACGATTCTTTCTAAGACGTAATATTGGTATTAGTTTTCCTTATCTGATTAGATATTACGACGCATCTCGTGAGAGATTAAGATACATTTCCTCGTTGAATTGGAACCAATAATTCTGTTCCTGACAGTTCACAATAGCGTTCCTTATTTGATTAAATCTTACTGGATTTTGCCTATATTTCCGGGGTGAGGTATTGTAACTATTTACACTATTTGCATTGTTCGGACTGTTGTCTTCATCTTTATTGTCATATTCACGACATTTCGACCGTTGTGCGCACCGGCCTTCTTCACGTAATATACGAGATAACTGAAACTGAGATATCACGAAAAGATATGGCATGTGGAACTAGAACAATCTACCTCGGTGGACGAAATAAAGAGTTCGGTTAGAATTTCCAGCGCATATCTCCTGAAGAAAACCGGAGCGTACAACGACCGAAACATCGTGAATATGACAATAAAGATGAGGAGAATGTAAATAGTTTTAAATTCTTACTGTATTCATTATTAGATCGTACGGCGCTATTCCTTATTGGGTTAATATTTGTTATACTGAATATTTATTAGATTAAATCTTACAACTGGTCCTCTGACCTTACGATCATTTTCCATATTTAATTAGACCTTAAGATACTGATATGTATTTGGTTAAATTTTGCGACATAATTCCTTATCAGAATAAACCTTATGATACAAATTCTTAGATAATATGAAGTATCTCAGAGTAGACATTTCTATACTTGACTTTATTTTGATTGGACCTTTCTTTAAAACTTTCTCTTTAATTCAGAACTCTTTTTTGCAGCTGATATTATTTTTCATTACAATATTTATTCTTAGATCAGCCAATGTTGTTCGTTATTGGATTAGAGTTCGTGTTCGTGAATCTTTTCCTTGTTGAAAGAAAATTTTCGACACTGAACCTTTGTTAGATTAAACCGTACTTAGCCCGTACGATATTTTCCAGACGCCATAAGATTTTATACATCTTCGTTATTTGATTAGGCGTTTTGATACTGTTACATACTAGATCAAACATTCTCTGTGCCGTGTCTCTTCAGAAAGTTGGCGATCATGACTCTCCGCATCCTCCTATGCTTAGAAAGTTTTGCCTTTTCAGCATCCTCCCGCACCGTGTTTTTTCCACCCATTTACACAAGCTTCTTAGCTAGGTGATTAGCTGTTTCATTCTTTGATTTCAACATGTCCAGCCGAGTGGCAAATTATCCAAGCCATCTTTTCTCCTTATATGTCCTAGAAATTTCATCTCTTTCTGATTCTAAGTAGAAGTATCTTTTTGTTTAAATTTCGCTTAACACTTTCTCGTTACTCACGCGTTCATTGCACATGGTTCTCAGTATCCTTCTGTAGAACCAAATTTTGCTGCCTGAAATCTCGTCTACATTGACTGCCATATATGAGGACCAATATTGCATAAGAGATCAGTATTCTTTTCTTTGATGTAACGAAAACTTCCTTCTGATTCGAAAACAACATGACGGTGTTGTTGTTTTTTATTGAACTAGCTGTTTATAATACTGATTTTTATTTTATTAATCCTGATGACACTGATCCTTACGACATTGATCCTTACTAATATAAATCTCACGATACTGATTTTTATTTCATTAATCCTTACGACATTGATCCTTACTAAAATAAATCTTACGATACTGATTTTTATTTCATTAATCTTTACAACATTGATCCTTACGACATTGATTCTTACAAATATAAATCTAACGATACTGATTTTTATTTCATTAACCCTTAAGACATTGATCCTTATTAATATAAATCTTACGATACTGATGTTTATTTCATTAATCCTTACGACATTGATCCTTACGACATTGATCCGTACTAATATAAATCTTAGGATACTGATTTTTATTTCATTAATACTTACGACATTGATCTTTATGACATTGATCCTTACTAATATAGATTATATGATACTGATTTTTATCTCATTAATCCTTACAACATTGATCCTTATGACATTGACCCTTACTAAAATAAATCTTACGATACTGATTTTTATCTCATTAATTCTTACGACATTGATCCTTATGACATTGATCCTTAATAAAATAAATCTTACGATACTGATTTTTATTTCATTAATCCTTACGACATTGATCCTTACGACATTGATCCTTACTAAAATAAATCTTACGATACTGATTTTTAGAGATTATCATATGTTCCGTATCGAATTAAACTTTACGAAACTTGTTTGATTAGTGTTTCTTCTGCTCACACGGCCAAATAAGTATAGATGAGGTTAGGAGAATTGTATTGCCGCAATCATTCAAGTGGGCAGGCCTGACTGACTTGAAAATTAATCTTCGAGATTTTGAGATCGAAACACCACAACAGGCGCCAGTGAGAAATGAGCAACTGTTGAAGCCCGCCAGAGAAAAGTAATGATTCGATGAGATCATTTGATATTTTATATGCACAGCACATTGTTGTGAGTTCAAGTAAAAAGTGTACATCTCCATATCAGCCTGGGATATTACATACCAACAAAAGTAGAATGATTCTAGGCCCTATAAATTGTATTTAATGTCAAATTTTATCATATAAGTATGCGTTTTCACAAAAAGTTGATAATAAACAAATCTGATGATGGTAGAAGGACATATTTATATCTACAGGGTGCGATGGTAAATTGAAGTCTAAATTACGCAAAAATGAAAATCTCATTTTAATAGATATATTTACCAATATTACACAAAGATATCTCGAAATACTAAAGAGTAAAATTCTTCAATAAAATCACCATTGGCTTCCACCACGGCCTCCAGATGAGTTCGGAATCTCCTGCAACTCTTCTGGACGGTCTCCTTGTTTAAGTTGGTAAATCCTTGCCTTCAGTTCGTCTTTGGTGTTACAAGGAATTTTGTTTATCTCTCGCTCAATTGGGCCCCACACATGATAAACAAGTGGGTTGCAGTTTGAGGAGTTAGGTTGCTAGATATAAGGAGTGATGTGCTCGAAGACATTGTCTGACAGCCATTACAGTCTTCGCCTGCTTGTGTGCCATTGTGAGTTCTGTTGCTAGACATTGAGCTTTCCAGAAACCCCTTCAAGGCACTTGATGTAGACCTCCATGTTGCGTCCGAGGCCCTCACCATTAAATTCGGGAGTTCTTTTCTTATCGGAACTAATAGAGTATATAGTCAAAATTGCCATACATTCTTAATCACCATTAGACTCATCCAAATCTGCACTAATTGATTTAAGAAGAAAGAAAAAGCTGGGAAAATATATTAACAACTTTTGATACTAAGAATTTTAAAGGAAAGATACAGAAAAGATATTGACGTTTTTTTTTTGTTTTTCACTCATTTTCTTTTTTCTTTCACCACGAGAAACGCCAACTGAGGGAAAAAGTACAAGGATTCGTTATCTAGACATACGCATACACATTTCTTTCTTTCTTTTATGGATGCGATGAAGTCTTGAAAGACAAAACACGTAATCAAATCTAGTTTCAATGAAAGGTTTTACATTTGTCGAATATATATATATATATATATATATATATATATATATATATATATATATATATTAATTAACGAAAATCTTGGTAATCTGTAATGGATAATCCCAAGGTGGATGAAATCCTGAGACCTCAATGTTACGTCAGAGCGAATAATTTAATTTAAAGAAAAAAGAGAAAACTTTAAGGCTCCATTTGTTATAATTTATTTCATCAGAGAATTTTATTTTTCTGCGGATCTTCAGACTTCACTTTCAAAGGTGAAACGAAAAATGAATTTAAAATTTACACTTTTGATGGGCAGTAATAAGCTTATATAAGTTGACATAGAAGGTGTTGAGGAATAGTGTGAGAAACATGGTCGAGTTTAGAGAGAGGAGCGTTTTAAAATTTATCTTTATTTTCATTTTTATTGTAATACTTAATATTGAGGAGGAGGGGGTAAGGATCAGACATTGACCTATTTAATTGGTCAACTCAACGGAAATGATATGGGGAAAAGGAAAAAAATGGAATAAAGGAAAAAGGAAAAAAAGGGGAAGTAAAGGGTTAAGATATGAGAGATATACGTAGGGTATTTGGAGGACGGGGAGGGGTGGTATAGTTTTAGCAATTTAGGTAAACACAGTTTTTACCGTTTGATAGTAATTTAAATGGTTAAAAACTCTACAAAGAAATTAAATTTAATGCTTGTTAGCAATTTAAATATTTAACTTCTCCACAAATATGTCAGGAATTTAATATAAGCCGAATATTAAATTAATACACAAAAATAAAAAATAAAAATTTACTAATAGTAAAATCTTTATCAGTTAGAGTCTAATTCATGAATTTAATTTGTAGCTATTTTTAGATGGGTAATATTTCTTAATTAAAGTTTAGGTTTCAAATCAAATATATATGCAAATATATATTGGGTATATCAAAATGCTTTCACAAAATTCGGGGGCGGGTTCCTCACACCAAAAGAAAGAAAAAGTCCATATAAACATATATCCGCAAATCGTTCACAGGTCGAATGTAATCTGATACAGCCGTGCAGCCTTGCGTCCATTACCATTCGCGCGGCTGTATGTAAAAGTCATGTCTACCAGCTCACGTTAAGAATATTCTAGCATTGTTAAACGGAACACTTTTCAGCTAACTCACTACTTCTCTCGTTAAGCGTTGCAGACAGTCTAGCCACAAATATGCATGAATAACAAATATCTACATGTCAACACAGCGCCATCTTACTTCAAAATTAATAACTCAAAAACGAATGATTTCATGACATATGTTCATATGGATTTTTAGTAAATAACAGTAAAATGGAAAGTAATAAATAGAACAAGAACTTGTAGAACCTGGGATGTCCCATGCCTATTTTGCCTAAATGAAAAAGTACATATTATCAAGTTTGTAAAAAACAAAAATTTATTAAATCAAAGAAATGAAATAACGGTTTTTTGCAGACACCACCAAATATACGCCTTAAAACCTTAGTAATTTATAAATGGATAAAAAGTTCCACAATATCATATATAAATAATTACACAATACCATATGAAATCTATTAGCAAATTAAATAAATTTTAGAGAACTACAGAATTAAAAATACAACCCAATCATATCTAAGCACCCCTTTAAGAGACCATCAACGAATAAAACAAATAAATTAACACCAAAAAGACTTTAATCAGCGCATCAGTCAGTAAATTAACAAATAGTAATAAAAACAACAGAACCTGGAAAAAAGCCATTGTAACCAGACAAAAATCCGCCAACCAAACCTAACACGACTCCAAAACTTTGACATATAAAAAATATTCATACTTTCGTCACATTGTGGCCCTTTGATAACGCAAGAAAAAAGAAAACAAAACAGATTACATCTCCATTTCCAATGAGTAAAACATTTCTTCGGTTAGTTATTCTAAACATCGCTTCAGAATGAAACTGTACTCTACATTTTAAGTTTGATATTGAAATTAAACTTTAGGACTTGAGTCAAGTTTTGTAACAGTAATTTCTGTGTCGCGATGGAATCATATTTTTAAAAAAAATAATTATAATTTAAGCTCTACTTCTGTATCGAGCACTGCTTTTTTTAATAAAAACATAAATACTGAAGAACTTTGGATCATTAATCTAACTCTTCTTTCCATCAACACACACACACACACACACACATATATATATATATATATATATATATATATATATATATATATTTGATAGTTGTATATTTAGGCAGCAATCCTTCCTTTTATGCATGTTTCATTAAGAACGACAGACACGGTACTACGGTTGAGCTTTTTATTTAATTTTTCTTGTGTTCTGACAAGAGCTTTCTTTTCTGGACAAAGGGTGTGTAAGAACTGTCCGAATGTTTTATATTTCCGAGAGCTTTCGCCTATAACTTTAGCCATTATCAAGGATGTTTCGATTTTCAGCTTAGTTGAGTGTGTGGATGTTTTTAATTTCCGAATACGGCGTATTCGGAAATTAAGAACATCCCTACTACACACTGATACATACACAGAACGCACACACTCAACAAAGCTTGTCAGAACACAAGAAAAATTAAATAAAAAGCTCAACCGTAGTACCTTGTCTGTCGTTTTTAATGAAACATGCATATATATATATATTTATATATATATACGTGTGTTTTTGCACGTGTGGGTATGTATGTGTGTATATGTGCGTGTGTTACAACCTACCGAGTAAGCTAGTTTGAGGTGAAACTTATATGTTGCGCACTCTTTTCTCTTTTACTAACCATGGCATGTTAGTGTCGAAAAAGGTGATGGGTCAGAATATGGACAAAAATAGAAAATTCGTAGCCTCAGCCGAAATTCGATCCGAGTTCTTCGTTTCCGTTTTCTATGCTCGTAATCAGTACATAGCCTAACATATTTTTTTCTATTTATTTTTAGAAATAATTAGAATGCTTTTCTTTAACATATCGCCTAAAAATATATATATTCAGGCAAAGATGACTGCCACAGTGCAAGTTCAGTGGACCCACACCTAGAGTCTCGAGCTCGTAAAAAGTTGCATGTCAGACACGCATTCAAATAATTGCGTGATGACAGTAAAGGAATATCGCTACTGTTTCTCTCCATTTTAAATGTATATTAGATCACTTCTACAAAAGGAAATAAAGTGAATATAATTCATGATTTTGAAAGACGTCTAATAAATTATGCCTCTTTTCGTTTCGTCAGCGATCTCATTTGAATAATACACATTTGCATAATACGCGTATGAGGAAAAAGAAAAGTATTTATTGAATTTTCTTTTTTCCTCTTTGTGGTCGTCTCTCTGTGTTACCTGAGAATCCACACTCGTCAAGCGCATAGCATCGGAGTCGTCCTTCCTCTTTACCCTCGCTATCTTCTTCGTCACCTTGTCTTTGCCACCCAGTTCTGAAAGGCATAGTATTAATTACATTAGCTAGGAAGGTTTGAAAGACTAAATTGAATTTCATATTTATTTCATCAGGTCAAAAAAATGTACATATAAATCCGCCCACCATACACTCTTCTCCCCGTACCTTTCCTATTATTATTATTATTATTATTATTATTATTATTATTATTATTATATCAAATCTACCACTACTAAACTTTCCCCATCAACACGTGCAAGCACAACGGATTCATATATCATAATTTTAAGTTTGTATTTCGAGTAATTTTCCTGCGAAGTGGATTGACACTACACAATCTTTTTTTTTATATTCTACTTTACTCACCTTGCATCGAAGTAAATATTTGTACTCCTAGGTCGCTACAGCATTGCTCTCATTAATTTATCTTCTCTAAGACAGAATGTATGGCCTTTTGGAGAAAGTGACAAGCGCAAATTCCGAGTTACGAAATGGAGTGATCAGAATGAATCAAGTACTGAAATGTCGCTAAATGGAAAGTCTTATACCAGGCGACAGAAAAGAATGTAGAAAGAGAGAAAGACTGACTTCGAATAGCGATAGATATCTTTAAAAACCATAATAAAATTCTAAAAAGCAGGAACATTTCGTCAGAAACATAGAAAAGATTGTTGAACTGTTATCAATCCCATTATATAGCAGTTAATAATGTAAAACATTTCCACGGATGAATGGAATCTTGAACAGTGATGCAATTCTACCGAACACTATAGACAGAACATTTGATTACAGAGGGATTTTAAGGGAAATTACTCCAGCCCATTTTTTTTTACTGTGAATCAGAAAGAAACAGGTGAAATTTCTGGCGACATGAAGAAGAAAGAGAATTTTAAGAATTTACCACTCACAGAACTTGCAGAAATACTAAAGGTGACAAAATTATTTAGCACAACAAATGATACGAAATTGTGAAGTGCCACAACTGCCTCAACCTTAAAGTCATGAAAAAGAAGCTTGGATTATATACTTATGGACATATTAAATTCAGAAAGATTATATAGATAAATAGATAGATATAGAGAGGGGAAAAATATCGATGGATATGTGTAGTACTAAAAATAATGCTTTACTTACTACTTCAACTATTACTACTACATAAACATATATATATATATATATATATATATATATATATATATATATATATATATATATATGAAAGAAAAATACAGAAAAACAAACAAAATCTGAATATGCAATTATGTAGTATTAATGTTAAAATAAAGTCGATGTCGGACGTTTCGGTCTATTTAAGACCATCTTCATGGACATTTTCATTTAAACATAATTAACATTAGAACTTATAAAAATTTAACACAAAAGACGATGGACATAAGAGCCCAACTGATATTTATTCGTACAAAAAGTACAATCAATTTTTGATTTGCCTTGTAACGGGAAGGACTTCAAGCTTGTTGAAGAAATAAGAACCTATTGATCACTACGTATTCCGACATCAACGGAAGAGATTTCTTGAACTGTTTATACAAATTTTTCAATCGACTTTTTAATATTTTAATTTTATGGAAATCATCTTCGAATACGTTTTAACAACATCGCCCACGTGACGACTACGTGATCATATTTAAACGGAACGCTGATCTGTATAAAATTTCAGTTATCTGTTTGAAAATGTCCATGAAGATGGTCTTAAATAGACCGAAACGTCCGACGTCGACTTTATTTTAACATTAATACTTCATAATTGCATATTCAGATTTTGTTTGTTTTTTCTGTATTTTTTTTTTTTTTTTTTTCTTTCATACTGTCGGATTTATATCCATATATTTGCTTATATATATATATATATATATATATATATATATATATATATATATATATATATATATATATAGGTGTCTGTGTGATTGTCTGTGTCAGTTTCATGAGTGCACTGCTACTGAAAAAAGTGCAACACATGAAAAGAGCAATTGCTCACAGGAACGAAACAGGCTAAAGAAGAACCCATTTTAAAAAAATCCCTAAGAGTATGACGAGCTGTTGAGAGGTAAATAAATAAAAAATGAAGTTTCAGGTGTTAAACTGATAGTCACCATATAGTGTTGATTTTTGAGTACACGCAATATATAGTATAATCTACATCAGATACTGAGATCTCTTCCCATAAATACTTATATATATATATATATATATATATATATATATATATATATATATATATATATATATATTCATGCACGTTTCATCAAATAATATAGACAAGTGTTTGTCTATTTATTTTATGTAAAATTTTTCATCTAGAAAGGGAACAGGTTAAAATCATTTTTTCTGTCAGACCCATTATTTCCCCACTGAGGAAATACACACAATATATATATATATATATATATATATATATATATATATATATATATATATATAATTGTGAATGGTCCTGCACGAAACCTTCACCACTATAATCAAATCTCATGTGCTGATGACGAGCTGTCGGTTTCCTAGGAACCGATCTGTTTGATTCTTCATACGTCGAATATCGACGGGAGAATCGAGAGAGAGTGTATATATATATATATATATATATATATATATATATATATATATATATAGAGAGAGAGAGGAGGGAGGGAGAGGGAGGGGAGGGAGGAGGAAGAAAAATACAGCGAGCTAACGTCAGATTCATGTTAATTATTCATCTCGAATTTTTGCCTCTTTGGTGTTTGCTTTTTGTTTAATATATTTTGTTCATTTTCCGCCATTTTATTTATTAGGCATTAAAAAAATCATATCCACGCAAGACAAAATAAATAAGTAAATGGAAGATCGAATCTTAAGTGGCTTACAGAATATCAATAATTGAAAACCAGTATGTCTTCGTAAAAATGATCCTTTTTTTTTCTTTCTCTGAATATTTCGTTTCGACCTTTTACTATATGGAATGATGGATTGATTTCTTTGAAATAAAATTTAAGCTATATATTTTCCCGGATGTTGGGTGATCTTCTGTCGATACCTTTTAAGTATGTCCTCTGAAGCTAATCAAGGGAAATCGATTGCCAAAATGAGCGGTTATGTTCGTATATTCCAAAGATGCACACACATATAGTCGCAATAGTTACACAGACGTCGGCACCAACCATCATTTCAGATGTCATTATTGAAGGCTGCTTGCCATCTTAGACAAATGTCTGGCGGTGCTTTGACCAAATTTCAGGTTTTAACTTTGATCTGCCACTAAAACTTTGATGTGACCGACACCAAAGTCTGACGAAATTGGAAATCCTCTTACTATATCAGGATCTGAGTGACGTTGTCGCGTTGATGGGATTATGGTAGGTCGAACGTAGCAATTTAGTCACAAAACACTTAATGTGTTCAGGAAAGGAATGGATGTTTATTCTTGCTTCGTTGGCATCTTGTGGGTCCGTGTTGGTTATATGTTGAAGTTCTTGAGAGCGAAGTAAAGTCTGGAATTATTTGATGCCTCTGGTCAAGAATGCGTAATGTACATCTAAAAATTTCTCTGATTATATTCTGCGGATAGAGGTAGACACGAGAAAGATAAACGTTATGCCATTGATTTTAATGTTTCTTTACTGATGCTTTCTTGCCAGCTACACACTTGGCATATCATCATTAAAATAATCTTCAAACATTTTCTTTTTCTAAAAGCCGTGTAGGAAAAACCCAGGATGTTTTTAAAATGATAGTTCTTTGCAATTACAGGAAAAAAAAGTTAAATAAAAAATACAAAAATATCAGTTATTCTCTAAAGGTAGACAATTAAATAGACACGTTCTTTTGAATCTATTATAGAGCAACTAACAGAAAATTAGGCAAAAATATTAGTTGCCGAATGGCTGATATTTTACGGTTTATCAACCCTTTTGTTGGTTATTTATAGTCGAAAAATTTGTATTTTAAGAATACTTCTTTTTTATCAGTGAAAATTGCGTTAACAAAATTTGGAAAATAACCATGATTTTCTAGTTGGATATCTTACTATTTAACCTACAACTGGGGGAGGAGAGGTATTCATCCATTCCTGAAAGAATGCGATGAAAAGAAAACATTATTAAGGAAAGAGAACAATAAGAGTACAGGAATTAAGAAGACAGAAGATAACGATTGATATTGCATTTAAATCGTTGAAGGTTAAAGGCAACAAAGCCACTAGGATGCAAGAGGTTATTGAATGTTAGAGGATATGAGGAAAACTCCTATTAAGGAGAGAGGAAAAAATAAAAGGACAATTATTAAGAAGACAGAAGATAACAATTGACAATGCACTTAAACTTTTGAAGACCAAAATAGACTGGGAAACTGGAAAAGAGTTCCATAAGTGAGATGTGCGATAAAAGAAAATATTATCAAAGAATTTATGGTAAAATCTATCCAATCTGTAAAATACCGCCAATTTAAATTCATTAAGTCTAGATACCATAAAAGAAAAATTCATCCAGACAATTACCATGCGAGTAATTAGAAAAAAGGCACAGGGAAGCGATGTTACGGCGTTAGTAAAGCGACTGAAAGAGAAATGCCATGTCAGGTGCAATTACATTGTATACTCTTCATTGGATTTTCTTATGAGTCTCTAAATATATTGCAGGAGCACCAGAATGGTTAGTGCAGCAGCCATATTCGAAGCAAGGACGAATGGCCGGCTTGGATTGATTGAAATTTGAACATTGATCTCGGATTTCACATTTCGAGTCGCTAGTCATTGAAGCACAGCAAACATTCAAATAATATAAAGTAGGGCTACTAACGTTCCCAGAGGTCATTATTTTGAACTGTAGAGATTAGATGGACAATAAAGAAACGTTTATTGATTAACAAAAATGCTAAAAAACTTCATACAAACCCAGAAAACTCGATGACGTATTGCTACCCGAATAAGTGTTATTATGAAAGAAATTCATTAAATTCTGGTTTTTTTTCATTCAATTAACATCATTCTTTACGATAATTCGTAAAAGTCTCTCTCTCACTCTCTCTCTCTCACTCTCTCTCTCTATATATATATATATATATTATATATATATATATATATATATATATATATATAGAGAGAGAAAAGAGAGAGAGAAACGTTTTTGATAAAAAAATATATAGTCCGAGAAAAAGTGACTTTCTTCATGTTCAATTCTCAGGTCATATATATATATATATATATATATATATATATATATATATATATATATATAGAGAGAGAGAGAGAAACTTATTTGTACCTATACACGCATACACACACATACGCACATACACACTATCCCAGAGATAAATATATATATATAGTCCAGAAAGTAAATAGATATATATACTTGCTTGCGCCTTCTCAGGGTCAGGTTCGCTGCCGATATGAAGTGGAAAGACTATATTGAATCGATTCCTAGATTAACTGCTTAGAAAGTCAGTTTACTATATTGGACGAGACAATTTTTCCCTCCAGAATCTATCTTGCATAGTCTACCATTCGTCCATACTTAGAATATTGCTGCCACAACTAGTCTGGATCCCTGCTATTTAGGTTGAACACCTTGATAAGATCCGAAGAAGAATCTGCAATATTATTGGTCCTGATCTGGAGGCTCAGCTTCAGTCACCTTTCTACTGGCGTAAGGTGGCCTCTCACAGCTTTTTCTATAAATACTTTCATGGTAATTGTTCGTATTTATGGTACCTAGGCTGTATGAATTTAAGCACAGTATTAGATTGGCATCGAGATCTCATCAATTTACACTTGAGCTCGCTACACATTTCCGCAAATTCTAAGATAACAGTTTCTTTCTCTCGCACTTCTTTCTTGTGGAACTACCTCTTTGCTCATGCTTTCCAGCCAAATTTAATCTGCAAAAATTTAAATGCAATGTCAATCGCTATCTACTGTCCACCTGATTACTCTCTTCTCTTTTTGCTCATTATTAATGTTTCTGTTCTTAATTCTTCCACACCCTGTAACCTTTTTGTGTTTTAGTGGCATTACTGCACAGCTTGGGGTGATTCCGATCATATATATATATATATATATATATATATATATATATATATAGCTGTTTTTTTAAATTTTTTTTTTAAATTGGAATCTATTTTTTTCGAGATTCTATTTGGGAATCATTTTGAATATATATATATATATATATATATTTTTTTTTTATTTATTATTATAGGTTAATTTTTGTGTTAACAGTAAAATATTGACAAAGGTGATGAAATGTGGTTTTCTTTCTTAACTGCATTTTTCCAGAAGCTGATGCAGTATAAAGACCATGTCGGCCGTTGATGGACCAGCCCTATGTCCAGACTGTGTATCTGGCAGGATGCGATCAGACAACATTTGCCGGAGTTTCAGAAGGACACGAGCGAAGATCTTACCCTCCACCACGGAAAGAATAGATATCCGCCTGCAATTATTACAGTCGCTGTTGTCACTCTTATTGTTATACATATATTTTTATATATATATATATATATATATATATATATATATATATATATATACAGTGCTGTTTGATAAAAGTAACTCACCTGATTTTTTTTACTAAATGTTCTCTTCTCCGATGAAACGAAAGTTGAGCTAAATTCAAAGGATGACCTGGTTCGGTAAGTTTGCATTTTAGTGAGTAATGATATTGTTAGTTTGTGAGATGGTAACGAGATGTTGACGTGTTTTTTATCATATTTCTAATTGGTCGGGATTATTTAATGCGGGAGTGAAAGACTTGTGATATTTCGCAGGTACGCGGATCTTAGATTCTTTAAGAATTGAAAATATGAATGTTGCTGATATGAAAAAATGTGCTTATCGACGGGAAAAATGTTTATTGTCACTTCGAAATATCTCTTCGAAATATTTTCGCCGTAGTAATACATGCTCTACAATTATTTGAGCTGCGTTATTTAAATCGATGTTATAGCCTGTGATATTTCTCTGTGTCTAAACGTAGGTCTTTCTTATCCTCTTACATGCTGGATATTAGGTTTCTGTCTGTTTCGCCTATATAGGTCTTTCGGCGTTGAAGGCTTTTAATATTATACTAGCAGTAGAGCCTGGCGTTGCCCGGGGATGTAACAGTAAGAGATACATCAAGTATCGACCATCATAAATACTGAAAAATAAAATTGACAAAGATTATTGTTTAAGGTTGACGGACAACGCATGTCTTAATTAGTTTTTTTTTGTTTTTTTTACGAATTGGTCAAACTCAAACAAAAACGTTGTTTTCAATCGTTATGAGTCTACCGATTGAATAGAATTTTATTATAAACAGTTGTCTTGTAAATGGAATTTTTAAAGCATTCTGAATGTAAAAATAAAGAAAAAAAGTGTGCAAGACAATAAGAAACACTACCTGCCAAAAAAGGCGAAGTTTTGTTGAAATCGGTTGAAAAATGTAAGAAATCCGATCCTATATATATAAACACACACGCACACACACACACACACACACACAACAAAACAAACAAACAATCTGGGTTTTATAATAAGTATAACTCGATATGAGTTGTCCCCCTTTCATTCTTGCGACAGCGATGCCTCTTAATCGTGTTTTCAAATTGATTTCGTGCAAAAACAATTGTGTTTTACCAATTTTTGGCACTGTCAGAACAACCGCAAGGTAATTTTACGTACTCCTGTGAAGTTTTATTGAAATCGGTTGAAAAATGTAGGAAATCCGATCCAATATATAAACGAACAGACACACACACAACCTGGGTTTTATAATAAGTATGATTATATATGCTAACTCTCATAAAACCCTGTCCAGTCTTGCTCTCTGGAAAGGAAAATCCAGCGTCTCCACTCTGACAAACACAGAAACCAACAATCTACTAAGAAGCTTCTGAAGGTCCTTCTGTACATGGAACTGGCAACATGGGATGAAGGTGACTTCATCTTCACTCAAGGATGTCTGCAAAAGGGATAGGGGGCGATGGACATCTAGAAGAGCGAAGAAGTCGCCAAAGATTGCTCACACTGAGGACGCTATATACACCCAGGGCTGAAGTGAGGAGAGAAGAAACGGAAGCTTGCTTGCCATTGGAGAGTAGTAGAAGGAAAGAAAACAATAGGACGACATTGAGGGAGAGTGTCTTCACCTGCATTCATTGCAATCGAATTTGCAGTGAATTCGACCTCGGCATTTACAGCTCTATTTTTCCATCAAAACGTTGCCAATAAAGTTGCTTGGATTCATCCAAAATGAAAATATGGGCACATTCTTGATTATGCAATTTGTCGTAAACGGCATCTTCAATATGTATGCAGCATCCGAGTCATGCGTAGTACTGAATACTGATGCAGGCTTTAGATTGTTACGTGGCAATATGTAACTCCACGTCAATTTATTAATTTAAGATATAATGAAACTAGAATCCCTAAAGATATCGACGTTTTGAAGTTGACGGATATCGAATTCAATGGCTTCTGGGACCAGGCTAAGACCAAAGTACACAGCACTAGTATTTAAGGTATTGGTCTCATAAAGAGAAAACTTCGGGAATGGTTTTGATGAACATGGCCAGCAGATAAATTCTGAAGGTAAAAATTCATTCAAATCAAAAGCTTTTGAGTGCTTCAGACAAGCACCGTACATCATTCAAAAACGTTAAATCAGATCTGTAGCGTAAAATCAGCCAGATGAAAAATCAGTGGTGATTAAATATATTCTTTTTTTGCATGGCAAGAGAGCTTACTATCGGATGAATTCCAAAATGTTATATCTCCAGATTAAGCAGACAATTGATCCACATACCTCGTCTGTGGTACCACTCATGATAAAGGCTGGATTTTCTTTTCTTTTCAAGGACTTGGAGCGCAAAATGAAACGTCGGATTAAACATTTTGTTCATCTTTTTTATAATCCCTTAGATTTAACAATGACTTGTCCCATGTAGATATCATCGATAGGATGTTGGATGCTGCAATTTTGGAAGGGATCCAGAAAATAATAAAGAGTTAATACTGGAAAGGCACCAGGTCTTGATGGCATTCCAGTCAAAGTTCTATTTGCTGAGGCAACAAGCTTCATAGTATGATTTTGGATTTTTGTTTGCGTGCATCTGTACTTCAGGACTGGGATAATGCAATCATTATCTCCTTGTTTAAGGGTCAGAATTGATGTGTAGTGACTATCGCAAGATAAACCTGTTTGAATCAGTCGGTAAAATCTTTACAAATCGGCTACTTAATAGGCATAGAAGATTGTTTTGCTCTCAAGCCATCGCTGAGAAACAAAATGGATTTTGACTGAGAAGATGTACAGTGCATATAATCAAGAAAAATGCTTAGAACCTCATGTTAAATTTTATCAGTTCTTTGTCGATCTGATCAAGGCTTTTGATTTTATAAATATGGATGCTATCTAGATTATTCTCGGTAAGATAGAATGTCATCCAGACATTGTAAGAATGGCATCGACAATGGAGTTAATCAAAGTGACATTCCTACTCCCACTTAATTCTCCATTTTCTGCGCTGTGGCTCTCACGTCTGCTTTCCAGGATTGTGAAGTCGGAGTGTGTACCTTAGTTTTAGGACCAAGGGTAAATTCTTTGACTTGACTCGTTTCAAGGCTAAATCAAATCCTTTCCAGTCAGTAATTCGAGTTATGAAGACCTCATTGCTTATACCGAAAAAGACATTCAAACCATTATGGGTTATTTTTTTGTGAGCATTCACTGTGTTCGGATAAGCCGTCAGCATAGAATAGACTAAGGTTATGTACACACACATCATAGCAAAGCTTTGTTGAACATAACATTTTTGTTCAGGATCAGAGGCTTGAGGTTGATTATACCTTTCTCTACCTAGGAAGTAATCCAGCAAGAGATTGGTTAGTTGGATACAGAAATCAATTATAGAATCGAAAAAGCTAGAAAAACCTTCAATAAATTGGAATAACAGATTTGACAGAGACACCTAACTCAACACTAACATCATTTTCCCCGACGGCTATCCTTAGCTTTTCGAAGACATGGATTATATATCGCCGTCATGTCAAAACCTTGGGGAAATTTAATCAAGTGGCAGTCTTTCACACCAAACACAGTTGTTCTGCGTCGCGGCAAATCGCCTAGCATATAGAGAAACTGCTCATTCGCGATCAACTGCGCTGGGCAGTGCCTTTCAAGATGATGTCTACGCACCTGTTTTACGGAGAGCTGGCTCTTGGTATGCAATCCATGCACAAACCCAATATTTCAAGTATCCTGTTAAAGACAACCTGAAACTCTTTAAGTTACTTTCAAAGACGGGGGTGGGGAGAGGCAGAGAATATGTCTGGTTGGAGGAAGTTTGTGGGTTGCATTCGTTTTGAGGTCACATGGTTTGAGCGTTTAAATTTGAAAAAGGGGCTTTTAGGGAAGGGGATGGAGACGCGATCCCAGAAGATATTCAGTCTGAGCTTGTATATAATATCTGCGGGAAGCTTGCTCTATCTCATGCCGTCTATGTGAGTGTCCTTCGTGACAGACCTGCAGGCTACTTATGTCAGTTTTGTGATAAAATGTGCAGGTCTGACGCCGGGCTGAAGCAGCATATGAGAGTGGACGAGGAGAAAGTCGATTTCAAGACTCTCCAAAATAAACATTGGTTTGTATTTTGATTTTTTTCATTTTCCTGTTTTCTTGTGTCGTTTTCTTTATTGGTTATTGCATTATTCGTTGTTAATATTTGCTTTTTATTGTGTTTTCTCATGGTTACCTGGCAGGCATTCTGTTGGTTATACCAACACTTTCGGGTTCTGTATAAACACACAGACACACGTTAATATAAATACACACACACAGACATATATATATATATATATATATATATATATATATATATATATACAGTGTATCACAAAAGTGAGTACACCCCTCACATTTCTTCAAATATTTAAGTATATCTCTTCATGGGACAACACTGACAAAATGACACTTTGACACAATGAAAAGTAGCCTGTCTGCAGCATATATAACAGAGTTAATTTATTTTTCCCTCAAAATATATTTTAAATTATAACAGTTTGTTTACTTTTTTAATATTGTAAAAAATAGTTACGGTAACATCTCTAAATCTAATTTATGAATGCAATTTGTAATTACTTTTATATGGGTAATCTATATATATATATATATATATATAATGTCATTCGCAGACAGTACTGTTTCGCTGTATCACAGCTCTTCAGTGCGACTAGACAACCGAATGCCTCAAGCCAAGATTGAAACCCAACCAATTTGTTGTCTTTCACAGTTTCTACCATTGAGCTATCTCAATTCGACAAAATGAGGCCGCTAAATCTAGCGTATTGTTTTTTTTTACCAATGTAAAAAAATGCCAATCAGCCGGAGTGCTCCATTCATTTTACTGAAGAGCTTCGCCTTACCGCAGGTGGATGATGTTTGTAGAATTAGTTTGTCATTCAACAGTGCTCAATTGAAATATATTTTCAAGAGCTAAATATGAGATAACGGTATATATTTTTATATATCAAGGACAGTATTGGGGAAATTATATGACAAATTGGAAAAAAGTTTACTTGTAACGCATTTCGTCATTCAGGTCTTCACCCGACTAAATGTTTTCTTTTTCTTTCCGTCAAGAATTTTTTTTAACCCTAAAAACTGAAGGAGGAGTTTACTCCATATGTCAAACGCATTGGTTGCCGACCGTAACGAAACTGAAATTTTGACATAAATAAAATAATGCTCTGATCAAAAGAGAAAATAATTCACTATGACGTAAATGCTTAGAGAGTGCCTTAATAGCAAGCTCATCTATAACAAATTTGCGCCATGACTCTTAAAAAATGTCACCATTCCTGGCAGATCTCCTAATATCACAGTTCTATTATATATATATATATATATATATATATATATATATATATATATATATATATATAGCATAAGGAGAAGCCACGTATACTTTCTTAATATGTATATATAGAAAAAGTTGCAAATTAAAAATAATAATGTTTTTTTGAAAGTATTTATATATATATATATATATATATATATATATATTTGAATTTAGATTGCCCTCAATATTTCATCAGAAATAACTGTAAATTAAAATTACTGTTTGTTAGCAAGTAGTGTCCGTCATGAGACGCGGACGTCACGTGATATGGAACGTCACTGTTCGGATATTCCTAACTTAAATCTAACTGTAATAAATATTTTAGATGTTGTTTAAAAAAAATTTTAAATTTTTTGTCTATATCTAAAAAATGCTTAACTATTGAAATATTTATAAAGATTTAAAATACCTAAGTCTTTATTTAACCCTAGTTTATATGTATTTAATTTTAAAATCAATATTTTATATATATATATATATATATATATATATATATATATATATATATATATATATATATAATCTTAAATTTAATCTTTCTTGGAAAATACATGTAGTTTCTACATTATTCTCTATACATTCAGTGGATCTAACATGAAATTCAAATTCTATAACTTAATATTATCATGATTCTAGGAATATACATTCCCTTATTGTCGTCATACAAACAGGCTTATTTCTGTCAAGGAATCGGGATGATTATCCAAATTTTATATCTTTTCTTCTTTATAGTCAGACTTATTATGGCATGGGAACTATCAAATGACATGACATTTTTCAGTTTTAAAGAATATATGTTGGATTAAATTGGCAATGGCAACGCTGTTACCATGAAGATTCAGTCGAACCTTTGTTCCTGGCTTTCCTTGTTATATCCCAAAGAATTGGTATCCAGCTGAAATCGATGACAGTTGATCTGTTTCTTGCCATTTTTCTCTGTTTTTATCTTTTCTTTCATTCTTCCATTTAAAAGATTGTCAAAATGACTTGGAAGCAGAGATTTTCTTTGTAAAAAAATCTAGTTTTTTTTCTTTTTTTTAAGCATTGTGCCCCAAGCAAGGCGTAAAGCCACTAGGATGCAGGGGGGTTGCGGAAGATTTGGAGCGGGAGCAGATAAGAGTGATAAGAGAAAGGAAGAGGAGAAGGATAGTTGGTAGATCAAGGTAATTGAAGATGTCGATTGACATTACATTTGAATAGTTGGCGATTATAGCTATCAGGGAAACAGTAATTGGGGAGTGTGTTCCACTGGCGAGAGGTGCGAGGTATGAAGCTATTGGAGTAGAAGAGACGGCTACATTTGAAGGTTTCTACGGTGTAAGGGTGAGAGCGGGATGCCAGCCTCGTAGGACGCTTGAATTCATGGAGTCTGGGAACCAGAGAGAGCAGCTCATCAGAGCAGTTACCATGGAAGTATTTGTAGAAAAGACAGAGAGAGGCGACGGCGCATCTGCGAGAGAGTGACTGCAAACAAGACGCTAGATCAGGGCCAATTAGATTACATATCCTTCTCTGGATCTTGTCGAGAACTCCGAGGTAAGCAGAAGGTGCTCCATCCCATATATGGCAGCAATACTCCATGCAGGGGCGAATGGTTGTTTTGTATATTTGAAGTATCGATTCAGGGGAGAAAAATTGCTTCTTTCTGTTATTTTCCAATAAATATTTTATTCGAATAGAATAATATATAACGCAACCATTGCATTTTGGATAAATGTATTTGTATATCCTAGCATATGTCAAGGATAAAAATGGTGTAGCAAATTTTTATAGCCATTATACGTGGGCAGCATTTATAGAAGAGCTATTTGCCTAAGTACTCACTAGCCTATTCTTCTTCATCAACCGACGTAGAATTATTATGAAGATATCTTTCGATGAGACATAGTGCAGGGATGTAGATTCATGCCTTACTGAAGTTTTTAACAATGAATATAATCAGCCACAGAAATTTCAATTATATTCTGATAATCATAAAATGTGAATAAATACAAATTATTTTAAAAGAAGCTGAACTTAAAAAATATATTATTTGCATTCGTCAAGGTTGACGATACATGCAAAAGCTTTTTATAACAACTATCTATGCAGATAAGGTTGCGGCAGAGTGGACTATCTAAGTTCACAAGGCCACAAATTTGATCGCGCGCTCTATATTAGAGCATTTCTGAGAAATGAATTTATTCACGTGAACGCTTATAGAGACATTTAAGAATCGAGCATGCAATAAGCATTGTGTTAAATAAACTAATAAATTATTTGGTGAGATGAGATTCCAACTTCTCACATCGTAAGACACGCTCAATATTGAAGACGTTGTTTAGTTAACTTGCTAAACTTGTAATGATTTGCGATAATATCAAAATAAAAATCAAAACAGGAAGAGTCGTCGTCCTTGCCTAGTCAAATATCTTGGTAATTTAATTTTAACGGAACTGGATGTTTTTATAATTCTGTTGTAATTTTTCACCCTTTTTTTTTGTAATACATCAGGCAGTCTTATTTAATGTAGTCTTTTCTTTCTTTTTATGTCATCCGTTTTCTCTTTAACTTGGCAGCTGGAGCCGTTGTTGTATCACGCTTTCCTTTTCACTCTCTCATTAGATATTGTTGTAAGATTTGGTCGATGATCATTTACCTAATAAAACACGCTATGGCGAAGTAAAAAGCGATAAACAACTGCAACACAAGCCCAGGAAACATTTTAAAGCTTCTTTTTTTTTCATCAATATGTTCATTTAAATGAATCAGGAGGTGGCACAGAGATTTCGATCTATAGAAACAATGAATCTTGTCCTTTTGTCGATCAGATCCCAATGAATGAAAATGCGACCTTGTCATCAATGGTCATGTGAAGACACATCAGTTTGAACAGAACTGTTACCGTCAACAGAAGGACTTGATTTGTAACTTCCGTTATCAATGAATGATTTGTTTTCTATAGCTTATCACCCTTTTGCGGATTATTTAAAGCCAGAAAATATTTTTAGATTGTAAGAATTTGCTGTTTTGGGGGAAGATCAATAATACAAGGCTTAATAATTACCCCATAGCTGGGTGATAGGAGGTGGATTCATACCTTTCCCAACGGTATTTGCGCGTAAGGGAAATATAACGAACCCAACAGGAATTGGAACTCGGCTCTCCAATTAACAATTCCGAGCCGTTATCTATTACACCACTTGAAGCTCCAAGCTTACAGCACCTGGGATTCCCAAGCGGTCACCCATCTAGGTACTGACCAAGCTCGACGTTGCTTAACTTCGTTGATCGTACGGAAACCGGTGTTTCAGCGTGACGTGAGCGTAAGGTTAGAAGGAGAAAGAGACAGTTTTTGGTCGCATAATGAGAGAAACAATAAAAATGGGAAGGAAAACAGAAACAGCAAATACTCTCGTGCTTAGTATTAAAAAAATAAGAGAGTTGCCATTTTGGAGACACATAATGAGGAAAGCGATAGTAATGGTTTTAGTGATACAAGTCTTACTAATTAACTCATACATGGGGGAGAAGTGTTGAATTCATACGTTCCCATGGGTATTTGCTCGTAAGTGAATATAACGACCCCAACAGGAATTGGAACTCGGCTCTCCAATTAACAATACAGAGCCATTATCCATTACAACATTCGCGCTTCCAAATTTACAGCACTTGGTATTCTCAAGGTGGTTGTGGTGGGGAGTCACCCATCTAAGTACTGACCAGGCCCGGCGTTGCTTAAGTTCGGTGATCGTAAAGGAACTGGAGATTCAACGTGATGTGTTAAGTTGTGCTATGATAAATGTAATATCAGATTTCACCAAACATGTAAATATATATAATGGCAAACATGAGAATACGGACCAAGCATATATTTAGAACACTGTTTTTATCAGTAAATGTAATAGAGCTTATAAAAGGCTTTCTTTTGTAAAAAAAAATCATTGCGGGATAGTAAAAGAGGATAGCAAATAGATTCAATGTTATAGTGCAAATATGTTTATTCTTAGTTGTGTTCGATTAAACAGACACCACACACGCAAACGCACACACACACACATATATATATATATATATATATATATATATATATATATATATATATATATATATATATAATTCCTTTCCCTCTTCAGTTCACTAAGCCGCCTAATGGTGGCCGGCAGAAGTTGTTATTTAGTCATACAACAAAATTCAACAAAAACCATGAACACCCGACTACGCTGAGAATCTCGTAAAATATAAATTTATCTTGCGTTGCTTTTGCAAATATATGCTGGAAAGATTTATTCGAAATGCATCTGGAAATAAATTCAAAGAAAAAATCCGAAAAAGAAACAAAGAAACAAGCAAACAAACAAACACACTTCCCACGTGCATTCGTTCATTGCTTTCAAACACATTGATTTCATTCATCAGAATGTGGACAAAAGAACAAAAACTGTTCATATTTTATAATTTCGCAGAGAAAGCAAGACCGATCTTAAAACAGATGAACGAAATGCTAGCTCCCAGATAACGATGACGTAATGGATGCGCCGATGACAGAAACCTACACACAATGTTCGCAAAATTCAATAGGCAAGAAAGAATGGCGGGAATACGATACAAAATTCTTGCTTTGTTTCTGTGGAATCTGTTGCAATGAGCCTAAGTTATCAGGCGCTTGAATCTCGCAAGAAAATAATCTCATTAGAAAGAAATATCGTATCGTGCTCAAAAGATGCAGTTTATTAGTAAAAGCTTTTCACATTGAAGACATTGTTTAAAACACTAATGAGGCAGTCTGCATCTTCAGAACATTTCGCAAAGAATTATTTCCACTAATTTATATCAATGAAATACATTTATTCAAGAATCATGTATGGGCGTTTATTTGCTTCTAAATTTTATTACCTAATAAACTTTTTCTCCAGAAATTCATTTATCCATTATATATCGATCGGATGGATTCCAGTTCGAATTAAAAGAGAATTTCACGGACTAATGTTAACTAATTCCAAGATGGTTTTTATTTAGTTCCGAACATGAGCAAAACGGAAAAAAGAAAGTTATATGTGCATAAATGTAAGAAAGCACAGAGAGAATAAATATAAAATTCTATTTAAAAAGTATTATGGCAAATACTACAAACTAAGGGAATAAAATAGGAAAACGACGAAAGACAGAAATATATTTATATATATATATATATATATATATATATATATATATAAGTGTGTGTACCTATATATATATACATACATATATAGATAATATATATATTATATAAATAATATATTATAATTATATATTTATATATATATAATAATATATATATATAAATAAATATATATATATATATATATATATATATATATATATATATATATATATATATATATCGAAATAAAAGTGTAAAATTTAATATTACAAGACATATTAAAAACAATGTTAAATAATTAAAAAAAACTCTCAACAACAAGGGGGGGCAGGAAGCAACCAGTTTCGCTCCCGCTCATCAGGCTTCCACAGGAGATTCAAAATTAAAACAGAGAAAGGTACAATCAGAATAGGTGGAAAAAAAATACATATATGTACATATATATACCTGTATATATGCAATAAAACATTGGAACTAGAGGCAGATGACAGCGAGTCCCAGCAAACACTCACGTTGTTTGCACAAAGAAGGCTTGCGGGACCCGATGTATGATTCATGTAATTATATATATATATATATATATATATAATTATATATAATCGTCATTACAAATGTAGAGGTTAATGATTTAATGGCGAGAATACATCTTCGCAAACAATTTCAATAAGTTACACTAACCCCGAACCTGTATATGAATGATATGATCCCTATTTATAAATTTCAGTTGCATAAGGTCTTTTTTAGTTTTTACAAGCTTTCGTCTGTTCCTACAGACATCCTCAGGTATGGAAATAGATTTGTTCTCGTTCTTTACTTCTCAGTAATAAGAGGACAGCGAAAATAGAGATGTAATCCGAAAAAATGCTATGAGAAATGTGTTATTGTTTTGAAACGTGCGGTCGCAACGATGAGTTTGAATTTTAAATATTAAGGTTGTGCGTTTTTGTACAAATATAGTAATAAGAGAATTCTTTTTTACTGGTAGGTTTTCCGTCAATGTGGCATGAACTATATTGTTCAATAATTACAGGAATGTCACACTTATTATCCAAAAGTTGCACGTTGTTAAACTGCACCTATAATATATATATATATATATATATATATATATATATATATATATATATATATATATATATATATATAATGTGAAAATATAAAAATAAATAAATATATATATGTATAATTATTTATATATTATATGCGCGGTACTTATTAGAAAGCGCTCAATATCAGAGATAGAGCTAACATATTTGGTTGGATAGATGTGAGTTTGTGACCCTGGGTTTCACGCTTTAGCGATCGTCAGACAAACTGATTAATGTTTTAAAACCATGGGCAAAGACACAAAACCACAACCTGTTTGACGTAACAATGGATAGCTACGATGGAGCAAAATATGCGAATTAGTAGGCATACTCATCCTATCATACCTGGCCAGAATCCTGGAGAAAAGGACACAGGATTATACAGAGATGACGGTCTTATCTTAATAAGGAAATCAATGGCCCCAAAGTAGACAAACTCAGGAAGAAAATAGTGAACGCCCTAAAAACATTGATTCAAAAATAGAGATAAATACAGGCACAACTATAGTAAACTTCCTTGACGTCACTCTTAACCTGATCAACAACACATATGAACCATACAAAAAGAAAATGACACACCAACTTACGTACACACATCCTCCAACCATCCACCTTCTATCATCAAACAAATACCAAAGTCAATCAGCCGCAGACTATCTGAGAACTCATCTAACATGCAAATTTTCAATAGCAAAAATAGCACCATACAACGAAGCACTAAAAAGCAAGTGGTTACACACAACAACTACAATATATACCTCCACAGCCAAAACGCAGAAACAGAAAGAGAAACATTATCTGGTTTAACCCACCATATAACAAAACTGTTAAAACGAACATAGGCAAAATATTCCTAAACTTAATAGAAAAACACTTCACTGAAGAAAACAAATTATCAAAAATATTTAACAAAAAAATAACGTAAAGATCAGTTACAGCTGTACAAAAAACATAACAGATATAATCAAAACCACAACAAAAAATGACAACCTACAAAAATGTAACCAAGGATCCTATATGCAACTGCAGAAACAGAGCAACATGTCCACCCAGGAAATTGCCAAATTACGAACACAATATACAAGGCCAAGGTAAGTACAAACAACAACACTATGCACTACATCGGTGCCACCGAAGGTCCATTCAAGATGAGGAATAACAATCACAACCTTTCATTCAACAACAGGAAATATTCGAACAGCACAACACTTTCTACATACATATGGCAGCAAAAAGACAAAACATCACACCAACAATAAGTTGGGAAATATTGAAAAAGCCCCTGCCTACAACAACATTACGAAAAAATGCCTACTTTGCCTACACGAAAAGTAGCAATAATATCACACAAAACCAAAAAGAACTTGCTAAACAAAAATCAGAGATAATCTCCAAATGTAGGCATGAGAATAAGTATCTCTTATCCGAATTCATACCAAACGGATAAAACAGACAAACCACCAACAATCACAATTTAATTTCAAGATACCATCAAAATAATTGCACCTATCATTATTATTTTACCACCTTACAATATCTATTAACTATCAATATTATCATTACCACCTACACACAGCACCATCACTTACACATCACACCCACTATTAACATATAATCCACTACAATCTTTATTACCCCCCCCAGCATATTTAATACTTTAAAAACAATATGATCAGATATAATTTCCATGTAACCATGAGAACAAACACCTATTACCAGGCAGCTTTAATATAATAATAATAATTTTGTAATTAAAAATTATATAATCTTCAACTACCATAATTTTACATAGAATACCTATTATCAGGATTTATACCAAAACAAATTAATACATATAACAAAAATAAAACAAAAATAAAACACCAACAACCACTTTTTTAGTTCAAGCTACCACCACTATAACTACATTCATGGTTTTATCATTCTCCACCCACCGTTACTAATCATTTCTACCAATCTGCAATTTCTTCCAGTTTACAATAACTATTAGCTAAAACCTAAATAGCATTGTCTCCAATCCTTTGAAACATTACTATCACATCATCATATAAACCCGTTATTAAATTAAACATCACCATATAAATTAAACAATAAGGATTACAATTTTTACCTGTTACATATACACAGTCACCAAAAACAAACAAATAACCAGCTTTAAATATAACAAATAAACCCCATTTTTTTCAAAAATTTAAAAATAAATATAAATAATTATAATAATAATTTTACCTATCATAATTTTACAAAAACCCCACCACACATATATACATACATGCGAGAAAATATTTTTCAAATATTTTTCAACGGAAAAAAAAAAAAAAAAAATTTCATAATATGACATGGATACATTCACGAGACAATAACGAGACATTTCCGCCACACTTCCAATGTTTAAATTTCAACATTTCAACATACAAATGCGTATGTATAGACATAACACCACCCGTATACATACATGTCATAGCCGAAAATGTCTACATATGTTTATATATATGTATGAGTCCCGACGGACGACCAAGTATGTATATGTATATGTGTCTGCATACATCGATGTTTGCGTTAGTACGATGAATGACAAAACGACGAAATTTCCCCACCACTTCCACAATATCTCCAATACACGCAATCTACATAAACCCAAATTTTTTTAAACATTAATCAGTTTGTCTGACGATCGCTAAAAGCGTGAAACCCAGGGTCACAAACTCACATCTATCCAACCAAATATATATATATATATATATATATATATATATATATATATATATATATATATATATTTTAAACAGTGACTAATACTGATGATAATGCAAAGCTCTTCTTTGAATTGAGCCCTCTCAGTCACTGAAAACGAAAACCTATGTAAATTTCCATCTAAGTTTATATCGTTCACCTTCCTTTCTTAAAATTCTACTACATCCGGCGGCAAGGCTTCTGATTGGGAGATTTGAGGTTTTAGAGGACTATGGAACCACATCCTAATTGCTGTTGTTCTCAAGTTCATCCTGACCCGGGTGGTAGCCCCTGTTAGCTATAGGTTAAGTGTCAACCCTCAAACAGAAATGAAAAAATAAGTAACTAGGAAATTATAAAAATACATTTTTATAGTAAAAGCACCAGCCATACATTTTTATAGTAAAACGACCAGAAATAGATAGTTTCAATTATTAAAAAAAACATTTTATCATCTACAAATTGTATATCTAAAAAAACACACACTTACTCTGAAAATATAAAATTATGTACAAAATATCTGTAGCCTAATTCTACATTGTGAGATTAAAGGTTTTGAAAAGCATGGAACCACTTCTTAATTGCTGCTGTTTCCAAGTTCACCCTAACCCGGGTGGTAGCACCTGTCAGGGTCCCAGCTATGGGCAAATAGTGAATCCCCAAAC
Organism: Acanthosepion pharaonis; assembly: GCA_903632075.3. NCBI lineage: Eukaryota > Metazoa > Mollusca > Cephalopoda > Sepiida > Sepiidae > Acanthosepion > Acanthosepion pharaonis. Next base: position 2,285,320 of record CAHIKZ030000669.1, on the reverse strand, counting down.
ACAAATATAAAAAGCTAGGAAAGTATAAAAACATATTTTTATGGTCAAAATAACAGCAATTGATTTTTCAATTATTAACAAAACATTTTATCATCTACAAATTGTATATCTAAACAACGAACACTTATCTGAAAATATAAAATTATGTACAAATTATCTGTAGTCGAAAGCCTAAAATTGCATTTCAAAATTTATATAGCTGAAGCCATAAAATTGCATACAAAATATTTATATTTAGTGTTTAAAAAACTATGAAAGTATAAAATACATTTTTCTAGCAAAAGAATTCTTACCGGCAATATGTTTTTGAAAAAGAAATTACTAACGCTCCCAATAAAATTTGTTGGCTGATATCGAAGCCTATTTACTACAAATGTTTGTCTTTCCGTTCAAGTTCAGATAAAACAGTGTCCTGGGTATGACAATCAACTATACTAAACAACAACTATTTTGATTGGGAAGTTTTGAGGAACAACCACTTAATTGCTATCGTTTCCATGTCCACCCTGACCCGGGGTGGTAGCACCTGTTAGGGTCCCAGCTATGGGCAAATACTGAACCCTCAACCAGAAAAAAATACAAGGAAATTATAAAAATAGATTTTTATAATAAAAGCACCAGCAATACATTTTTATAAAAATATTAACAATACATTTTTATAGTAAAATGACCAGCAGTAGATTTTTTTCAGTTATTAACAAAACATTTTATCATCTACAAATTGTATATTTTAAAAAAATCACACTTACTCTGAAAATATAAAATTATGTACAAAATATCAGTAGTCGAAGGCCTAAAATTGTATTTCATAATATATGTAGCTGAAGGCATAAAATTGCATGCAAAATAGATTTTGGAATTAAATAACTTACAGAGGTAGATATGACTCTAAACAAAATCAACAACAAAATTAAAATATTCATATTTCGAGGAGAGATCCTTAGATTTTTTTCAATACTTTATTTGAGGTGTTTCTGTGCTTTTTATTCAGTTTGTTTATATTTATATAATGTTATTTTATATGCCAATTTCTTCACGACGTGGACGATCATAGCTCCTCAGTTCTTCCTATAGTTTGAGTCTCTAAGGCAATGGTCCGGAACCTTCTTGTACCGATGGGCCACTTTTACTTTTACTTTGTTATAATAGTTTGTTAAAAGAAAAAAAAAAGACTTATTTTAGTTTTTACTAATAGATAAGTTTAAGAATTGTATTATAGAAACTGTAAATAATATATGTTTCCTTTTTATATAATCCTTATAAAATTTATATATTAAAGTAATTTTGTTATTAATATTTTATTTTTCAATATTTAAAAATTAACATTATTATTTATTATTAATATATTAAATTAATTTACATAATAAATTTATATAATTTCCATGCACACACACACACACACACACATATATATATATATATATATATATATATATATATATATATATATATATATATAGAGAGAGAGAGAGAGAGCCAGCCTGCCATGACGATCCACTTAGGTGAAACCTTGATAGGTTTGTCTGGCTCTCTAGGTTTAACTAGGTCTGCTCTACTCACTGTATTGAGCACTTTATTTAATTATTTTGCTTACTCGTATCGTTTTTTTTTTTTGCTTCTTTGAACTTTGAACTTTCATGCTAGACGATTATTTTCGGTTAACGTACATGTTCTTTGTTCTTTTCTTTTTTATACCTTTTTTTATTTGTAAATCAAAACACCGAAGGTTTTCCAGACGAGTATAATTTCTTATACTCACAAGATTATTAATTTACTGCTACTAATATACATATATATATATATATATATATATATATATATATATATATATATATATATAGTACATGTAAAAAAAATACGTTGGTACATATTTCAAGTGGGTCATAATAATATAAAATGTTAAAAAACTAATCCACAAAGAGAGCTCAATTTATTTATTATAACAGAGCATATAAATTGCACAACAAAGAAATCCAAATTTACCTCATGGGTATAGTCTATTTCAACCGACGCCGAGTGCGTTATTCTTATTCAACACAGACGGATGTACTATACAATCCTTCCTTTACATATACTTCTCAGTCTTTATTCAATTTTTACAATCAAAACATCAGATACAGTAAAAGGGATGCTGAATTATATAAGCTCAGTTTTTGCTAGTTTTTAGGGTTATTTTTCTGCTTTTACTATTTTGATATGACGTAAATTACTGTAGAAATCACAATTCCCAGTTGTAACAACCTTTCCGGCGTGAAATTATTCTATTTATCACTAAAATATTACCTATATATTATATTGCTATTTTTGTGTGGACCTTAGTAATTTTAATTGGACACCCAAAGGTCCATATGGACACACGTTGAGAACTATTGCTCTAAGCAATGTTTGTCTCTTTACTATCTCTCTCAGTTCCTATTGATTTGCACAAACCCGTTATACAGTTGACTGACTTTTTAACTCTCCCATTCTTATGTATTTTCCAAGTCCTCAGTTTCACATGTATCTTTCTAAGTGCAACTGTCTATTTGTTTCCAATTTGCTTAAAACTTCATCGTTGTTTACATGTTCCGTCCGTGATATTCTTATGGAGAGATTAAGACCGCTCTCACCAAGGATCGAATAGATTACGCCAGAAAATCGACAGCTCGATTAGTTTGTTAATCATGGCTCTGCCACAGACCTCTTTTTTAGTAACTACTGGAGCGAGTTTAGATATTTATAAACTTTACACTAGCCTGATACAAATATACAATACCTAGGTATCTATCAATGACAAAACGAGATTTACTACAACAAGGCGCCTTTTAGTTTAGACTGTTAAGAAGTCATATTAACTGGAATTATAAGCCTATTATTGGCCTCTTTTAATGCGTTAATCCGGATGCAGATCGTGGAGAGAGTGTCCTTCCAATATTCTTGAGCTTACACGGCAGCTCTGAGTTCATCAACAGAAAATAGTCCACTGTCATTGCACAGGCAATGAGTGATTGAGAGAGCGTGTCTTCTAAAGTTCCGTGTCGCATCCATTGGTTGTCACAGTTAATTCATATTTAATATCTATCTACAAAAGGCAGGACGTGTGTAATACACACGTATGTGACGAATGCACGGCCGCAATTTTCGATGGATTTGCACCAAAATTTACATGCACATGCTCCAAGTTAGCGGAAGGCCAAGACCGACTTTGCATTTCCCAACTCCTATCGATAGTGGAAGTAATCGATTTTTTCATGCTTCTACAGCAGTTTTATGTAGTTTGCGGCCATTTTCTACTGGCCAGAGTGAGAGCCTATAGCTGGCTGCCACGAATAGGCAGGAAGATTCTATTGGCCAGCGTGAGAGCCAACAGCTGACTGACACGAATGTTAACTAGCATGCTAGCATGCAAAAAAAATCGATAGCTGCATTCTTCACAAGTGGGAAAAATTTAAATCTGCATGGCACTTTACTCCAATTGGCTCATTCGTTTGTTTAAACTCAACGTTGATTCTGATTCCGCAGAACTGGGTTGGATGGGAAAAAGTATTTGTTGTTAGGATTCTTTTTCATTCGGTGTTTCCAGTTACGAGTCCTTTTTTAAAGCTGATCGTTATTTGTTCATTTTGTTTAGGTCTTTTTTCGTAACAGAATGAATGTTTAGTATAGAGCTTAGAAAAAATTCGTAGTGTGAGATAGGCAAGAAGTAAGGCATGTAGCAACATCATCACGTCATAGGGCACTCCTTTAAAGGCAAGGAAGGGCAAAAATATTTTAAGTCAAGTGATAGCGATTGTTGTATGAGTCGTACGATTTTTGAATCAAGCACGGGCAACGCCGGGCCATGCTGCTAGTTTATTTAATATACTGGTTTTATCTGGCAAATAAACACAACGACAGGGTTTTTGTTAAGCATCACTTTCGACTATAATTAACAGGACGATGAAATTCTGTTGTGATCTATTTCTCAATGGCAGATGCCGCTTTGAAATGAAAATATTCAGGTGGTTTTAGTCTGTCATAAGGCCATAAAAAATAAACATAATTTTGAGCAGAGAACGATGTGGTCCCTTTGAGAAGCTTGCGTTTCATTATTCAATAGTCGCCTTTTTAGGATATTCCGAATGTGCTTGTAGCATAAAGGGTATCGGAGTACAAATTGCAATTAGCAAAGTGAGTTCAAATTCCGGCCTAGTTGCGTTCGCTTTCACCTTAATAAAGGGATGAATCAATCTATTCTCCCCATATGTATGGTTTGAATACTAAAGAAAACCTTGCTCCCTATCCTTAGGTAACAGCTAGTCTAGGAGAAATTCGTCTCCGAATTGAAACCTGTGACGAGGGCAATAGAAAATCACTTAAATTTCTCAAGAATTCAGATGTAATTAATGGATGTTCTATTTTAAAAGCACGTATACACTCGCGTCTTTAGGAAAGTTTGTTTTTCCTTTTGTATGATTCCATTTCATTTTCTTTTGTTAATATGATCTGGCTTGTTTTACGTTGTCGATTGTTTAAAAAGAAATCGTGTGACGGGGTGTTTCTTGTAAAAATAACATAAAATAATATTATGTTTTATAAATTTTGGCTAAATAAATTTGCGCTTATTCAAATTGATCGACTTTTAGATTTGATAAGATTTTAAATTAGGCTTGCGATTCTTTTACTTGGCAAAGCTATCTTTTAAAGTGGCGTTTATTATAAGAACTTTCTTCGAACAGCATAGAAGACTGTTTTGGCCTGAAGGTTTACAACCTGGCATCTTTCTGAGATAAGTGGATTTTTTCCTACTTTTTTTTTTTCGATGTGAAATGCAATTTATCAAGTTCGGGTAGCGAAACGCGACGTTCCTTCCAGCAATTTCCATAACCCTTTAGATTTATAATGTTTCGGTTTCTTATCCTGAAGAAAAAATATGAGAAAAACAAAACCATGCAACCAGTTTGCGGTTTCAATAAATAATCTATTACCTCAGGTAATAAAGAATTATTTCATTGATGGAGAATATTCAACTTGAAGAAGCCTTACCGAACACCAAGTTTATCGTTCTAACATAATAAATTATTGCTTGTTCCTGACAAGCATCTGTCTTTTTTTTAAAATTCATTTGCCACGCAGAAAGTCACTATGTGACTTCATGTTCCTCGAAGAAATTTTGCTTAAATTAATTCTGCAGTAAGGCTATAGCCAAACGGATTTGATTTAGATCAAATGAGTATTTATTGATTAACGTTGCTAAGCTAAATATGATAGGATGTATAATAGATGCAGACTTTCAGTAACGTTTGCATTCATTCATGATCGCTAACAATCCCTTATTCTTCATTTAAAATGCATTTCTCTAGTAAAATTGTTTGCAATGAAATTGTGTAGTGAAATATTAGTAATCTAAACCGTTCACAAATCAGCGCTATTCTCAGCAATAGTCTTTCCGAAATGATCCGCAATGTATTTTACAGTAAAACTATAGCTATATTTTCAATCATTTCACGCCAAGCAAGGCAGGTGTTTCAGAGAGTGAAAGTGAGAGAAAACACTGAGTATAGGGAGGATCGAGGAAAAGACAAAATATGAAGGTGTTTGACGTTGCATTTAAATTTTTGAAGGTTGTAGTTGTCAGGGAAACATGTTAACGTAAAGAATTTCCATAGTCGGGGAGTGTGAGAAATGAAACTGTTTGAGTAGAAGTGGCGGTTGCATTTAGCTATTTCAACAAGAAATGGGTGGGACCTAAATGCCAATCTAGCAGCACGCTTATTCATGTAGACGGAGCACCAAGGAAGAATGCTCGCCAGAGCAGTTGCCATGAAAATATTTGTAGAATAAACAGAGGAAGACCACGTCGCGTCGGTAAGAAAGTAACTGAAGTCAAGATGCCAAGTTACTGATTCGATATAGTCTCTCCACTTCAAATCAGTTGAAACATGAGGCCAAGAAGGCGCAGTATGTTGCTCTCCTGGGGTCTAGCATCAGCCATGCTGACAGCAGACAGAAAAGTTTCTCTGTGATGGTTAAATTAGAGCCGTTTTGTTTTGAAGCTTTTAAAATTTACAATCCATTTCTTGCCCCAGTTAACCACTGATTTCAAGAGCAACAGATAGACTCAATTTGTCAGCTCTGACGGATTTTCGTGTTATCTGCATTAACAATGCATTTCGAGATGCAAATTATTAATAATACATGAGCTAGGTAAATGCAAGTGTGCTAATGGCAAATACAGCAAGAAAACTGCAAGAATTCATAGACAAGATAGTAAAGCTAAGAGAAAGGATTAACTATTAATTGTAAAATAAAAAAAATGTATGAACGTTAGCAAAAGGGAACAGCAAAGAAGAACTGAAGTCATCAAAATCAAGCAAGTACAGGAAATGTAATTGTTTTTTTTTTTAACATTTCACCCCAGACAAGGCAATAAAGTCACTACGACGCAGGAGGTTACTGTAGAATAACAATAATAAACAGCACTTACCGGTGTAAAGGTCCCAGCTAGCGTCCAGCTGGCAGACAAAAATAAAGCAGGTTGTAACTTAATACAAACACTGCAAACTAACTGATGAATCAAGCTGGTATTTATATAGAAATACCTCCACCCAGGTACCAGCAGCCAATCACACCACAAGCAATGGACTATCCCACTTTAGCATAATGAGATGCTCCATGGCAACATAAATAGCTCTCTTTCTAAAGGTTGGATTATTATTCACTTAGCTTGCTCCACAAATGAGTGTTTATCTCTACCACGTGATTTTTCTACATGGTGCTGCTGCAAAGTGTGAAAGAATTAAAGAAAAGGAAAAAAAAACGTTTTTAAGGGGCAAAAACAGTAAAAGAACAGAAATAAAGGCAGGAGATAACAATTGACACAGCATTTAAATTTTTGAAACTCACTGTGAAGCAAAAAGCTGGAAATGAGTTCCACAAGCGAGGTGCGAGTGTTAGAATAGAAAAGAAGCTGTTAGCATAGAACTTATGGTTACATATATCCATTTAAACTGTAAAATGGTTAGAACTTGACATCAATCTAGTACCTCGCTTAAATTCATAAAATCTATGTACCATAGGGGAAAGTTAACCTGAACAATTTCCATGAAAGTATATATAGAAAAGGGACAAAGAATCCACAAGTAATTGAAGCCGTGATGCTAGGTCAGGACCAATAAAAATGCAGATTCTTTTTTAGATTTTATCAAGGATACTGTACATTTTACAAATAATGCGCATGCGCGAAATTAAAAATACATAATGATGACAATTTAATCATCGCACCCTGTATAATGTTCAAACTATATGATATATATATTCACAAATCAATATAGAATACTGACAATGAAATGCGTTATGTTGATATATAGATGCTGAATCATTTTGGGTAATATTAGGCAGGACAATTATTGACATTACTAGCAATGCAGACATAGATCAATATATATATATATATATATATATATATATATATATATATATATATATATATATATATATACCCAAGTATATAATTGGTGTATACGGAATGAATTCCAAAAACCAACAATTACTATTCTTAAAAGAGTGCTCAATACAAAGTAGAGCAGATATAATTATTTTTTATGAAAAAAAAAATCACTACAAAAATAGCCATTTTGTTTCAACACCCTCGGTGTCTTATCAAGTGATGATGTTGAAGATAAAATACATGGTTTTAAAAGTTTCAACTTAATTAACGATCCTTCGCTAGGGAAAAACATTGTTACAAAAGCTAGAATGACCAATCAAAACCCAAGTATAAAAAGATTTTAAAGCTTGACAACGAAATCATGTTATAATAGCTTCTGAATAGCTATTATAACATGATATATATATATATATATATATATATATATATATATATATATATATATATATATATAGTATGAGTGATATTCACTGGTAGGCTTATAAATAACATGTAAGACAGATTCAGTTGGGAAAAATGTGGAGCACGACACACTGAAACAGTTTTCCTAGGAGCAGACCTAACAATTTATTCAATATAGCCCAAGAATTTTGCAAGTGCCACTCTACTCGAGATCAGCCTCAGTCATGCTGATCGATGGCAGAAAAGGTTCTCTCAGATGATAAATAGACAACATCTTCGTTTTGGAGGTCTTAAAATTAACAAGGCATTCCTTGCTACAGTGAACATCAGACTGTATGGAATATTAACCTTATCGAACCGACCAAACTTAATAATAAATGGAAGGATATAGTTGTGTCATAAGCATATATATTGATTTGAGAACTGATGTCGTCAAGAAAGTCGTTGATGAAAATTAGTATCAATGTAGCTGAAAGGGTAGATTTCGGGATGGGGGCCATTTGCATTGCATTAATGCAAAACGATCTAGAAGATTTCACTTGATGTGAAAAAATTCGTCCAGAAATGCCATAAACTTTCAACTTGTAAAGAAGACGAATCAGCGAGCAATCTTCCTAACGAGCATGCGTCAATATTTAGAACAGGAAATAGTTGGGTACTAAGAGAACGACAACTGATTAGAGCTAAAAATGACAGGAAGTCTTTGGAAAATATGACGCAAAATTCAAAAATCGCATTTGAATAATGAAAGGCGCCTCTGAACAGTTAAGCAAATATTAAGTAAATCAATATTGTCGTTAGAAACAAGCCATAGATTGCTAAATTACTATTTCATATCAATCCACCTATATGGTAATGAATGCTAGATGGTTTTCTCTCGGATTTCGAGGAAACTTGAGGCAACAGAGATGTGGTTCTCCGGAAGAATACGGAGAACACCGTGGATGGAACAGGTGATGAAGTTTTATGGAAAATTGAAACAAAAAGACAACTGTACTTAGTATCAAAAACAGAAATTTGAAATGTCTAAGCCAAACCATAAATAGAGTTAACACTCATGGTAATAAAAGTTAAAAAGAGTTCTCTCAGATGATTAAAAGAAAGCAGTTTCATTTTGGAGGAAGGAAATTAACAAAACATTTCTTGCCTCGTTTAACAACAAAAAGTAAACTGTTTTTTTTTTTTTTTTAGATCAGCTGACAATTTAACCTTCTCAAACCAATCAGACATATTATTAAAACAGGAATAAGTGTTTGTGCCATCAGTATAGATACTGAGCTGAGAACTGATGACTTTAGTAATATTGTTGATGAAAATTAGGAACAGCATAGGTTCAAGGATAGAATCCTAAGTGATGCATGCATTAATGCAAAAAGAGCTTAGAACAGTGGCCATTCAAGATAACTTTCATTTCACAATTTAATATAAAACACTGAATCAAAAATTCATCCAGAAATACCATAACCTTTCAATTTATGAAGAAGATGAGTCAGGGATGTGTTATAGCAGAGGTTGGAAAATATGACGCAAAATTTAAAAACCGCATTTGAATAATGAAAGCACCCTTCAACAGTCCTTTCTTTTTATGTGCCATGTTTTTTTGGGTTTTTTTTTTCAGAACGTAGATGATCATGGCTCTCCACATTCCACTATCCCTATCGTAAAGAAAGTTAACTCTCACGGGACATATTGAAGGCCAGCGAGGAAACTAGGGATCAGTGAGCAATCATCCTAACGAGCATGCGTGACGGCCCCGAACCGCACGTAAAATAATAATGCATTTAAAGTACGAATATGAGTCCGATGCTATCACTAGCTTTTACTTCTTGACCAGAGAGTTTATTTTCCCAAAATTCCAATTTATTTCAATAAAAAAAAATTAATTACTGTAGAAATTATTCAAACTAAATACGAATGAATGGTGCTAATATCAGTGAGTATACGATTTTTCCCTTGTTTTTTTTTCAAGTTCAAACACACTTGGAACAAAAACCGTAATAATTGTTTCATTTCTTAACTTTCATGACTGAATTTGTAAAGAATTAGAAATCGTTGTTGTACAGAGGATGCTGAATTTCTCATCATCTGACCTAATGACCAACATAAGAATTTTTTTTTAGAAGGACTAAATTATATAGATAGATTTAATATATTTGTGTTATAAATTACGTGATGATAATATTTTCTATTTTTACTATATTACTTCATGCTTTTATTCTTGCAAAATCTTATTCATCCAGTCTTTATATGATGAATTTTCAGTCTTCAACTCTTGGAAACTACTAAAGAGACAGCTTGTTGCCAAAATAGATTAGGAACAACAAGGATAGAACCCTAGGTGATGCCTGCATTAATGCAAAAAAGATCTAGATGAGTGGTCATTCAAGACCACTTTCATTTCACAATTTAATATAAAACACTGAATCAGTTCAAAAATTCGTCCAGAAATATCATAACGTTTCAACTTGTGAAGAAGATGAGTCAGGGAAGTGTTATAGCCGACGGTAAATATGACGCAAAATTAAAAACCGCATTTGAATAATGAAAGCGCCCATCAACAGTTCTTTCTTTTTATGTGCTAAGTTTTTTTCAGAACGTAGGCATTCACGGCTCTCCACCTTCCTCTATCCCTATCATAATCTATCCTATCATGTCGATAAATAAGGTTACTGCGTGTAGAAAAAAAACTTCTCATATGATCGCTATTATTTTTTTTTCTGTATCTCATTTGGAGCACCACAGGGGTGTTGTATTGCAGCAAAATCAGTCATCATTTTCAATTATATTTTTTATCATGTAATGCGTCATTTGTTCGAACCTATTACTCCCTCGAGCTTTGTGCAGTAACAAATTATCCAGAGTGGCATCATTGTCAGCAATACTTTATATCGTGTAATCCGTCATTCAAACGAGCCATTTACTCCCTGGAGGATTCGTGCGGTAGAAGATTACTGAGATTCCTGTGTTTTTATAATGAATTTCCTTTGAATTCAATCGAAGAGAGAAGACCATTTCTCTTTTCCAAATCTATTACTTTTAGCTTCGAGTGTTGAATGCTTCTTTGAATCTAGGGAAGATTTTCTTCCTTTTAGTTGTAATAAATCCATTTCTCACTGCCAATAGTGAGCATTGCGCATCTAAAACAGACTTTCGTTTTTATTGAGCAACAAGATGAACATTACAGACTGACGTTTTTTTCCCCATAAGTTCAGCTGAACTTATATGTCCTCGCTTCTCATATTTTTTCCTACAACAGTTGATTGATTTCACGTGCGTCAGAAAGCTGAGTAAACTTCTATGGCATCTTAAAGATTTCCTTAACATTCTCATAAAGATGGAACGAATTATTTTTGCATCAACCTATTCCTTGAGAATTTAAGCAGATAGCGCGTGACTGCTTTGATCTATTGCAGTCTTTTGTATTATTCGTAATCGACTTTCTAGAAAAAATGCGTGTTCGTCAAGGTTTTCGATACCGCTTTGATTTTTGCTTTGATGCAAATCAATTAATGGAATGGATTTATCGCGCATTCTTTCCCGCTCCCATCAAATGTCAGCGAACTTTTCATGAGCAATGAACACAATTGGTTGAAATGTTGCTGATTTAAAATTTCTATTTAATCCATTTGATTACAAAGGGAAATTTATTTCCGCATTAACATGTGTTATATAAGCGATTATTAGATAGAAATTAGCAATTTTCAAAATAAATATTTGGCTATTGCCATTGTATTATCAGAGCCTCTCTCTCTTTCTTACTATCACTTTTTCACACACTCTCTCTCTTTCTCTTTATCTTTCTGTCTGTCTGTTTGCGCCATGTGTATTTCAGAGAGTGAAAGTGAGAGACAACACTGTGTATAGGGAGGATCGAGGAACCGCTCGAAACACCTTCCTGCAATTTGTTGTTGTAATTCCTGTTTTTACAGACATTTGGTCCGTGTGCATCTACTCAAATAAGTTAATTTCAACGATATGATTGCCAGTAGCAATTTCTTTATCTCTTTAAAAGCTTCTAGTTGTTTGCACGTTATGTACCTGATATTGTCAAACATTCATTCGAAGAACCACATCTCTGTCGCCTTCATAATTATTTTCTTCTTCTGTGACAACATTGTCCAGTTCAGGTCAAAAAGAGCATAACAATTTAGTTATGAAACAGCTCTTCATCCTAGTTTCCAAATAGCTGTGCGCTTCGGCGTGGATCAAATTGTTGATGCAAAGAACATCTGCCTCGGTTTAATGTTTGGTGAATGAGCGTTCTTTCGTGGATCAAATTATTGCTTTGCAGAACATCTGCCTCGGGTCAATGTTTAGTGGATAAACGTTCTGTCGTGAATAAAAGTGTTGCTTTATAGAACATCTGGCCTCGGGTCAATGTTTGATTGATGAGTGTCCTGTCGTGGATCAAAGTGTTGCTGTATAGAACATCTGCCTCGGGTCAATGTTTAGTGGATAAACGTTATGTCGTGAATCAAAGTGTTGCTTTATAGAACATCTGCCTCGGGTCAACGTTTGATTGATGAGTGTCCTGTCGTGGATCAAAGTGTTGCTGTATAGAACATCTGCCTCGGGTCAATGATTAGTGGATAAACGTTATGTCGTGAATCAAAGTGTTGCTGTATAGAACATCTGCCTCGGGTCAATGTTTAGTGGATAAACGTTATGTCGTGAATCAAAGTGTTGCTTTATAGAACATCTGCCTCGGGTCAACGTTTGATTGATGAGTGTCCTGTCGTGGATCAAAGTGTTGCTGTATAGAACATCTGCCTCATCAATGATTAGTGGATAAACGTTATGTCGTGAATCTATAGAACATCTCCTCAGGTCAATGATTAGTGGATAAACGTTATGTCGTGAATCAAAGTGTTGCTGTATAGAACATCTGCCTCAGGTCAATGTTTAGTGGATAAACGTTATGTTTGAATCAAAGTGTTGCTTTATAGTACATCTGCCTCGGTCAATCAATGAGTGTCCTGTCGTGGATCAAAGTGTTGCTGTATAGAACATCTGCCTCGGGTCAATGATTAGTGGATAAACGTTATGTCGTGAATCAAAGTGTTGCTGTATAGAACATCTGCCTCAGGTCAATGTTTAGTGGATAAACGTTATGTCGTGAATCAAAGTGTTGCTTTATAGAACATCTGCCTCAGGTCAATGTTTGATTGATGAGTGTCCTGTCGTGGATCAAAGTGTCATCTGTCGTGGGATCGTTAAATCAAAGTGTTGCTGTATAGAACATCTGCCTCAGGTCAATGTTTAGTGGATAAACGTTATGTCGTGAATCAAGAACATCTGCCTCGGGTCAACGTTTGATTGATGAGTGTCCTGTCGTGGATCAAAGAACATCTGCCTCGGGTCAATGTTTAGTGGATAAACGTTATGTCGTGAATCAAAGTGTTTTTTATAGAACATCTGCCTCGGGTCAACGTTTGATTGATGAGTGTCCTGTCGTGGATCAAAGTGTTGCTAGAACATCTGCCTCAGGTCAATGTTTAGTGGATAAACGTTATGTCGTGAATCAAAGTGTTGCTTTATAGAACATCTGCCTCGGGTCAACGTTTGATTGATGAGTGTCCTCGTGGATCAAAGTGTTGCTGTATAGAACATCTGCCTCAGGTCAATGGATAAACGTTATGTCGTGAATCAAAGTGTTGCTTTATAGAACATCTGCCTCGGGTTTGATTGATGAGTGTCCTGTCGTGGATCAAAGTAAGTTGTTGTTTCTGCCTCGGGTCAATGTTTAGTGGATAAACGTTATGTCGTGAATCAAAGTGTTGCTTTATAGAACATCTGCCTCGGGTCAACGTTTGATTGATGAGTGTCCTGTCGTGGATCAAAGTGTTGCTGTATAGAACATCTGCCTCAGGTCAATGTTTGGTCGTGAATCAAAGTGTTGCTTTATAGAACATCTGCCTCGGGTCAACGTTTGATTGATGAGTGTCCTGTCGTGGATCAAAGTGTTGCTGTATAGAACATCTGCCTCGGGTCAATGTTTAATCAAAGTGGATAAACGTTCTGTCGTGAATCAAAAAGTGTTGCTTTATAGTACATCTGCCTCAGGGTCAACGTTTGATTGATGAGTGTCCTGTCGTGGATCAAAGTGTTGCTGTATAGAACATCTGCCTCAGGTCAATGTTTAGTGGATAAACGTTATGTCGTGAATCAAAGTGTTGCTTTATAGAACATCTGCCTCAGGTCAACGTTTGATTGATGAGTGTCTGTCGTGAATCAAAGTGTTGCTGTATAGAACATCTGCCTCAGGTCAATGTTTAGTGGATAAACGTTATGTTTGAATCAAAGTGTTGCTTTATAGTACATCTGCCTCAGGTCAATGTTTGATTGATGAGTGTCCTGTCGTGGATCAAAGTGTTGCTGTATAGAACATCTGCCTCGGGTCAATGATTAGTGGATAAACGTTATGTCGTGAATCAAAGTGTTGCTGTATAGAACATCTGCCTCGGTCAATGTTTAGTGGATAAACGTTATGTCGTGAATCAAAGTGTTGCTTTATAGAACATCTGCCTCGGGTCAACGTTTGATTGATGAGTGTCCTGTCCAAAGTGTTGCTGTATGGCCTCGGGTCAAAGATTAGTGGATAAACGTTATGTCGTGAATCAAAGTGTTGCTGTATAGAACATCTGCCTCGGGTCAATGTTTAGTGGATAAACGTTATGTCGTGAATCAAAGTGTTGCTTTATAGAACATCTGCCTCAGGTCAACGTTTGATTGATGAGTGTCCTGTCGTGGATCAAAGTGTTGCTGTATAGAACATCTGCCTCAGGTCAATGTTTAGTGGATAAACGTTATGTCGTGAATCAAAGTGTTTGCTTTATAGAACATCTGCCTCAGGTCAACGTTTGATTGATGAGTGTCCTGTCGTGGATCAAAGTGTTGATCATCTGCCTCGGGTCAATGTTTAGTGGATAAACGTTATGTCGTGAATCAAAGTGTTGCTTTTATAGAACATCTGCCTCGGGTCAACGTTTGATTGATGAGTGTCCTGTCGTGGATCAAAGTGTTGCTGTATAGAACATCTGCCTCGGGTCAATGTTTAGTGGATAAACGTTATGTCGTGAATCAAAGTGTTGCTTTATAGAACATCTGCCTCGGGTCAACGTTTGATTGATGAGTGTCCTGTCGTGGATCAAAGTGTTGCTGTATAGAACATCTGCCTCGGGTCAATGTTTAGTGGATAAACGTTATGTCGTGAATCAAAGTGTTGCTTTATAGAACATCTGCCTCGGGTCAACGTTTGATTGATGAGTGTCCTGTCGTGGATCAAAGTGTTGCTGTATAGAACATCTGCCTCGGGTCAATGTTTAGTGGATAAACGTTATGTCGTGAATCAAAGTGTTGCTTTATAGAACATCTGCCTCGGGTCAACGTTTGATTGATGAGTGTCTGTCGTGGATCAAAGTGTTGATAGAACATCTGCCTCATTTCAATGTTTTGGAGTGGATAAACGTTCTGTCGTGAATCAAAGTGTTGCTTTATAGTACATCTGCCTCGGGTCAATGTTTGATTGATGAGTGTCCTGTCGTGGATCAACGTGTTGCTGTATAGAACATCTGCCTCGGGTCAATGTTTAGTGGATAAACGTTATGTCGTGAATCAAAGTGTTGCTTTATAGAACATCTGCCTCGGGTCAACGTTTGATTGATGAGTGTCCTGTCGTGGATCAAAGTGTTGCTGTATAGAACATCTGCCTCGGGTCAATGTTTAGTGGATAAACGTTCTGTCGTGAATCAAAGTGTTGCTTTATAGTACATCTGCCTCGGGTCAATGTTTGATTGATGAGTGTCCTGTCGTGGATCAACGTGTTGCTGTATAGAACATCTGCCTCGGGTCAATGTTTAGTGGATAAACGTTATGTCGCGAATCAAAGTGTTGTTGTATAGAACATCTGCCTCGGTTCAATGTTTAGTGGATAAACGTTCTGTCGTGAATCAAAGTGTTGCTGTATAGAACATCTGCCACGGTTCAATGTTTGATGGATGAGTGTCCTGTCGTAGATCAAAGTGTTGCTGTATAGAACATCTGCCTCGGCTCAATGTTTAGTGGATAAACGTTATGTCGTGAATCAAAGTGTTGCTGTATAGAACATCTGCCTCGGGTCAATGTTTAGTGGATAAACGTTATGTCGCGAATCAAAGTGTTGTTGTATAGAATATCTGCCTCGGTTCAATGTTTAGTGGATAAACGTTCTGTCGTGAATCAAAGTGTTGCTGTATAGAACATCTGCCACGGTTCAATGTTTGATGGATGAGTGTCCTGTCGTAGATCAAAGTGTTGCTGTATAGAACATCTGCCTCGGCTCAATGTTTAGTGGATAAACGTTATGTCGTGAATCAAAGTGTTGCTGTATAGAACATCTGCCTCGGGTCAATGTTTAGTAGATGAGCTTTCTTTCGTGGATCAAAGGGTCGCTTTCAGGCACTTCATTACTGTTAATGTCACTAATGAATTACTGAATCTCGGAGGAAGCATAATCGGATAACTTTTTTTTATCAATGATTCAAATTTGTCCAGTTGTGCATTATTTAAGATAGTTCAGATTTAATTTATGTATTGTCACCCTCTAGTATGACAATGCAACGCGATACTCATCAAGATATACAGAGGAGAAATAATATTCTTAGGATGATAAGATTTTTGTCACTATCACCAACCTCTATTTAGATTATTGCAGGTTCAATCAATAACATTTACTTCTTTGTGGGACATTCGAAATGAAGAGACATGTCAACTTAGGCTTCTTGGCTGTTTTTCATCAAACAAATTGTTGTATATGAGTGAAGTGTCGCTACCGACACTATAGTTTGAACATAGATCACCCATGGACAAATACGGCAACTCCATTATGTAATTAAGTAGATCAGGTGATCATAAGGAAATGTTTAAATGGGAAGTAGCGTGACGTCTAAGTGTTCACGGCTAGCTACAATAGTACGGATCACTATTTCTACACTATCTTCTATTACTTTACGGATCGCTATTCGCTAATCTCTCCACTATACTATTTCTCTATACTGATCATTATACAGGGTGTTCCAAAATCTTGGGGACATTTTGACATTGAATATCTCGAAAACTATTAAGGACTAGCAGTAGAGCCCGGCGTTGCCCGGGGATGTAACAGTAAGAGATAGATCAAGTATCAACCATAATAAAGACTGAAAAATAAAATTGACAAAGATTATTGTTTAAGGTTGACGGACACGCATGTTTTAATAAGTTTTTATTTTTATTTTTTTACGAATTGCTCAAACCCAAACTCAAACAAAAACATTGTTTTCAATCGTTATGAGTCTACCGATTGAATAGAATTTTATTATAAACAATTGTCTTGTAAATGGAATTTTTAAAGCATTCTGAATGTAAAATAAAAAGAAAAAAATTGTGCAAGACAATAGTTTTGTTGAAATCAGTTGAAAAAATGTAGAAATCCGATCCCATATATAACACACACACACACACACACACACACACACACACACACACACACACACACACACACAACCAACCTTTTTAATAATAAGTATAACTCGATATTAATAAGTATAACTCGATATGAGTTGTCCCCCTTTCATTAATGCCCCTTAATCGTGTTTTCAAATTGATTTCGTGCAAAAACAATTGTGTTTTTCCAGTTTTGGGCACTGTCAGAACCACCGCAAGGTAATTTTACGTAGTCCTGTGAAGTTTTGTTGAAATCGGTTGAAAAATGTAGGAAATCCGATCCAATATATAAACGTACAGACACACACACACAATCTGCGTTTTATAATAAGTAAGATATAAAAACGCTCCTGACATATTCTGAAAGAATTTAATCTCAAGTTTTACATGGAATGTTCCAAAATGTTCAATGTTGGAACCGTTGGTCACAAGGCATACATCAAATCCATCATCTTCCAACTTCTTTTGCATTTCAATGCAACAGTCAAGACGAGTTGGTTTATTCGTGTCCTGCAACTGTTGGGTTAAGTGCAACTTGTAAGGTGTCATGTGCAGTCGTCTTTTTTAAGGCATGTCAAACAGTTGTTGTAGGAAGGTGAAGTTCCTTACTGACTCTTCTGATCGATTTACGGGGGCTCTGCCCGAAGGCATTTCGAACTCAACTGTATTATCTGAAGTTGAGGGGCGTCCCGTTCTCTTAACTCGACAAAAACACCCATCCTTCATGAATTTCTATCTCAATATAGATTTCCTTTCCGGTGCCTTTTTTCAGAATTTTGCGCGAAATACACGTTGAACAAGTGTCCATGATTCAGTTTTTGCAAATTCAAGGACGCAAAATGCATTTTCTGGTTGAGTGAACGCCATTACTGAAAAAAATATTTTAAAAAATCATTAGCATTACATAAAACTTAATGAATTTAGCTTTAAAATGGTACCCGTTTCATCTTACAACCATTTATAGTTCAGCAGATATGAGGATTGAAATGTGTCTAAGCCTTCTGGAACACCCTTTACTATTTGGCGATTATTATTTGAACAAGTATTACTAGTGTGAGTATTATTTGAAGGTGTTACTACTACCAGTACCTGCGTTACAAGTCTCGACTACAACGGAAGTGATAACAAGCATTCGTTGACCAAACGCAAGTTACAAAGAGTGAGCGTTCTAGCATCACGAAACAAATAAATCCAGTATTTTATAAACCAGAAATGGAAAATTAATTTGTGTTGGGCTAATGTAATTATTATGGACGTGCTCGTAAATTAGCGGTTAATGCAAGAAAAGTGGGATTTGGCTTGACGATTTCAATTTCCAACCAAGCCGTTGCGTCTACTTGTGCACAAATAACCTTAGAAGGTACAAATCGCTCTCTTATTCTCATATTTATAGGGTAATGATAGGATAGCTTCGGCTTTATAGCTTTGGTTGCCAACTGGTTTAGGGGAAGGACAACTCTGAATTGAAGACTGAATGGACCAAGAGCTAGCAACTCCACCCTATATAAAACTATCTTTTACGGAAAACACTGCAAAAGCATTTATCGTGATGATGTAATGGACCCATACTCTACACTGGAATATAGCGGTTTAACAAGATTGTAATTGCTAATTAATATAGCAAGGATTAATTAAGTTTAATTGAATCACATTAACATTCATTTTTATCGCTTTCTAGAAAAGGCTATACCATTTCTAAAAGCCGTAATAAATGCTTTTATCTCAACAGATCAATAAAATATAACTAATTTTCTTTCGAAAATCGAACAACTAAGCGTTTAGAATTTAATGCTTAAAAATAAATGATTTAAACTGTAATAATTTTAAAATAATAATAATAATAATATGATAATAATAATGATAATAATAATAATAATAATAATAATGATAACAATAATAATAATGATAATAATAATGATAATAATAATAATAATAATGATAATAATAATAATGATAATAATAATAATGATGATGATAATAATAATAATATGATAATAATAATGATAATAATAATAATAATAATAATAATGATGATGATAATAATAATAATAATAATAATAATGATAATAATAATAATAATGATGATAATAATAATAATGATAATTGAAAACAAGAATAATACCAGTGGTAATAGGTGCACTTGGAATTATAAAAAATGGAACAAAACAACACATTGAAAGAATCCCTGGAAACCCCAGCTTAAGAGACATACAGAAAATTGTCTATTAAGTACAGCACACATAACTAAGAGAACTTTGTCTATGTAACGCTAGCAACTTCATCGGAAAAAAAAAAAAAAAAAAAAAAAAAAAATTAACATGAAATGTGGCCATAACAACACACCACGACCTGCCTTAGGTCTTTCCGCAGACTTGGTAGGTAGTGTGTCCATAGCAGAAATCGAATGATGATAATGATAATAATAATAATAATGATGATGATAATAATAATAATAATAATAATGATAATAATAATAATAATAATAATAATAATAATAATAATAATAATAATAATAATAATAATAAGCCCACGAATGTTCAAAACTGAGCTCTGATAAAGATTTTATATGTGAGTTATTTTTGTCGTCAGTGTCCAAATATCATTCATTTTGTGGATCAACGTGTCCTTTTAACAACGTAAGGGAGACACAAATAATAATAAAAAGAAAGAACGAAAGATGATTTTGAAATTCCAGCAACCACGAGTTAAATATCTTTTGAAACATGACCTAAAATTCGAGAGTACTGCTAAAATCCATTTAGTTCCCGGAAATGTGACATTAATGGAAACAGACATTGATGTTCTACACACCCAAACCCTGTTACTGTCATTGCAATATGCGACCGACCCCCGCGAAAAGCCTCGCTGCACATTTGCAGTAGTATTGTGATAAAAACCAAACAGAAATGATAAAAACAAGGAAAATAGTCCAAATATATTGATATAAAGCAATAGCAACACACTATTCACACTGCTCTCTCAAGATTTGGGCGATAATGGATCTCCACATCTTGTATCCTGTATTTCTCAACAATAATCTTAATGTATTGTAATATTCGTTTCTCCATATATCTGCACAAATCGGGGCTCCTCGAGGCGGTGTAATAGTTAGCTAGCTTGTCTTGATAGAACAATTACGACTGGGCTCGATCCTCACTGGGTGCCCCCTACTTTCGGCCTTTTGCTACATCTAAGCTACGCTTGGAAAAGTACTATATGTGCACAAAGTTTTAACTGTTTTTATTCGCTGTTTTTCTCAAGTTCGATATACATTGTGAGTGTTCAATTCTTTGAGCCGTCTTTCCGAATGAGGCGTTCCAAAAAGTTCATCTATCTCTGATCACTGCACCTACGCACAACGTCCAAAGCCTCTGGCATTTTCTGAAGAACATCACCATAGTAAAGCAACCCCATTTTTCACACGATATTGCTCCCCTGGCTCATGGGGATCGTCAAGGGGACCCTTTTTGAAGGCGGCGTGGAAGGCATCCAGAGGTCCGTAACGACGAATCTGAGGGGATGTCCAAGCAGAATCTTTCCAGCAGTGTAGGGCAGAGAAGGATGGGAAAAAAAGTGCATTAGACTCGAAGAGGATTACTTTGAAGGGGAAACCATATAGTTTATTGTCTGGAATTCTGATATCATCTATTTTATATATATATATATATATATATATATATATATGTTCTTTTTCTGTACTTTATGAACTGGCTACGCATTCTGATAAGTTATTTTTCGTCCAGAATGTCTGTACTGTTTGGAAGCAATCAACAATATTTGATCACGTAGACATATGTTATGTGTCACCATGCGATGAACTGACAAAAGAAGGTCGCGTCGGATTCAGAATAAAAGAACAAAAAAAAGAACAAGGAACGAGATTCGTTGCTCGAGGAATGATTCAATCTCCCGATTGATGTTTTCAAACAGAATAAACTCCGATCTCATTTAAATCTGAAGTCCAATTCCATGTCATTCTGTCTGACATCAATTCCTTGCTTCCAGCAAATCCTGCTAACGGATATAACAGCAGCAGTAGCAGTGTTGGTGAAATTGACCTTTACTCACATTTACGATATAATAAGCTACAAAATAAACGTGATTTTTTTTTTATTTCATTCGTATAGATTTTATACTCTCATATAAGCCCGCTTAGCAACTAATTAATGTAGTCTAATATTCCTGATATTTTAAAAACAGTATAAATTATTTCTTTAAAATAGTGTATTAATTTATTATTGGAAATAACACCCACTCAAAAACATGACATACATAATCTCGACTCTTTTACTCGAAATATAGCATTTTTTACAGATTTTAATTAGTTAAACAATTCCCACTAAGAACAGAAAACAGCCGCTCTTATATAATATGGAATCGTTTGTATGTCACGGGTTACTATGAGTGGTTTGGTCTGATCCGTGTATTTGCAAAGTTTTCTATTCTAATACAAAGCATATAATATGATGCATGGTTAATTTGATGTAGAGTAATGATTAACAAGATTGTGCCGGTGGATCAATTACAAATCTGTAGTGAGTTCGATCCTATTGGGTTCTCTATAACCTCGGCCTTGTTCCATATCTAAGCTACATACAAGATGCAGTACGGGCATTTCGATGTGATGTATTGGCTATCAAGTTTGTCTGGCGAGAACAATTACGACTGAATAGTGCATTAGATAATCTTTAGGTGCTTCCTACTTGAGTTCTTGTGACACAAATCAGCTATGCTTATTAAACCACCATGGAATATAGGCAATTCAACGCGCTGTAGCGATCTTGTCCCGCCAGATCAGTTAGGATGGATTAGTGAGTTCGATTCTCACTAAGTGCGCCATACATTCGACCTTGTACTGTATCTAATCTAACGCTTAGTAAAAACTTGGCTCACTGGACAAAAGCGTTAGTTGAAGTCAAGAGTTGTCAGTTCAATACCAGGCCACAGTAGAGGGAAACAGACATGGAGAGTCGAGTTACTAAAATGAAATAACTAAAACTGAGACATCCAGAAAAGGCATTGAACTAGAAGAATGTACAACAGTGGACTAAATAAAGAGTTCTGTTCGAAATTCTAGCGTATATCATCTGAAGAAGACCGGAGCATAAAATGGTCGAAACGTTGTGAATATGAAAATAAAGATGAGAAAAACAGTCCGAACAATTTCAATACTGTAAACAGTTACAATATCTCATCTTCAAGCTATAGACAGAATCATGTCTGTTGTTGGTCTGTCGATAAGTGATGATGTGTCAGCACCAAAAAGTAATGAAATTGGTAATTCCACTTTCAAGTTTCAATGTCCAGCATCATGAAGAAAAAAAATTCTACAAGGCAAACTGAAAGGCTCGGTAGAAAGAGGAACCTAAAAAAAAATCCCCATTTGAAAGCTTTAAAGAACAGTGTCACCTATTCGACAGAGTCCCCGTACGATCAACTTTCTAACAACGGATGAGTACGAGCTTGGATTGATGTTAATGTGGGCAGAGAAAATCAAGATCGTGGTGAAATATACATACAATAACAATATTCAGTGACGGTAAAATTCTTAATACAATATTAAGCATCATGACATACAAAATTTGACAGTCAGTCGCCAACTAATATTTTAAGATAATCCTCGGGCATATAGCAATGTCTTGACAATTATACTTCTAAGCCCATCTGGACATTTGGGACTGCGAAATTAGATTAATGTCCAGAAAACCTTTAACAAAGGAACAATTTACTCTTGTGTTTTACCGTAACCTTATTGAATATTCCACAGGAGAGGTTAAACAGATCTGTTTAGGTGAAAATTTCAAATCAGCTAATTTTAATTTGAAGCATGTCATTTAATCTAAATTTCTTAGAGTGAAAAGGATAAATATAATGTATTATTAGAATAAGCATAACAACGTGTATTCACGAATTGACAATCTAAAGCTAATAAATGAACTAAATGCAATGGATATCCAAAAAGTAAATTGACTGGAAATAAAACATTATAGATGCCGTAAATACGGACCAAAAGTGGGCATATTCAGTGAATCTTAAGTACAAACTTAATCCTGAGTCCGTGCTTGTATGATGTCAAAACAAAGATGGCCGACATCATAAAACATTGGACAACCATAGAGGTACGAGATATAATAAAATTTTTCAATGTCAAAAGCCAAAAAATATAACAGAAACTCACCGTGAACTTTTTGGTACTATGACAAATGTTCAATAAGCAGAGATAATGGGAATCTCGTGTAGGAGGATACGAATCGGAAGGAAGAACTTTGTGACGGGCGTCCATGTTGATCGACGACAGAAATCATTACGTGCGTCGAGGTTTCGATTCCTAGTAAGAAACGGTGTAACTTAAGGGAAATGGCTGTAGAACTTTAACTTGTCGCCTGTCTATTAATTCTTCCATTTGGAAAATCTCATCGTGTTGAATCCCAGAGCAATAACCTGAAGAACACCTATCTCCAGCAAATTGACATTTATTTTCAGCTTTTGGAAATATAAAGGGTAAGGGATGGGGAATTTTGGCAGCACATCGCCCTCAAGCGCATGGAAGCATCAATTATTAACAGCTCCGACAAAAGATCAAATTACAGCTACGAGACGGATGTGTGTTCTGTAATATAAAAGGTCTTCTGCTTCTATACTTCTTACACTATGGCGAACGAAACACTTAAAGTCAAACACAGGACAGAGGCGAGCTGTTCGTTAAAATACAACAGGATGTTTACTAACCTAACATAAACAGAGGCTCCTGCGATATGACTGGGATATTTTATCAAATCCACTGCATAATCCAGGCTTGGCCCATACGGATTATCATGTTTGGCTTTCTTAAATCTCGTTTATCCAAGCAGCAGTTCCAAACATGTAGCGCTGTTGCTGCGGAAGTGGTTGGGTGCCTTCAGTTACTTGACGCCACGAAGATGATATTAATGTTATTGTCAAAGGTTAGAAAATGCATCGATTTCGATGATGATGATGTGGTAAAGTATAATAAAAGTGATGGCAAAATATCACATTGTTTTATTTTCGATGACAATGAACATGTTGGATTAGTAAATGTTTCTACCTTATATTTCTGATATCATTCGTAAATAATTGCAACATGAATTGCGTAAATCCTTCGTTAAAATATGTACCTAATCCCGAGTAAATATATATACCTGACTTTTCAAACACCCCTCTAGAATAAATGGACATACCTCGCAAAATGTGTGTTTTCACATATCCCCTCGTAAATATTTGTAACTTTATTTTCGGACATTGATCGGAAATATGTGTACCTTAATTTTTGGATTCCCTCGTAAATATGTGTACTTTAATTTTCAGACGACCTCGTAAATATTTGTCACTTAATCTATAGAGCTCCCTCGTTAATATCTGTACTTTAACTTTAGGACATCCCGCTGACATAGTTCTAACTTAATTCATAGATCTCCTTCGCCAATATTTGTACTTTAATTTTCGAACATCCCACGTAAAAAGTTGTAACTTAATTTATAGATTTCCTTCGTCAATATTTGTACTTTAATTTTCGGATATCCCACGTAAAAAGTTGTAACTTAATTTATAGATTCCCTTCGTCAATATTTGTACTTTAATTTTTGAACATCCCACGTAAAAAGTTGTAACTTAATTTATAGATTTCCTTCGTCAATATTTGTACTTTAATTTTCGGACATCCCACGTAAAAAGTTGTAACTTAATCTATAGATCTCCCTCGTAAATATTTGTAGCTTAATTTTTGACATCTTTTATAAATATTTACATATTCCTTTTCGGATATCCCTTGTAAAAAGTTTAATATTTCAGAAACCATTATTTTATTTTCAAAGAACTATTATATTCTACTGCATTGTACATTTTGACGACAAAATAATCTATTTTATTTGTTGCTACTTCATGGAAACATTAACGATTAAACATATGACTGGAAATAAAAACAACTCTAAGCCAAACAAATATTTTTGTGTGAATTTTTCGTGGTAATCATTTAAGACATGTTGCAATAATTGTTCATTTAAACTAATTTCCTTGTCGCGCTTGATTTTGATTTTAAATTTTCCTTTCAAATTATGCCTTTCGGTCTCCCTTCTTTTTTTTGCGGGGTGGGAGAGAGAAGTGTTCGCTTTGCATCAGGTTCCAGCAGTTAAACAGGCGACAGATACCCGGTGAAAGCCTGAGGGTAAAGCGAGCGAAAGTACGTGATAACAAAAACGACAACGCAGACGAGGATATCCGTTTGCTGAACCAATGTGCTTTTATCCATTTCACCACGTGCACCAAAATGCCTCACTTTTTTATTTTCCTTTCTCTTTCTAAAATGTCAATATTATATGCCGAATCGATTGTTTGTTTGAGTAATCTATAACCTTATAAGGTAGCCAACGGCGCAACAATGAACAGCTTTGACGTCAACTTTGGGTGCAATGAAAATCACAGTTTAGCATAATTAAGATTATTTCTATCTGTTTTTTTTTATTTCGTTTTTCAAATGGAATCACACCCGAACGAGCTTTTGATGGTGAACTTCTTTCAATCGATTCCAAATGACTCCACTGTTTTATTTATTTCTAATACGTGAATTTTTGGGGTTTGACTGATTGGAATATTCAATAGGCTACAATATATCAGAAATACATTATTGGAAGCACAAAATGTCTTGCGGATAAGAAATATTTCCAAATGTATTTATGGGGATTTCTATGGCTGTCTTATTATTTGCAAATGATTGTTATGATTATTATATAAATTTTCATTACAGTAATTGAAAAATCGGTTAATAAGGTTGCATTTTAAGAGTTACATCTACATCATAAACACTCTTCATTCGATGCATTTACCAAAATCTGACGAAATAACCGAACATAATTCTTGAATGCATTCCTCTTCAAGATCGGAAATTCTTCGCACGTATTGTTTAAATACTAAACGTTTACTATAATAATACACGTAACATCTAATAAAACTCATAAAAGGTATACGGTTTATTTTCATGAGGAAATTATACATTTCTCTCTCTCTCTCTCTCTCTATATATATATATATATATATATATATATATATAAAACATTAGGCAGCATATAATTTATATACAAAGAAATAATCACACATAGAATCAATCAGCAATATTAATGCTATTATTGGCGACATCCATCGTTAGTAGTGTATAATCTATGGATTAAAATACTGTTAATCCATAGATTATACATTATACACTGCTAGCGATGGATGTCGTCAATAATAGCATTAAAATTGCTGATTGATTCTATGTGTGATTATTTCTTTGTCTATCTATCTATCTATCTATCTATATATATATATATATATCTATATATATATATATATGCACACACACACATATATATATGTGTGTGAGTGTGTGTGTGTGTGTGTGTGTGTGTGTGTGTGTGTATGCATGTGTCCCTTTGTTGGCTGCCGGGTCGTAGTTTGATAACTGTGTATTTAGGTAGCAATCCCTGTTTTATACATATTTCGTTAAAGACGACAGTCAAAGTACTGGGATTAAAATTTTTATTTAATGTTTCTTGTGTTCGTTCAAGTGCTTTCTTTTATGGACACGAAATGTGTAAAAACTGTCCCAATCATAAGCAACTACACTAGCCTTATGACCCAAACAAAGAAATTAAATTATCTATTACAAAAAATTCAAACAGCTAACCTTGGGCTCAAAAATAACTAAACACATTCAAAAACACAAAACTTAAATAATTTAAGTGTTCAAGGACGAAAACTTTGCTTGGTTGCATTTCATGTGATGATGAAATTTTGCAGTGGTAAATTCAAGGAGCAAAGGAGATTTGAGGAGCAAAGGAGATTCAAGGAGCAAAGGAGATTTGAGGAGCAAAGGAGATTTGAGGAGCAAAGGAGATTCAAGGAGCAAAGGAGATTTGAGGAGCAAAAAAGATTCAAGGAGCAAATGAGATTTGAGGAGCAAAGGAGATTCAACAAGCAAAAGAGATTCAAGGAGAAAAGGAGATTTGAGGAGCAAAAGAGATTTGAGGAGGAAATGAGATTTGAGGAGCAAAGGAGATTTGAGGAGAAAAGGAGATTCAAGGAGCAAAGGTGATTTGAGGAGCAAAGGAGATTCAAGGAGCAAAGGAAATTTCAGGAGCAAAGGAGATTCAAGGAGCAAAGAAGATTCAAGGAGCAAAGGAGATTTGAGGAGCAAAGAAGATTTGAGGAGGAAATGAGATTTGAGGAGGAAATGAGATTTGAGGAGCAAAGGAGATTTGAGGAGCAAAGGAGATTCAAGGAGCAAAGAAGATTCAAGGGACAAAGGAGATTTGACGAGCAAAGGAGATTTGAGGAGGAAATGAGATTTGAGGAGCAAAGGAGATATGAGGAGCAGAGGAGATTTGAGGAGCAAATGAGATTTGAGGAGCAAAGGAGATTTGAGGAGAAAAGGAGATTCAAGGAGCAAAGGAGATTTGAGGAGCAAAGGAGATTCAAGGAGCAAAGAAGATTGAAGGAGAAAAGGAGATTTGAGGAGCAAAAGAGATTTGAGGAGCAAATGAGATTTGAGGAGCAAAGGATATTTGAGGAGCAAAGGAGATTCAAGGAGCAAAGGAGATTTGAGGAGCAAAGGAGATTCGAGGAGCAAAGGAGATTTGAGGAGGAAATGAGATTTGAGGAGCAAAGGAGATTTGATGAGCAGAGGAGATTTGAGGAGCAAAGGAGATTTGAGGAGCAAAGGAGATTTGAGGAGCAAAGGAGATTCAAGGAGCAAAGGAGATTTGAGGAGCAAAGGAGATTCAAGGAGCAAAGGAGAGTCAAGGAGCAAAGGAGATTTGACGAGCAAATGAAATTTGAGGAGCAAAGGAGATTCAAGGAGCAAAGGAGATTCAAGGAGCAAAGGGGATTTGAGGAGCAAAGGAGATTCAAGGAGCAAAGAAGATTTGAGGAGCAAAGGAGATTTGACGAGCAAATGAGATTCAAGGAGCAAAGGAGATTCAAGGAGCAAAGGAGATTCAAGGAGCAAAGGAGATATGAGGAGCAAAGGGGATATGAGGAGCAAAGGAGATTCAAGGATAAAGGAGATTTGAGGAGCAATGGAGATTTGAGGAGCAAAGGAGATTCAAGGAGCAAAGGAGATATGAGAAGCAAAGGGGATTTGAGGAGCAAAGGAGATTCAAGGAGCAAAAGAAGATTTGAGGAGCAAAGGAGATTTGAGGAGCAAAGGAGATTTGAGGAGCAAAGGGGATTCAAGGAGCAAATGAGATTTGACGAGCAAAGGAGATTTGAGGAGCAAAGGAGATTTGAGGAGGAAATGAGATTTGAGGAGCAAAGTAGATTTGAGGAGCAGAGGAGATTTGAGGAGCAAATGAGATTTGAGGAGCAAAGGAGATTTGAGGAGGAAAGGAGATTTGACGAGCAAAGGATTCCAGATTGAGGACAAAGAGACGGACGAGGAGCAAGGAGATTTGAGGAGCAAAGGAGATTCAAAGGAGAAAAGGAGATTTGAGGAGCAAAGGAGATTTGAGGAGGAAATGAGATTTGAGGAGCAAAGGAGATTTGAGGAGCAAAGGAGATTCAAGGAAAGGAGATTTGAGAGGAGCAAAGAGGATATGAGGAGCAAAGGAGATTCAAGGAGCAAAGAAGGAGCAAAGGAGATTTGAGGAGGAGATTCAAGGAGCAAAGGAGATTCAAAGGGAGATTTGAGGAGCAAAGGAGATTTGAGGAGCAAAGGAGATTCAAGGAGCAAAAAGAAGATTTGAGGAGCAAAGGAGATATGAGGAAAAAAGAGGAGGATGGAGATTCAAGGAGCAAAGGAGATTTGAGGAGCAAAGGAAGGAGCAAAGGAGATTTGAGGAAAGCAAAAAGGAGATTTGAGGAGCAAAGGAGATTCAAGGAGCAAAGGAGATTCAAGGAGCAAAAGGAGATATGAGGAGCAAAGGAGATTTGAGGAGCAAAGGAGATTCAAGGAGCAAAAGGAGGATCAAAGGAGATTTGAAAGGAGCCAAAAGGAGATTCAAAGGAGGGATTCAAGGAGAAAAGGAGATTTGAGGAGCAAAGGATATTGAGGGAGCAAAGGAGATTCAAGGAGGAAAGGAGATTTGAGGAGCAAAGGATTTGAGGAGCAAAAGATTTGAGGAGCAAAGAGATTTGAGGAGCAAAGGAGATTTGAGGAGCAAAGGAGATTCAAGGAGCAAAGAGATTTGAGGAGCAAAGGAGATTCAAGGAGCAAAGGAGATTTGAGGAGCAAAGGATTTGAGGAGCAAAGGAGATTTGATGAGCAAAGGATTTGAGGAGCAAAGGAGATTTGAGGAGCAAAGGAGATTCAAGGAGCAAAGGAGATATGAGGAGCAAAGGAGATTTGAGGAGCAAAGGAGATTTGAGGAGCAAAGGAGATTTGAGGAGCAAAGGAGATTTGAGGAGCAAAGGATATTTGAGGAGCAAAGGAGATTTGAGGAGCAAAGGAGGATTTGAGGAAAAGGAGGATTCAAGGAGCAAAGGAGATTCAAGGAGCAAAGAAGATTTGAGGAGCAAAGGAGAAGGATATTTGAGGAGCAAATGAGATTTGAGGAGCAAAGGAGATTCAGGAGGATATGAGGAGCAAAGGAGATTTGAGGAGGAAGAGATGAGGAGCAAAAGGAGATTTGAGGAGCAAAGGAGATTTGAGGAGCAAAGGAGATTTGAGGAGCAAAGGAGATTTGATATGGAGGAAAAAAGGAGATTCAAGGAGGAAAAGAAGATTTGAGGAGCAAAGGAGATTGAGGAAGAGCAAAGGAGGAGATTTGAGGAGCAAAAGAGATTCAAGGAGCAAAGGAGATTCAAGGAGCAAAGGAGAAGGAGCAAAGGAGATTTGAGAGGAAGATTCAAAGGAGATTTGAGGAGCAAAGGAGATTTGGAGGAAAAGGAGAAAGGAAATGATTTTTCAGGAGCAAAGAAAAGAGATTTGAGGAGCAAAGGAGAGATTTGAGGAGCAAAGGAGATTTGAGGAGCAAAGGAGATTTGAGGAGCAAAGGAGATTTGAGGAGCAAAGGAGATTTGAGGAGCAAAGGAGATTCAAGGAGCAAAGGAGATTTGAGGAGCAAAGGAGATTCAAGGAGCAAAGAAGATTCAAGGAGCAAAGGAGATTTGAGGAGCAAAGGAGATTTGAGGAGGAAATGAGATTTGAGGAGCAAATGAGATTTGAGGAGCAAAGGATATTTGAGGAGCAAAGGAGATTCAAGGAGCAAAGGAGATTTGAGGAGCAAAGGAGATTTGAGGAGCAAAGGAGATTTGAGGAGCAAAGGAGATTCAAAGCAAAAAGGAGATTCAAGGAGCAAAGGAGACGGGGGGAGCAAATGAGATTCAAGGAGCAAAGGAGAGAGACAAAGGAGAGCAAAAGGAGATTTGAGGAGCAAAGAAGATTTGAGAGCAAAGGAGATTTGAGGAGCAAAAGAAGATTTGAGGAGATCAAAGGAGCAAAAGAGATCCAAGGAGCAAAGGAGATTTGAGGAGCAAAGGAGATTTGGGAGAAAGGATTTGAGGAGCAAAGGAGATTTGAGGAGCAAAGGAGATTTGAGGAGCAAAGGAGATTTGAGGAGCAAAGGAGACGGAGGAGCAAAGGAGATTTGAGCAAAGGAGATTTGAGGAGCAAAGGAGATTTGAGGAGCAAAGGAGATTTGAAGGGAGCAAAGGAGATTCAAGGAGCAAAGCAAAGAGATTCAGGAGCAAAGGAGATTTGAGGAGCAAAGGAGATTTGAGGAGCAAAGGAGATTGAGGAGCAAAAGGAGCAAAAAGAAGATTTGAGGAGCAAAGGAGATTTGAGGAGCAAAGGAGATTTGAGGAGCAAAAGATTCAAGGAGCAAAGAAGATTTGAGGAGCAAAGGAGATTTGAGGAGCAAAGGAGATTTGAGGAGGAAATGAGATTTGAGGAGCAAATGAGATTTGAGGAGCAAAGGATATTTGTGGAGCAAAGGAGATTCAAGGAGCAAAGGAGATTTGACGAGCAAAGGAGATTTGAGGAGCAAAGGAGATTTGAGGAGGAAATGAGATTTGAGGAGCAAAGGAGATTTGAGGAGCAGAGGAGATTTGAGGGAGCAAAGGAGATTTGAGGAGCAAAGGATTTGAGGAGCAAAGGAGATTCAAGGAGCAAAGGAGATTTGAGGAGCAAAGGAGATTTGAGGAGCAAAGGAGATTCAAGGAGCAAAGGAGATTTGACGAGCAAATGAGATTTGAGGAGCAAAGGAGATTTGAGGAGGAAAGGATTCAAGGAGCAAAGGATTTGGATTTGAGGGAGCAAAGGAGATTCAAGGAGCAAAGGAGATTCAAGGAGCAAAGGAGATTTGACGGAGCAAAAGGAGATTTGAAGGAGCAAAGGAGATTTGAGGAGCAAAGGAGATTGAGGAGCAAAGGAGATTTGAGCAAAGGAGATTTGAGGAGCAAAGGAGATTCAAGGAGAAGATTTGGGGGAGCAAATGAGATTTGAGGAGCAAAGGAGATTTGAAGAAAGGAAAGGAGAGCAAAGGGGATTTGAGGAGCAAAGGAGATTCAAGGAGCAAAGAAGATTTGAGGAGCAAAGGATTTGAGGAGCAGAGGAGATTTGAGGAGCAAATGAGATTTGAGGAGCAAAGGAGATTTGAGGAGCAAAGGAGATTTGACGAGCAAAGGAGATTTGAGGAGCAAAGGTGATTTGACGAGCAAAGGAGATTTAAGGAGCAAAGGAGATTTCAGGAGCAAAGGAGATTCAAAGCAAAGGAGATTTGAGGAGCAAAGGAGATTTGAGGAGCAAAGGAGATTTGAGGAGCAAAGGAGATTCAAGGAGCAAAGGAGATATGAGGAGCAAAGGAGATTTGAGGAGGGAGATTTGAGGAGCAAAGGAGATTCAAGAGAGCAAAAGAAAGGACGGGAGAAGGAGATTCAAAAGGAAGAGATTCAAGGAGCAAAAGGAGATTCAAGGAGCAAAGGAGATAAGGAGCAAAGGGATTTGAGGAGCAAAGGAGATTCAAGGAGCAAAGGAAGATTTGAGGAGCAAAGGAGATTTGAGGAGCAAAGGAGATTTGAGGAGCAAAGGAGATCTAGGAGCAAAGGAGACCATAAAAAGGAGATTTAAGGAGCAAAGGAGATTTGAGGAGCAAAGGAGATTTGAGGAGGAAAAAGAAGATTTGAGGAGCAAATGAGATTTGAGGAGCAAAGGATATTTGAGGAGCAAAGGAGATTCAAAAAGCAAAGGAGATTTGAGGAGCAAAGGAGATTCGAGGAGCAAAGGAGATTTGAGGAGCAAAGGAGATTTGAGGAGCAAAGGAGATTTGAGGAGCAAAGAGATTTGAGGAGCAAAAGGAGATTTGAGGAGCAAAAGGAGATTTGAGGAGCAAAGGAGATTTGAGGAGCAAAGGAGATTCAAGAGCAAAAGGAGATTTGAGGAGCAAAGGAGATTTGAGGAGCAAAGAGAGATTGAGGAGCAAAGGAGATTTGAGGAGCAAATGAAATTTGACGAGCAAAGGAGATTCAAGGAGCAAAAAGATTCAAGGAGCAAAGGGGATTTGAGGAGCAAAGGAGATTCAAGGAGCAAAAGGAGATTCAAGGAGCAAAGAAGATTTGAGAAGCAAAGGAGATTTGACGAGCAAATGAGATTTGAGGAGCAAAGGAGATTCAGGAAGGATCAAAGGAGATTCAAGGAGCAAAGGAGATTTGAGGAGCAAAGGAGATTTGAGATATGGAGGAGCAAAGGAGATTCAAGGAGCAAAGGAGATTTGAGGAGAAAAGGAGATTTGAGGAGCAAAGGAGATTTGAGGAGCAAAGGAGCAGAGATTCAAGGAGGAAAGGAGGATTTGAGGGATTTGAGGAAAAGGGAGATTTGAGGAGCAAAAGGAGATTTGAGGAGCAAAGGAGATTTGAGGAGCAAAGGAGATTTGAGGAGCAAAGGAGATTCAAGGAGCAAAGGAGATTTGAGGAGCAAAGGAGATTTGAGGAGCAAAGGAGATTTGAGGAGCAAAGGAGATTTGAGGAGCAAAAGAGACAGGAGCAAAGGAGATTTGAGGAGCAAAGGAGATTTGAGGAAAAGGAGATTTGAGGAGCAAAGGAGATTCAAGGAGCAAAGGAGATTTGAGCAAAGGAGATTCAAAGGAGATTCAAAGACAAAGGAGATTTGAGGAGGAAAGGAGATTTGAGGAGCAAAGGAGATTTGAGGAGCAAAGGAGATTTGAGGAGCAAAGGAGATTCAAGGAGCAAAGGAGATTTGAGGAGGAAAGGAGATTTGAGGAGCAAAGGAGATTTGAGGAGCAAAGGAGATTTGAGGAGCAAAGGAGATTCAGGAGCAAAGGAGATTTGAGGAGCAAAGGAGATTCAAGGAGCAAAAGAAGATTTGAGGAGCAAAGGAGATTCAAGGAGCAAAGGAGATTTGAGGAGCAAATGAGATTTGAGGAGCAAAGGAGATTCAAGGAGCAAAGGAGATTCAAGGAGCAAAGAGATATGATTGAGCAAAAAAAGATTTGAGGAGCAAAGGAGATTCAAGAGCAAAGGATATTTGAGGAGCAAAGGAGATTTCAGGAGCAAAGGAGATTTGAGGAGCAAAGGAGATTTGAGGAGCAAAGGAGATTCAAGAGAAAAGGAGATTTGAGGAGCAAAGGGGATTTGAGGAGAGCAAAGGAGATTTGAGGAGCAAAAGAGATTTGAGGAGCAAAGGAGATTCAAGGAGCAAAGGAGATTCAAGGAGCAAATGGGATAGGAGCAAAGGAGATTCAAGGAAGATTCAAGGAGCAAAGGAGATTTGAGGAGCAAAGGAGATTTGAGGAAAAGGAGATTCAAAGGGAGATTCAAAGGAGCAAAGGAGATTCAAGGAGCAAAGGAGATTTGAGGAGCAAAGGAGATTCAAGGAGCAAAGGAGATTCAAGGGAGCAAAAGGAGATTTGAGGAGCAAAGGGATTTGGGGAGCAAAGGAGATTCAAGGACAAAGGAGATTTGAGGAGCAAAGGAGATTTGAGGAGCAAAGGAGATTTGAGGAGGAAAAGAAGATTTGAGGAGCAAAAGGAGATTTGAGGAGCAAAGGAGATTCAAGGAGCAAAGGAGATTTGAGGAGCAAAGGAGATTTGAGGAGCAAAGGAGACAAGACGAGCAAAGGAGATTTGAGGAGCAAAGGAGATTTGAGGGAGCAAAAGGAGATTTGAGGAGCAAAGGAGATTTCAGAGCAAAGGAGATTCAAGGAGAACAAAAGAAGATTGAGGAGCAAAGGAGATTTGAGGAGCAAAATGAGATTTGAGGAGAAAGGAGATTTGAGGAGCAAAGGAGATTTGAGGAGCAAGGAGATATGAGGAGCAAAGGAGATTTGAGGAGCAAAGGAGATTCAAGGAGCAAAGGAGATTTGAGGAGCAAAAAAGATTTGAGGAGCAAAGGAGATTCAAGGAGCAAAGCAGATTCAAGGAGAAAAGGAGATATGAGGAGCAAAGGGGATTTGAGGAGCAAAGGAGATTCAAGGAGCAAAAGAAGATTTGAGGAGCAAAGGTGATATGAGGAGCAAATGGGATATGAGGAGCAAAGGAGATTCAAGGAGCAAAGGAGATTTGAGGAGCAAAGGAGATTTGAAAAGCAAAGGAGATTCAAGGAGCAAAGGAGATTCAAGGCGCAAAGGAGATTTGAGGAGCAAAGGAGATTCAAGGAGCAAAGGAGATTCAAGGAGCAAAGGAGATATGAGGAGCAAAGGGGATTTGGGGAGCAAAGGAGATTCAAGGAGCAAAGAAGATTTGAGGAGCAAAGGAGATTTGAGGAGCAAAGGAGATTTGAGGAGCAAAGGATATTCAAGGAGCAAAAGAAGATTCAAGGAGCAAAGGAGATTCAAGGAGCAAAGGAGATTTGAGGAGCAAAGGAGCAAAGGAGAAAAGAAGAGGGAGCAAAGGAGATTTGAGGAGATATGAGGAAAAGGAGATTTGAGGAGCAAAAGGAGATTTGAGGAGCAAAGGAGATTTGAGGAGCAAAATGAGATTCAAGGAGCAAAGGAGATTTGAGGAGCAAAGGAGATTTGAGGAGCAAAGAGATTTGAGGAGCAAAGGAGATTCAAGGAGCAAAAGAAGATTCAAGGAGCAAAGGAGATTTGAGGAGCAAAGGAGATTTGGGAGATTTGAGGAGAAATGAGATTTGAGGAGCAAAGGAGATTTGAGGAGCAAAGGAGATTTGAGGAGCAAAGGAGATTCAAGGAGCAAAGGAAGATTTGAGGAGGAAAGGAGATTTGAGGAGCAAAGGAGACGGAGGAGGAAAGGAGATTTGAGGAGCAAAAGGAGATTTTGAGGAGCAGAGGAGATTTGAGGAGCAAATGAGATTTGAGGAGCAAAGGAGATTTTAAGAGCAAAGGAGATTTGAGGAGCAAAGGAGATTTGAGGAGCAAAGAAGATTCAAGGAGCAAAGGAGATTCAAGGAGCAAAGGAGATTTGAAGGAGCAAAGGAGATTTGAGGGAGCAAAGGAGATTTGAGGAGCAAAGGAGATTCAAGGAGCAAAGGAGATATGAGGAGCAAAGGAGATAAGGAGGAGCAAAGGAGATTTAAGGAGCAAAGGAGATTTGAGGAGCAAAGGAGATTTGAGGAGCAAAGGAGATTCAAGGAGCAAAGGAGATTTCAAGGAGCAAAGGAGATTTGAGGAGCAAAGAGATTTGAGGAGCAAAGGAGATTCAAGGAGCAAAGAAGATTTGAAGGAGCAAAGGAGATTCAAGAGCAAAGGGGATTTGAGGAGCAAAGGAGAGCAAAGAAGATTTGAGGAGCAAATGAGATTTGAGGAGCAAAGGAGATTTCAGGAGCAAAGGAGATTCAAGGAGCAAAGGAGATTTTGAGGAGCAAAGGAGATTTGAGGAGCAAAGGAGATTCAAGGAGGAAAGAAGATTTGAGGAGCAAAGGAGGATTTGAGGAGCAAAGGAGATTTGAGGAGCAAAATGAGATTGAGGAGCAAAGGAGATTTGAGGAGCAAAGGAGATTTGAGGAGGGAAGCAGAAAGAGATTCAAGGAGATTCAAAGAGGAGATTTGAGGA
The DNA here is from genome assembly GCA_903632075.3 of Acanthosepion pharaonis. Lineage (NCBI taxonomy): Eukaryota > Metazoa > Mollusca > Cephalopoda > Sepiida > Sepiidae > Acanthosepion > Acanthosepion pharaonis. The sequence goes on along the minus strand of CAHIKZ030000669.1, from coordinate 2,249,092 downwards.
GATTTGAGGAGCAAAGGAGATTTGAGGAGCAAATGAGATTTGAGGAGCAAAGGAGAGATTTGAGGAGGAAAGGAGATTTGAGGAGACAAAGGAGACTTGAGGAGAAAATGAGGAGGGGGAGCAAAAGGAGATTTGAAGGAGCAAAGAAGATTTGAGGAGCAAAGGAGACTTTTGAGCAGAGGGGAGATTTGAGGAAAAAATGAGACTTGAGGAGCAAAAAGATTTGAGGAGCAAAAGGATTTGAGGAGCAAAGGGAGATTCAAGGAGCAAAGAAGATTCAAGGAGCAAAGGAGATTTGAGGAGCAAATGAGATTTGAGGAGCAAAGAGATTCAAGGAGCAAAGGAGATTTGAGGAGCAAAGGAGATTTGAGGAGCAAAGGAGATTTGAGGAGCAAAGGAGATTTGAGGAGCAAAGGAGATTTGAAGGATTAAAGGAGATTTGAGGAGCAAAGGAGATTTGAGGAGCAAAGGAGATTCAAGGAGGAAAAGAGATTTGAGGAGCAAAGGAGATTTTAGGAGCAAAAGGAGATTTTAGGAGCAAAAGGATATTTGAGGAGCAAAGGAGATTTTAGGAGCAAAGGAGATTTTAGGAGCAAAAAAGATTTGAGGAGCAAAAGGAGATGATTTGAGCAAAGAAGATTCAAGGAGCAAAAGGAGATTTGATGAGCAAAGAGATTCAAGGAGCAAAGGAGATTCAAGGAGCAAAGGAGATTTGAGGAGCAAATGAGATTTGAAGGAGGAGAAGAGGAGATTCAAGGAGCAAAGGAGATTTAAAGAGACAAAGGAAAGGATTTGAGGAGGAAAAATGGGAAGGAGCAAATGAGATTGAGGAGCAAAAGGATTTGAGGAGCAAAGGAGATTCAAGGAGAAAAGGAGATTTGACGAGCAAAGGAGATTTGAGGAGCAAAGGAGATTTGAGGAGGAAATGAGATTTGAGGAGGATTTGAGGAGCAAAGGAGATTTGAGGAGCAAAGGAGATTTGAGGAGCAAAAGATTCAAGGAGCAAAGAAGATTCAAGGAGCAAAGGAGACTTGAGGAGCAGAGGAGATTTGAGGAGGAAATGAGATTTGAGGAGCAAAGGAGATTTGAGGAGCAAAGGAGATTTGAGGAGAAAGGAGATTTGAAGGAGCAAAGAAGATTTAAGGAGCAAAAAGATTTTACGAGCAAATGAGATTTGAGGAGCAAAGGAGATTCAAGGAGCAAAGCAAAAGAAAGGAGATTTGAGGAGCAAAGGAGATTGGAGGAGCAAAGAAGATTCAAGGAGCAAAGGAGATTTGACGAGCAAATTTGAGATTTGAGGAGCAAAGGAGATTCAAGGAGCAAAGGGATTCAAGGATTAAAGGAGATTTGACGAGCAAAGGAGATTTGAGGAGCAAAGGAGATTTGAGGAGGAAAGGAGATTTGAGGAGCAAAGGAGATTTTAGGAGCAAAGGAGATTTGAGGAGCAAAAAAGAGATTTGAGGAGCAAAGGAGATTTGAGGAGCAAAGGAGATTCAAGGAGCAAAGGAAATTTGAGGAGCAAAAGGAGATTCAAGGAGCAAAAGAAGATTTGAGGAGCAAAGGAGATTTGAGGAGCAAAGGAGATTAGAGGAGCAAAGGATATTCAAGGAGCAAAGGGGATTCAAGGAGCAAAGGAGATTTGACGAGCAAAGGAGATTTGAGGAGCAAAGGAGATTTGAGGAGGAAATGAGATTTGAGGAGCAAAGGAGATTTGAGGAGCAGAGGAGATTTGAGGAGCAAATGAGATTTTAGGAGCAAAGGAGATTTGAGGAGCAAAGGAGATTTGACGAGCAAAGGAGATTTGACGAGCAAAGGAGATTTGAGGAGCAAAGGAGATTCAAGGAGCAAAGGAAATTTCAGGAGCAAAGGAGATTCAAGGAGCAAAGAAGATTCAAGGAAGAGGAAAGGAGATTCAAGGAGGAAAGGAGATTTGAGGAGAGCAAGGGGATTTGAGGAGCAAAGGAGATTCAAGGAGCAAAGGAGATTTGAGGAGCAAAGGAGATTTCACGAGCAAAGGAGATTCAAGGAGCAAAGCAGATTCAAGGAGCAAAGGTGATTTGAGGAGCAAAGGGAGATTTGAGGAGCAAAGAAGATTCAAGGAGCAAAAGAAGATTTGAGGAGCAAATGAGATTTGAGAAGCAAAGGAGATTTGAGGAGCAAAAGGAGATTCAAGGAGCAAAGGAGATTTGAGGAGCAAAGGAGATTCAAGGAGCAAAGGAGATTCAGGAGCAAAAGGAGATTTGAAGGAGCAAAGGAAGATTCAAGGAGCAAAGGAGACGGAGGAGCAAAGGAGATTTGAGGAGGAGATATGATGAAGATTTGAGGAGCAAAATGAGATTTGAGGAGCAAAGGAGATTTGAGGAGCAAAGGAGATTCAAGGAGCAAAGGAATTTGATTCAAGGAGATTTGACGAAAAGGAGATTTGAGGAAAGGGAAAGGAGATTTGAGGAGGAAATGAGATTTGAGGAGCAAAGGAGATTTGAGGAGCAGAGGGAGAAAGGAGATTTGAGGAGCAAATGAGATTTGAGGAGCAAAGGAGATTTGAGGAGAAAAAGGAGATTTGAGAGCAAAGGAGATTTGAGGAGCAAAGGAGATTCAAGGAGCAAAAGAATTTCAGGAGCAAAGGAGATTTGAGGAGCAAAGAAGATTTGAGGAGGAAATGAGATTCAAGGAGCAAAGGAGATTTGGAGGAGCAAAGGGGATAGGAGCAAAGGAGATTCAAGGAGCAAAGGAGATTTGAGGAGCAAAGGAAGGAGAAGCAAAAGGAGATTCAAGGAGGGAGCAAAGCAGATTCAGAGCAAAAGGAGATTTGAGGAGCAAAGGGGGATTTGAGGAGCAAAGGACATTCAAGGAGCAAAAGAAGATTTGAGGAGCAAAGGCGAGAGGAGAGCAAAGGAGATTGAGGAGCAAAAAAAAGGAGATGAGATAAAGGAGAGGAGCAAAGGAGATTTGAGGAGCAAAGGAGACGGAGTAGCAAAGGAGATTCAAGGAGCAAAGAAGAAAGGAGCAAAGGAGATTTGAGGAGCAAAGGAGATTTGAGGAGGAAAAATGAGATTTGAGGAGCAAAGGAGATTTGAGGAGCAAAGGAGATTTGAGGAGCAAAGGAGATCAAGGAGCAAAGAAGATTCAAAGAGCAAAGGAGATTTGACGAGCAAAGGAGATTTGAGGAGGAAATGAGATTTGAGGAGCAAAGGAGATTTGAGCAGAGGGAGATTTGAGCAAATGAGATTTGAGGAGCAAAGGAGATTTGAGGAGCTCAAGGAGGAAAGGATTTTTGAGGAGCAAAAGGAGATTCAAGGAGCAAAAGAAGATTCAAGGACAAAGGAGATTTTAGGAGCAAAAGAGATTTGAGGAGGAAATGAGATTTGAGGAGCAAATGAGATTTGAGGAGCAAAGGATATTTGAGGAGCAAAGGAGATTCAAGGAGGAAAAGGAAATTTGACGAGCAAAAGGAGATTTGAGGGAGGAAATGAGATTTGAGGAGCAAAGGAGATTTGAGGAGCAAAGGAGAGCAAAGGACAAAAGGGAGGGAGCAAAGGAGATTCAAGGAGCAAAGGAGATAAGGAGCAAAAATGGAGAGGGGAGCAAAGGAGATTCAAGGAGCAAAGAAGATTTGAGGAGCAAAGGAGATTTGAGGAGCAAAGGAGATTTGAGGAGCAAAGGATATTCAAGGAGCAAAGGGGATTCAAGGAGCAAAGGAGATTTGACGAGCAAAGGAGATGTGAGGAGCAAAGGAGATTTGAGGAGGAAATGAGATTTGAGGAGGAGAAGGAGCAGAGGAGATTTGAGGAGCAAAGGAGATTTGAGGAGCAAATGAGATTTGACGAAGGAGAAAGAGGATTTTAGGAGACAAAAGGAGATTCAAGGAGCAAAGGAAATTTCAGGAGGAGATTAAGGAGGAAAAAGAAGATTTGAGGAGCAAAGGAGATTCAAGGAGCAAAGGAGATTTGAGGAGCAAAGGAGATAAGGAGGAGCAAAGAGGATTCAAGGAGCAAAGGAGATTCAAGGAGCAAAAGAATATTTGAGGAGCAAAGGAGATTTGGGAGCAAAGGAGATTTGAGGAGCAAAGGATATTTGAGGAACAAAGGAGATTCAAGGAGATTTGATTTGAGTAGCAAAGGAGATGGAGGAGCAAAGGAGATTTGAGGAGGAAATGAGATTTGAAAGCAAAAAGGAGATTTGAGGAGAGCAAATTTGAGGAGCAAATCAGATTTGAGGAGCAAAAGATATTTTAGGAGCAAAGGAGATTTGGAATGAAAGGAGATTTGAGGAGCAAAGGAGATTCAAGGAGCAAAGGAAATTTCAGGGAGCAAAGATTCAAAAAAGGAGATTCAGAGGAGATTTGAGGAGCAAAGGGAGATTTGAGGAACAAAAGGAGATTCAAGGAGCAAAGTAGATTTGAGGAGCAAAGCAGATTCAAGGGAGATTCAAGGAGGAAGATTCAAAAAAGGAGATTTGAGGAGCAAAGGAGATTTGAGGAGCAAAGGAGATTCAAGGAGAGGACAAAGGAGATTTGAGGAAAAGGAGATTCAAGGGAGCAAAAGGAGAAGGAGGGAGATTGAGGAGCAAAGGAGATTTGAGGAGCAAAAGGAGATTTGAGGAGCAAAGGAGATTTGAGGGAGCAAAGGAGATTCAAGGAGCAAAGGAGATTCAAGGAGCAAAGGGGATTCAAGGAGCAAAAGAAGATTTGAGGAGCAAAGGAGATTTGAGGAGCAAAGGAGATTTGAGGCAAAGGAGGAAAGGAGCAAAGGGATTCAAGGAGCAAAGGAGATTTGACGAGCAAAGGAGATTTGAGGAGCAAAGGAGATTTTAGGAGGAAAAGAGATTTGAGGAGCAAAGGAGCAAACATTTTTATTTTTGGAGCAAGCCAAAGAGATTCAAGGAGCAAAGGAGATTTGAGGAGCAAAGGAGATTCAAGGAGCAAAGGAGATTTGAGGAAAAGGAGATTCAAAGGAAAGAAGATTGAAGGAGCAAAGGAGATTTGAGGAGCAAAGGAGATTTGAGGAGGAAATGAGATTTGAGGAGCAAATGAGATTTGAGGAGCAAACGAGATTTGAGGAGCAGAGGAGATTTGAGGAGCAAATGAGATTTGAGGAGGAAAGGAGATTCAAGGAGCAAATGAGATTTGAGGAGCAAAGGAGATTCAAGGAGCAAAGGAGATATGAGGAGCAAAGGGGATATGAGGAGCAAAGGAGATTCAAGGAGCAAAGGAGATTTGAGGAGCAAAGGAGATTTGAGGAGCAAAGGAGATTCAAGGAGCAAAGCAGATTCAAGGAGCAAAGGAGATATGAGGAGCAAAGGGGATTTGAGGAGCAAAGGAGATTCAAGGAGCAAAAGAAGATTTGAGGAGCAAAGGAGATTTGAGGAGCAAAGGTGATTTGAGGAGCAAAGGATATTCAAGGAGCAAAGGGGATTCAAGGAGCAAAGGAGATTTGACGAGCAAAGGATATTTGAGGAGCAAAGGAGATTTGAGGAGGAAATGAGATTTGAGGAGCAAATGAGATTTGAGGAGCAAAGGAGATTCAAGGAGCAAAGGAGATTTGAGGAGCAAAGGAGATATGAGGAGCAAAGGGGATAATAGGAGCAAAGGAGATTCAAGGAGCAAAGGAGATTTGAGGAGCAAAAAAGATTTGAGGAGCAAAGGAGATTCAAGGAGCAAAAGAAGATTTGAGGAGCAAAGGAGATTTGAGGAGCAAAGGAGATTTGAGGAGCAATGGATATTCAAGGAGCAAAGGGGATTCAAGAAGAAAAGGAGATTTGACGAGCAAAGGAGATTTGAGGAGCAAAGGAGATTTGAGGAGGAAATGAGATTTGAGGAGCAAAGGTGATTTGAGGAGCAGGGGAGATTTGAGGAGCAAAGTAGATTTGAGGAGCAAAGGAGATTTGAGGAGCAAAGGAGATTCAAGGAGCAAAGGAGATTTGAGGAGCAAAGGAGATTCAAGGAGCAAAGGAGATTTGTGGAGCAAAGGAGATTCAAGGAGCAAAGAAGATTCAAGGAGCAAAGGAGATTTGACTAGCAAAGGAGATTTGAGGAGCAAAGGAGATTCGAGGAGGAAATGAGATTTGAGGAGCAAAGGAGATTTGAGGAGCAGAGGAGATTTGAGGAGCAAATGAGATTCCAGGAGCAAAGGAGATTTGATGAGGAAAGGAGATTCAAGGAGCAAAGGAGATTTGAGGAGCAAAGGAGATTCAAGGAGCAAAGAAGATTCAAGGAGCAAAGGAGATTTGACGAGCAAATGAGATTTGAGGAGCAAAGGAGATTCAAGGAGCAAAGGAGATTTGATGAGGAAAGGAGATTCAAGGAGCAAAGGAGATTTGAGGAGCAAAGGAGATTCATGGAGCAAAGGAGATTTGAGGAGCAAAGGAGATTTGAGGAGCAAATGAGATTTGAGGAGCAAAGGAGATCCAAGGAGCAAAGGAGATTTGAGGAGCAAAGGCGATTTGAGGAGCAGAGGAGATTTGAGGAGCAAATGAGATTTGAGGAGCAAAGGAGATTTGAGGAGCAAAGGAGATTCAAGGAGCAAAGGAGATTTGAGGAGCAAAGGAGATTCAAGGAGCAAAGGAGATTTGTGGAGCAAAGGAGATTCAAGGAGCAAAGAAGATTCAAGGAGCAAAGGAGATTTGACGAGCAAAGGAGATTTGAGGAGCAAAGGAGATTTGAGGAGGAAATGAGATTTGAGGAGCAAAGGAGATTTGAGGAGCAGAGGAGATTTGAGGAGCAAATGAGATTTGAGGAGCAAAGGAGATTTGAGGAGCAAAGGAGATTCAAGGAGCAAAGGAGATTTGATGAGCAAAGGAGATTCAAGGAGCAAAGGAGATTTGAGCAGCAAAGGAGATTCAAGGAGCAAAGAAGATTCAAGGAGCAAAGGAGATTTGACGAGCAAATGAGATTTGAGGAGCAAAGGAGATTCAAGGAGCAAAGGATATATGAGGAGCAAAGGGGATTTGAGGAGCAAAGGAGATTCAAGGAGCAAAGGAGATTCAAGGAGCAAAGGAGATTCAAGGAGGAAAGGAGATTTGAGGAGCAAAGGAGATTTGAGGAGCAAAAGAGATTCAAGGAGCAAAGGAGATTTGAGGAGCAAAGGAGATTTGAGGAGCAAATGAGATTTGAGGAGCAAAGGAGATCCAAGGAGCAAAGGAGATTTGAGGAGCAAAGGAGATTCAAGGAGCAAAGGAGATTCAAGGAGCAAAGGAGATATGATGAGCACAGGGGATTTGAGGAGCAAAGGAGATTCAAGGAGTAAAGGAGATTTGAGGAGCAAAGGAGATTTGAGGAGCAAAGGAGATTCAAGGAGCAAAGAAGATTCAAGGAGCAAAGAAGATTCAAGGCGCAAAGGAGATTTGAGGAGCAAATGAGATTTGAGGAGCAAAAGAGATTCAAGGAGCAAAGGAGATTTGAGGAGCAAAGGAGATTCAAGGAGCAAAGGAGATTCAAGGAGCAAAGGAGATATGAGGAGCAAAGGGGATTTGAGGAGCAAAGGAGATTCAAGGAGCAAAGGAGATTTGAGGAGCAAAGGAGATTTGAGGAGCAAAGGAGATTTGAGGAGCAAAGGATATTCAAGGAGCAAAGGAGATTCAAGGAGCAAAGGAGATTTGAGGAGCAAAGGAGATTTGAGGAGCAAAGGAGATTCAAAGAGCAAAGGAGATCCAAGCAGCAAAGGAGATTTAAGGAGCAAATGAGATTCAAGGAGCAAAGGAGATTCAAGGAGCAAAGGAGATTTAAGGAGCAAAGGAGATCCAAGGAGCAAAGGAGATTTAAGGAGCAAATGAGATTCAAGGAGTAAAGGGGATTTGAGGAGCAAAGGAGATTTAAGGAGCAAAGGAGATTTAAGGAGCAAAGGAGATCCAAGGAGCAAAGGAGATTTAAGGAGCAAATGAGATTCAAGGCGCAAAGGGGATTTGAGGAGCAAAGGAGATTTAAGGAGCAAATGAGATTCAAGGAGCAAAGGAGATTCAAGGAGCAAAGGAGATTTAAGGAGCAAAGGAGATTCAAGGAGCAAAGGAGATTTGAGGAAATGTTGAAACTTCTGAAACGGCAGCATCAGTGGCGTCAGCAAGAATACTGAAGAAGATGCTAATGATTTATCATAGATGTTTTTTTTCTATTGCAAGCAATGGCTATCAGACACTGTATGCAAAAATACAAATACCGGAATCATGGATATTGTTGTTCCAGCAGACTAGACAGTATAAATGGAAAGCAATAAAAACAAAATATAGAAAAAAATATTAGAATCTCGCGCGGGAGGTTAGAAGTATTGCACATGTAATAACGCACTTGAAACCATGACGAAACCAGTGGCGGTAATATTGTCCAGATCAGTAATTTTCGCTTCGCAGTGCTCACTAGAATTCTTATATGGACTTGAAAATACTCTTCTTCTTCTTCTTCTTCTTCTTCTTATTATTATTATTATTATTATTATTATTATTATTACTATTAATAATAATAATAATAATAATAATAATAATAATAAAAAATAATTATTATTATTATTTATTAATTAATTCATTAATTAATAAAATAAAACAATCGGATTGGATGCATAACTCACAAAAACCAATGACCTCCTCCTCCAAATAGTAAAACACCAAATCCACTTCATCAACAAAAAAAGCTGCACTCTTCAAGAAACAGCTTAATATACCTGAAACCCTACCAAAAAAAAAAATTAAAAAAGAAAAAAACGAAGCGAATATCATCTACGCCAAACGAGTTAAACAGAAAGCAAAACAACTTGGCCAAATGAAATTACAAAAGACTTGGGAGAACAAGGCTTTGCATGGCAAATACCTAAAAAGAACGAAAGAAGCAGGTGTGAACCAACAGAAAACACATCAAGGGTTGAGTAGCACTGGGTTGAACATTGAGACAGACCCCCTAATTATTGCATCTCAGGACCAAAGCCTCACAACCAGATTCTATTACTCTCACATAATCAAGGATGGAACTAACCTGAAATGCAAGATCTGAGGAAAATATAATTAAACTGTCGACCATATTATCTCAGGATGTCCCGAACTAGCAAAAAAAGAAAATGAATATACCTACAGACATAACAAGGTAGCAACATATGTCTACATGATGATATTGCAAGATGCACAAAATCGAAACCACTGTGAGATGGTATGAGCACCAACCAGGCACTTTTACCCAAAATAACGATGCAGTTATCATCTAGGGCATGTCAATTCAAACTGACAGGGAAATAAAAGCCAGGACATCTGATATTATCATAAAAGACAAGAACGTCGGGAAGTGGATGCTTACTGACAGAGCAGTAGCATCTGAAACACCTCCATGAAAATTAATGAGAAATTGTCCAAATACAAGATTATACGAGATTAACAGGAGGTGGAGAATGAAGACTGAGACTGTGCCAACAGTAATCGGAGCACTGGGCCTTGTGAGAAAAGGAATGGACAATTTTACTAACAGTGACCCAGGCAACATCAGCATGCAGCTTGCCCAGAAGATCGCTCTACTAGGAACATCCCATATACTAAGAAAATTGCTATCAATTAAACGACCATTCTCTTATAGTTATCAAATATAGATTAAAAATAAAATAAAAGGAAAAAAGACAAATAAATTGAAAACAAAATTTAAATAAAGTTAAAAGGATTTAAAATTAAAGAAAAATGTAATTTCAAATTTTATAAAATTTAGCATAACTTCCATATTGAAAGGCTGGAATGTCCTGCGACGTGATTAGAGGCCGTAATGACAAAATGTGTCTTCTAATTTACATGGTAGTCCCTGCTCGCTGTTATTTATCTCTAAAGATATTCAAAAAATTATCAAAGTACATTGATCTTGAAATCGAAATCTCAAAAATGTGGCACATGAAAACATGAACAATTCCAGTTGTAGTTGGAGCACTCGGATTAATTGGAAAAGATTCTAATAAACTCCCATAAGGATTTCCGGTAACCTATGTCTTAAAGAAATGCAAAAAATGTTCTCACAAGCACAATCCACACATTACAAAAGGCTTTATCGATGTAAAATATGTGATTTGATTTTTTTTCTTCAAAAGTACTTAGTAGAAAATGTCATAATGTCATTTCTGATCTTAGGAAAGAAATGAGTATACATAGAAATCAACGGAAATAATAATAATAATAATAATAATAATAATAATAATAATAATGATGATAATAATGACAAATAAATAGAAGATTACGAAAGAATTGATTTGTTAATTTTAATACCGATGTAGAGGAGGTGTTATGATAAAGAAATTATCATAAATCAAAATCTAAATTATAATAGTATTAATTGTAAAAAAAGTGACAAAAAATAGTACGACTAGCCTTTGCCATTATTATCAATGGATACAAAGTTGTTGTTTTTTTACATATTGTTTAAATAGAGTCAAAATGACAGAGGTCAATATGGTATTAAAACAAATTATATTTTCACTTCATGATTTTACATACATTCTATTTTTTGTTGACATGCGTTCTTGGGAAACACAATGGATTAGTTTCCTGTTGACTTCACAGTGTTTTGTAAATTAGAGGTTATTTATTGGCACCTAAGGCTAGAGAAACCTGTGTAACCTACTCTATAACGGCTGGCTAGTTGAGGGAAGAGATGGATTTTTGCCTTTCCCATAAACAACAATGCGGAAGTGGATGCAACAGACTCACGAGGAATTTGAATCCAAAACCCAGATTCCACTTTCCGACGATATCCGTTACACCACCCGACCCGCCCGCCCATCCTTGTCAAACTCAATTTTTATACAACTTTATGAAACTAAAATTTGATATTTCCTTGATTCAGTACACCCCCCACACACACATATATATATATATATATATATATATATATATATATATTTGGATGGATTGATGTGAGTTTGTGACCCTGGGTTTCACGCTTTTGCGATCGTCAGACAAACTGATTAATTTTTTAAAAAATTTGGCTTTATGTAGATTGCATGTATTGGTGTTATTATGGAAGTGGTGGGGAATCGTCGTCGTGATGTTACTCATGCTAACGCAAACATAGATGCATGTCCGTACACCCGATGCAGACACACACTCGTTCGTCAGCCGATTAAAAATTGTGGTGGTAGCTTGAACTAAAAAATGATTATTGGTGTTTTATTTTATTTCATTTCATTTATTTATTATTGTATAGAAAAAATAAATAAATAAATGAAATAAAATAAAATACCAACAATCATTTTTAGTTCAAGCTATCACCACAATAATTACATTTATTGTTTTTATCATTCTCTTACCACCATTACTAATCACTTCTACCAATTTACAATAACTATTAGTTACTTATATTATCATTGTCTCCAATCCCCTTGCAACATTACTATCACATCACATCTACTATTATCATATAAACCCACTATAATTATTAACGTAAACTACCCCCTCCCCCAGCATATTTAATACCACCATAAAAATAACTAATAATGATTACAAACCGAAATTTGTACCAGTTACATATACACAGTCATCAAAAACAAGCAAATAACCAGCTTTAAAATAATAACAAATAAACTTTAAAAAATTAAAAATAATAACAATTTTTACCTATCATAATTTTACACTGACTCCACCATACGTATATACGTGCATGCGAGGAAATATTATTCAGCGAAAAAATAGAAAAATGCTCTGATTGCTGACATGTATACATTCACGAGACATTCACGAGAAATTTTCGCTACACTTTCGATCTTTGAATTTCAACATACAAATGCGTATGTACATAGACAACAGCACACATATACATACATATGTCAAGTCCCATACTGTCCACATATGTTTATATCTGTATGAGCCCCGGCGGACGAGCGAGTGCGTGTGTGTGTCTGCGTACCTCATCGGGTGTGCGGACATGCATCTATGTTTGCGTTAGCATGAGTGATATTACGACGACGATTCCCCCCACTTCCATAATAACACCAATACACGCAATGTACATAAACCCAAAATTTGTTAAAAAAATTAATCATTTTGTCTGACGATCGCAAAAGCGTGAAACCCAGGGTTACAAACTCACATCAATCCAACCAAATGTTAGCTCTATCTCTGATATTGAACGCTTTCTAATAAGTACCGCGCATATAATATATAAATAATTATATATATATATATATATATATATATATATATATATATATATATTATACACACACACACACACACACACACACACACACACACACACACACACACACACACACACACACATATATATATATATATATTTGTGTGTGTGTGTGTGTGAAGACGGCCGAAGAGTGTATCACCTGTTACCCAATACAACACCTGAGAAAACTGTCAAATCCGCACTTGTCTGAATGATTTATCCAGGAATGACAATATTTCAGACAGCTTTTGACATTTATGCTTTATCTTCTCCCAGACATTTCAGAGACGAAACGGAGATCAGTATTTGTCCAAGACATTTTTCGGAAGACCTTTGATCTTAACAAAGATGAAAATAGCAGCCAAACCAAAAACTAAACTTCTTGAGAAGTAATAATGGCAATCATGCGAATGACGATGATGTAATTTAATTTTTTAATAAAAAAGGTAATATTTTTTACAGTGTCACTGAAAGCAAGACAAAAGATTCAAAAGGAAAAATATAATTTAAATACTTCATTATTCCTCGAGAAATTTTAAGACAATTTTTAGATTTTTCTGCATAAATCTGATAGAAATATCACAGAAATCTGTTCTTTGAAGCAATTTCCATACCATGTTATAAAAATAATAATGGAGTCTTCTACTGTGATACCAGATGTATATATCACATCAATAGAAGTATTCGTAATTAGGGAAATAAGCATTTAGTAATGAGATATAATAATGGACGCGTCAAAAGAAAACTATTGACTATAATCCAAAGAAAATTAGCTCCCCAAATTAATTGCACTGACACTTACTTTGCTGGTTACATATAATCAATGTTCGATTAGATATTTTAGTGCATATATCGTAGTATGTGACTCAGACAAGGAAATAAAAAAAAAGTCTAAATCGAATTTAACGTCTTTCTTCTAACAAGAGTTGCGCTGTGATGACCACAATATGTATTGGGTTCACTCTAAAATATACCAAAGTAAGGTTTGCTATCGTTGGCACACCAGACCATTAGAAGAGCCAGGTGATTCAGAGAGTTGACCTGACACAAGACCTAATAGCCACCAGATGTAAAATCGTAGCTCGAGTTAAGTCCGTGACTGCTGTTGACATGCAACCTGAGCTTAGGATGGACACACTTGGAAGAACCAAACTATTGTCTTCTAACCTCACGAGAAAATTAACGCTCGGAGAAAGCCTCCAGAACAGAAACGTTTACGCCGATAGTAATTGACGAAGTCTGGTAGTGAATAAACAATAATTCTACGTATTTAAAATTTAGTCTTTTAGTTTCATTAGTCTTCAAAACGTTACAATACAGGCTTTACTTTAAAAGTTGATCACGAATTTTAGGCACTTCTTACCAAAGGTGACAATGAGTGTAACAACTTCTTACATTTATAATTATCTGATTATTTATTATGGTGGGGGGGGGGTTATTCCTCATTCAGTAACCTTTTCTAGTTTACAACAGAATCCGAAGGGCACAACATATGTAACAGTAGAAACGAAGAAAAAATGTTGAGCGACTATTTGACGTCTATCATCTTAAAATGCTGGACTATATTATCGCCAATGAACAAAAGAGTAAAAGGGAGAGAAATGTAATTTTACAAGCCAGCATTAAGAATATCATACAAAGGGAACTTTATATGATATTCTTAACGCATGAACAATTTTTAAGTCGAATATGAATCCCCCCCCCAAAAAAAAAACAACTATTGATATCAATGAGACGGATATAACCTACATATAGTCTTTTATTTTCATTAATCTTCAAAGAGTTTCAATACTCTCCTTACATTAAAGTTGGTCACGAATTTTAAGCACTTCTTACCAAAGGTGACGGTGTGTGTAACAACTTCTTACCTTTATAATTATCTGATTAGTTATTATGGGGGAGTGGTTTTCCCAAGTTTTCGCTGCCCGAGATAAAACATTTTATGAAGATACCAGACGGGTGGAGAGAGTGTAGGGTTTATATCTTCCACACCCGAGAGTAATAAGCGTTAAGTGAACATAAGAATCTCTACTTAGTTTTTTACTCGCTTTCCAGTGTCGATAACCGCTACACTATCCTGCACTTATCCGTAAAATACATCGCGAGAGCTTATTTAAACGAAACTATTTCTAAACATTGTATTTTGTTTCATTTTGTTATATGCCGTACCTATGAACACAAACGAGTATGTCCCAATCCTCATAAATACGTTGGACACTATTGTAATATGCTGGCTAAGTAGTCCACCACAAGCAGTGGTATACCTACTTCAAGCCGCTGGCGAGTATTGTGTTTTGTTCATGTTATAAAGATTCCCATTTCATTTCCAACCTCTGTTTTGGTTATTCTTTATTCAGTAACCATTTCTAGGTTACAATATTTTTTAGACTAGAATGAGATATTGGGAAGTTGGAACAATTGTCAAAAAAATCGGTAGGATGGTATATTTAGTCAAATGACCGAAGATGATGCACAAAAGGCACTTGAATGAAACAAAAAGTAGGCATATTGTTATACCGGAACGTACCAATTTCTATTGTAAATAGACTCTCCCACAGATAATAAGTAGTAGTAGTAGCAGTCGCCAGTGGGGCTCAGTGGAGTTGAGTGAGTCAGTCGATGTCGGACATTGAAGTATCAACTACCCCAAATAGATTGCTGCGTCATTAACTATTATTTTCAACTTCCTAACGTTTTGGACGTCGAACCTAATTTAGGACCGACTTAGTGAAATACAAGCCTCTACTGTGAAAATTATTCTACAACACATAGATGAAGAGAACAATACTCCAGTGGATGTTGAGCCTATGGAAGTTCTTTTTGACATTTGATGTGCCCATTCCTTGGAAAGCTCCTGAGACAAAAATCCCAAAAAAGACAAACTAAGTGGAACAGAAGGGATACAAAGGGAATCGACATTAACCCGAAAAGAAAAAATACTGACTCTGTGCAGAGTAAATGTAAAAAAAGTGGGGTTATATACCGTACTTATGAACCCTAATGGATATGTCCCAATCATCATAAATATTTTGGACACTATTATAAATAGGGGTAATATGCTGTCTGAGTAGTCCACCACTAGCAGTGGTTAACCTACTTCATGCCGCTGGCGAGTATAGTATTTTGCTGATGTTATAAAGATTATCATTTCATTTCCAACCTTTGTTTTGGTTATTCTTTTTCTTTTTTTTTTACATTAATTTCTTAATCTTCCGTCTTTAATTTTATTATATTGTTTCGATCTATCTACCATCAGGCCTTCCTTGAGATTCGGGTATGTTTTGAAATGTTACAAATATAGTGATAAGAAAAAGTTAACGAATAAACTCGTCTGCGAGAAATAAAATATGATTATTCAAAAAAAAAAAAAAAAAAAAAAAAAAAAAAAAAAGGTTTTGACAAAAGATTCGTCTCTTCGAAATTAGTTTCTGGTTTCATTTCAGACCAACATCGTATTCTCAAAGTTTGATAAGGGAAAGAAATACACCGATTGTAGCGAGGGGAAGTTCTATATATAAATAACAGCAGAGAACTAAATGTCAAACAAAAACTGCTGAATGAAAAGCAATTTTAGAACACGAATTCTTTTCTCTTCGAAGGACGAAGAAAATCTTGTACCATTCTGGTCAATGTCACTCCTTCGAGCACGATTGCATTCAATCTTTCGTACAGAGGATAATGCCAGCACATTGAACACCATGTAATAATTGCATCGCCTTTTTTATCTTTAAATGTCCCTCTTATATTCCAGAAAATAGCGTGAATGATTCTGTTAATGATGCATATATGGAAAAAAGAATAAGAGGCGCTATTGAAATGTGTGAAATGATGAGTGTTTTACTCAAACATTGCAGAAAATGACTATAGTTACATTAGACTGCGCAGTATTGGCGTTCAGGCTAATATACATATATTTCTAACGTTTGAAAGGTTTCTGTAGCTATTAAATCATTTCTGTATGACTAATCATAAATCATTAGAAAGATGGCAGTTTACATGTATTTGTCTAATATATATTACCCATAATATTTCAGATTACATAAACAGCTGTTACATCAATACACCTATTTATTTTTTGTATTGATATTGTTCAACTACAATTACATTCAACTACAAACTTGATTATAATTCTAAGTCATCTTCTGAATACAGTTGGAATTGGTTGTAATTTTCTTTTCCAGTGTAATTATTACTAACTCAAACGACATTGGAAGTGGATGCTACAGTTAAATGTGTATTAATATATCTGCGTTAATAATAGAAGTTTATCATATAGTTTTTCATTATGTCTGAAAAATTCGTTATCATCTTTGATGGCATTTAACTCCTATGAACATATGAGCTTCTATCTTTTCCGTTGGAAATAATCAAAGAATAGTGGCAGGCACATTAATTTCCCATGTAATTATAAGTAAGATTGTGTGGCAAGCGGATTTTTGTGTAATCAAATAATTCAAGTTTTATTTCAAATTTTGTCAAGATGATCCCTCTTAGATGGAAGATGATGTTATACAAATTAAACGATAAATGCGAGAATTGCTCACATTAAATTCTGGGATTCTCTTCAAAATTTTTATATTTGTGAGGCTAAATACTACAATGTAATCTGCAGATATGAGCAATATCCCATACTTGTTCAATTATATATATATAAAGGATCCTGTCAAAGGACGGATATTTTCTATGAAAATTTCTCGGACATTCAGGCCGGTAAATGTTAGTTAATACTGTTTATTAGAAACAGAGCATTTACTTAAATACTTGTATCTATAAAAAGAACGTTAAACATAAAATGTCTTTAATAAATATATATATATATAGTAATATATAAAGATAAAACATCGTATTAAGAGCTTAATGTATGACTATTCCTTGATATTCACCATTATTAAACTAAGAAAGTGCCTCTTGAGGCAGTGAATGGAACATTATGCTTACATTTGAAACAACCTTGATTTCATGTGTTCTAAAAATTGTCTTCTTTTCTGGATTACAAGGATTAATTTTATTTCTACATTTAAATGAATGTATGGATTGTTTTCTGTACGTATCTAGAGTTAGAGGAATGACGTATTTTACAAATACGGTCAGCACATTGGAAGCATTATTAATGTAAAAAAAGAAAAAAGCCAACACTCAATAATATCAACTAATTAACACGGCCACAAACATATAGACAATTTCTACATAATTTACGTCCAGAAAAGACGAACATTACAAGAAGACATGAAGAAATAATTACAAAAATTAACGGCAGTATCTTGTCAGTCGTTTTTGATGAAACTTATTGAAAAGAAGTGTAGGCTTCCCAAATACAAAGTATATATATATATATATATATATATATATATATATACTTGTGTATTTTATATATATATATATATATATATATATATATATATTGTGTATTTATATATATATATATATATATATATATATATATATATATATATATATATAAATTTCAATTGATTTCACCAGTAGAGAAGAAAATATTTATGAATAAAAATGACAATAAAAAACTAGTAATTGCTGACGCGTTTCGTCCAATGTGACGCGTAAGCAATTACTAATTTTCTTATTGTCATTTTTATTCATATATATATATATATATATATATATATATATATATATATATATATATATATATATGTGTGTGTGTGTGTGTGTAATAATCCGTTGGTACATAATCCAAATGATTCCTATGTCTTTATATTAATCTTATCTTTATCTCCATATTTAATGTAATATTATTTTTGTTAAGATTTATAAAGGGTTTCTGAATTGCCAACTGTCTGATACTGGGTATAAAATATAGAGTTTATTTCTTCTCTATTTTTTTTCTCCCCACCCTCTTATTTTCTCTTCCTTTCTCACCTAACCACTCCTCATATCTAGACTTACGCTACTTCTTTTTTTATTTCCACAGTTTTTCTTTACTTTCTTCCATTTTTCTACATTCTTTCTTTTTTCTGTTTGGTCAGTTTTATTGATCACCTATTGACTGGTTTCAAAAATCCGCGTAAATTTTATTTCAATTTACAAGGTGAAAATGATCATTAACCTATTGTAATCTTAATTCCCATTGTATTATATATATATATATATATATATATATATATATATATATATATATATATACGTTTCATTAAATAATATAGACAAGTGTTGTCTATTTATTTTATGTAAAATTTTTTCGTATCTTCTGATAAGTTTGATAACATTATCATTAACCGAAAAAAGAAATTCACAATATTTATCCATTATTTTTTTAATATAATCTAAGCTTTCGGCTTACACAAGCCATTATCAAAGATGTAATTACAAACATATCAAACAATATACGGACGCGACAGTGATGATAGTCTGTCATTGTTTAGTTTACATAGTGGATCGCTAAGCAACGATGAACACGCGCATATAAGACCCTAGAAGCGAAAATCGCACCGCATCTCATGACGTCACACATGACTACACGAGAGTGAATTGGAGAATGAAATAAGGAAAGCCGTTGGTATAAACTAATGGCTTCTGTAACCAATTATAGAAATTATAGACATTTAAGAATATTTGTAGAGATTCCATAGTTGATTTTGTTTAGGTTGGGTTTTAACTGTTTGATGTATAATGCTTCAAGTATTTTTAGTTTTTGTCTATTGTTTTCATGTCGAAGTATAATTGTTTTTCGACAAGTATTTTACGGAATTGTGTGTGCAGGCAGGCATGTTGTTTTAAATGCCTAAAAAATGTCTATATATATATATATATATATATATATATATATATATATATATATATATGTGTGTGTGTGTGTGTGTGTGTGTGTGTTCAATTTCTGATCAGTATCTGCTTTATTAAGACATATTAATCTTTATATAACCAGCCAACATGAGTCATAAAAAACATCAAGAAATCCGACAAATAATTACAAATATTATGTAAGTATATAATTTTCTAAAAAAGAAAAAAAAAACGATTACAAGTTAAGCCCAACCTTAACGATAAAAATAAACAATCTAACCTTAACATAATTTCATTCGATTTCGGAATGAATAAAGTAAACATATTTAATAACTAAAAAATTAAGACGCATCGCTAATTGGACTCGGGAGAAGTGGCAACGCAAGGTGTGGTCTGATGAATCACGGCAACATTTCAAGCTAAGAACAAGTTTCAGTCTTGGTGCAAACCCCATCAGATCATGGGCAAGAGTTGTTAACAAAGAACAGTGTATGCTTCCATTTGTTTTCATTAATCCACCGAAATACATCATTGGCCGATGACCACATGACATTGCTTTCTGAACATTTTTACTCGTTGAGACGCTACATGTATTCCAACAATGAGGGGTTAATTCTTAGAGAATATGGCATCATATTATCAGAGACAACATGTCTATAATTGGTTAGAAGGGTATTCCGGAGTCTTCGAATGAATGGGGTGTTCCGGTTATTCGTCCGTCATGAGCAACATCGAGAATTTATAGGATGAATTGAAGAGACCAATTCAAACGCAAGATCTTGTATCAAGAAGCCGTGTACACTTATTGTAAAGGCATAGCTCAATATCTCTAAAGAATCCACTCTACAACTTGTAGAATCATTTCCAGATCAATGTGATGCATTCACTTGGCTAGAGGATGTTCTACACGAATGATTAATTCTTTTAAGGTTTACTTAAAAATGACTTGAATGTTAATGAAAGTGGGAATATATTTTGGATTATAAGAATTATCCTGTTTTGGCTAGGAAATAATGCATTAAAGGTTTTTCTGAGATAAAAATGACTTACATATAAAAAATAATTTTAACTCATAGCTTGAGGGAGAGGTGATGTACTCATAATTTTAAGAAGGGCTCTTGCGCGTAAGTGAATGCAATGAACTCAACTTGAATTCACACGCGGCTCACCGATTTTTCCACTTCACTTACCATTACACGCACATATAATTCTGCCATGATACTTTTACTAGACATTTTACATGCCTTTTAGTAACCCAGTGTATATATATATATATATATATATATATATATATATATATATATAGTAAGACATTTTATGTTTATACATTCTTTTATAGATACAAATATTTAAGTAAATGCTCTGTTTATAATAAACATTATTAACAACATTTAGCGGCCTGAATGTCCGAAAAAATTGTAAAATCGACCTTGCTAATCGAACGCTCTTCTGTGGCGAAATCGGTAAAAGCACGTCAGGCTATATGACGGTTCCGTATAGGATACAGGTTCGATTCCGGTCGGAGGACGAATATTTTTTTATGACAATTTCCCGTACATTCAGGCATATTTAGGCGGCATATTTTCAGTCAAACAGGTTTGATAAAATAATTTAGACATATGTCGATTAGTTTCCATTGTGATCCTTTCCAATTCGAGGTTTCAATTTTTCGTAGACTTAGAAAATTGAGTAGGAAAAATACCAAAATTTTCTTTCGAATAGTATTCAATTTTCTAAGACTACCAATAAATGAATTCGCGAACTTGAATGGATCACAACGAAAACTGATGGACATGGTATGTCTAAATTATTTAACCAAACCTGTTTGAATGAAATATATATATATGAGTAGGATGATAATGTTCATACACGCAAAAATATTTGCACTACGTAAGTATCTCTATCTATAAAAGGCAGGATGCGCGCGCGCGCGCGCGTGTGTGTGTGTGTGTGTGTGTTTGTAACGAATGCACGGCTCCAAGTTAGCGGGAAGGCCAAGACCGACTTTGCATTTCCCAACCCCCATTGATGGTGGAAATAATCGATTTTTCATGCTTTTACGGAAGTTTTCATGTAGTTTGCGGCCATTTTCTACTGGCCAAAGTGAGAGCCAATAGCTGGCTGCCACGAATAGGCAGGAAGATTCTATTGGTCAGCGGGAGAGCCAAGAGCTGACTAACACGAATATTAACTAGCATGCTAGCATGCAAAAAAAATCGATAGCTGCATTCTTCACAAGTGGGAAAAATTTAAATCTGCATGGCACTTTACTCCAATTGGCTCATTCGCTTGTTTAAAATCAACGTTGATTCTGATTCCGCAGAAGTGGGTTGGGTGTGAAAAAGTATCTGTTGTTAGCATTCTTTTTTTCATTCGTTTTTTCCAGTTACGAGTCTTTTTTTTTTTTAAAGCTGATCATTTTGTGTTCATTTTGTTTAGTTCTTTTTTCGTAACAGATTTAATGTTCAGTATAGAGCTTAGAAAAAATTCGCAGTGTGAGATAGGCAAGAAGTAAGGCATGTAGCAAAATCAGCACGGCAAAGGGCACTCCTTTAAAGGCAAGGAAGGGCAAAAATATTTTAAGTCAAGTGATAGCGATTGCTGTATGAGTCGTACGATTTTTTAATCAAGCACGGGCAACGCCGGGCCATGTCGCTAGTATTTAGTAATATTTTTAGTATGCATAAATTTAGTGCACAATGTTATGAAACCGAGCTATAAGTATATATTACTGAATATACATATTATCCAACGTCGTTAACACTACTCGGAGTCTCATGCTGTTAATGCAATCTTCATTAAACACATTAACGAAGGTGCCATAGTTTTCATCATTCCTTTTATTTTCACAGGTACTTTCAATCTTATCCAAGGTTATCTTCAAGGGTGAATTGCTAAGATAAACCTAATGTAACAGACAGATTGTTTTTTTTATAAATGCGCGTGAAACGCCGTCTGTTGATTCAAATTAGTTTAATGGCAACATAAAGAAACTGATCCGTGAACTTGAAAGGATTAAAATAAGAATAGACATAAGTCTAAAGTATTTGGTTAAATATGCTTGAATAAAGATATACTGCATATATATATATATATATATATATATATATATATATATATATATATATATATATATTGTTATATGTTTGTATCCGTGTATGTGTACTCATGCATATATAAGTATACATGAGGTATTTGTATAAATTTGTATCTTAATGAGTTTTCTTTTTTATATATTAGCTGGTTTTATTTTAAGTGTTTCATTTTATCTGGACATTTGAATTTGGTATTTTTATTTTTTTTTGTCTGTGTGTGTATGTGTAAATATTTATTTTTTTCTGTTCATTTCTATATATATGTAATTGTCTGTTTTTCTTTACGTTGTTCATTGCCGAATATTTGTTTTCCTATTCTACCCCTCTTAAATTTTATCGATTGAAACCTCTTTTTGTCTATATATCTTTGCCAAGTTAAGTAATATTTTAATGGTCCGCTTGCATTCGTTTATTAACACTTTCAAATTTGAATCTTTCTTGGCGTGTATATGTCTGTGTCTTTATCAATGTATGTGTGTATAATTTTTTTTATATATATGCCTTTCATTGTATGTATACGTTGTCTGATATTATATATTTTATTTTATTTTTGTCGTGAATATCTATTTCATGTTTCGTTCGTGTTTTTGCGTGTTTATATATCGAAATATGTTTACGTGTTTATGTATTATAATCTGAATGTGTATGTATTGTCATTTGCAATATTTCGTCCACCCTGCCCATATCATCACTTCAAATATGCCTAAGTTGTGACGATGTTTTACATCCCCATTAGATTAACGTTTATTCTGAAATTTTGGCTTTTCAATTAAAACAAAATAAATAATAAAATATATGTATTTTTTTCTCAGTTTGTTTATAAATGATTTGATAATATTTTTAAACTTAATACAGATTGAATTTAAAATTTAAAACTGGTAATTTTTAAATTTCAATTTTATAGTAAAATGTAATATTAATCAGTTAAAATGATTTCTATTTTAGTCTAACCCTAACATGAAGGCATTAATAATTTGGCTTAAGGTACGTTGTCAAGTTTTTTGAATTTTAATATACTTGTATTTTCATTGATCTCGTAGATTATGTAACAGTGTTTTCCCCTATCGAGGTGTGTTTGTTTGATTTGAACATTTTAAAACTCTTTGTTCTACATTCAACACCATCACTTGATAAGACACCAGAAGTGTTGAAACAAAATGGCTATTTTTGTAGTGATTTTATAACATATTTCTGTTATAATATTCGAATGAATTATATTTGCCCTACACAGTATTGAGCACTCTCTTGAGAATAGTACTTTTGGTTATTGGAATTTATTCCATATACACCAATCATATATATATATATATATATATATATATATATATATATATAGACGTAATAAAATAAAATATATATATAGACGTAATAAAAAATATGGTCCTCTAATCAAACATGGATATCCACAAAATAATGTTTGGAGTATTAGTAGTAGTAGCAATATATATATATATATATATATATATATATATATATATATTGCTATATATATTAATACTAAATATTATTTTGTGGATATCCATGTTTGATTAGAGGACCATATTTTTATTACGTCTATAGGCCTATACGTTTGAGAAACTTAATTAAATTAATATGTTCTCTGTCAGGATTCGAACTTGTTTATATTTACTATTCTCAGTGTAAATCTTGTTTTAATAATTATATTATTCATTTATGCCAGTGAAGTTCTTGACTCTTTTCAACTTTGTTATCAAAGCAAATGAATAATGTGATGTATATTTGATATATGCGTTTGTTTGAGTTTGAAAGTTCTTTTCATCTATAGAGAGCCAGTTCGAAGATAATTGATGCAAAGCGAATGCTACTTATTTATCAGATTGGACAGTCGTTAAATTTTATTCATTGAACTAAATTCAATCGAATGACTACGGATTGTCAAAGGCAAACAATAATTTATTTCTATTGTGTAAATTTTGTTTCATAGAAAAATACAAACCACAATTGATTAGTGAAAATACTTTCAGTGTTGCAATGGGGTAATATTATTACGTGTGAACATTTCATGGAGAACAGAAACTCTTTTCGGTGATTAACAAAATGTCCAGTGGAGAAATTTGCCCAGAGTAATGACAACCGATCCCCAGATTAAATCTACATTTAAATCCGTCTTATCAAAGAATTAAATTTAGTGTGATTCCACTCAATGATATTTGATGTATACCGACTCCTTAAAAGATTAAAATACATATTACTTAATACCCTTAGTGTTGTAGCATAGCTACGGACGATAATAGCTATGTTCCCATTACTGTATGTTGGTATTTAGTGGGTGCTGGTCAAACTCTCTGCCTCCGGGCAGGGAAGATCACCAGACGAGGCTATGTCGAAGGTCAGCTACACAACCCCGTTTTATACGGGCTCTACGGGAAATTTATGGCCGGGCCTATGGACTCCGATACTCCACATTAAATTCGGCCTTGTGCCACATCTGACCACGTGGGGTGGATTGCAGATATCCTGAAGTTGGAGATTCATTGTCGAATTCATTTGACTCACTTCTATTAGGTTGGTGCAAAAATAATGACGTAATAATGTCGTTTTTTGACTTATTTTAACGTCAAAAAACGACATTATTACGTCATTATTTTTGCACCAACCTAATAGAAGGTGAATACTTCTACGCACCGATGGCGAATCTTATATGTGTTGTTCGTTTCCTAAGTATTATTGCACATTACCAACCTTATTGTGATTATTCTATTCAGTAAACTTCCCTAGGTTACAGCCCTTAGGAATGGAGTACTTCTAATTGCTCTAGCTAATTTTTCGTGTCCGTATGAAGTTATTTGTTTTGTTTTATTTTGTTTTACGGCATATTTCTGGTATTAAAATCTATTTTTACACTTACATAGTATTTTGAGTCAGGTTGTGGGGGTCAACTATTTGCACATAGCTGGGACCCTAACAGGTGCTACCACCCCAGGTCAGGGCGGACCTGGGAACACCAGCAATTAAGAGGTGGTTCCATGCTCCTCAAAGCCTGATCAGAGACCTGGACGTAATTTATCGTCTTACCCAGGACGCCGGTATGAAAGATGCAAACAAGTTCCACTAGATATGATTATCTCCAATATTATCTTTGAGTTAAATGGGGATAAATCTCCTAGTAGAAATAGTGCAGCAAAAACAGTCAATTATGTAAGCAGTATGAGGTTCTACATATGATTAATTTTCAGAATATTTTTGTTCTTTATTTCCTAAATCGTGAATTCTCAAAGAAAATTTAACTTCTATTAACGATTGAATAGAGTCCTTTTCCTTTAACGACGAACAGAATTTAATGAGTGAGAAGCTAACGACTGACACGAGTAACAAAGCTTTTAAATAAGCAAAAAAAACAAACAGAAAGTTCACTAAATTAACGTGCAGTAAATCAAACCTTAAAATAAAATTTGTCTGTAATGAATTTACAGCAGGAAAGTATCTTGCAATGTTGGAACTCGTTACACTTGGTAGTCTGCTAGAATTTTGTGATAACAATTCCAAGTCTTTCAATTTATTATTGTATCTAAGCATTCAGTCCAATTCTGAAGTGATCTAGAAAGTGCGCAATATCGTAAATAAGATTCAATAACTCGTGAATGATAACATCTCTAAAGATATAACGACCCATCACCTACTGTTTGATAACCACCAGCACAAATGGCATTTATCGAGAGAACATCTTTTATATCTCACACACTTGGAATTATTGTCAGACGTATTCTGCTATCATTATTTTCTGAATGGTCTCAATATTTACTATGATGAAGCTAGTACGCCACAAGGTTGAATGAGTTAATTCTATAAGGTCGTACAACTCCAAATGTACAAAAGAAGAGACATTGACGCCTTTAAACTCAACATTCGAAAGGGATGGATTCTATCTTTGTATACCAATTTCTAGTATGTAATTCTTTATTTTATTAGGACACTGTTATTTTCTTATTATTCCAATATGTACTTTTTTATTTTATTAGGACACTGTTATTTTCTTATTATTCCAGTGTGTACTTCTTTATTTTATTAGGACACTGTTATTTTCTTATTATTCCAGTATGTACTTTTTTATTTTATTAGGACACTGTTATTTTCCTATTATTCCAGTATGTACTTTTTTATTTTATTAGGACACTGTTATTTTCCTATTATTCCAGTATGTACTTCTTTATTTCATTAGGACACTGTTATTTTCTTATTATTCCAGTATGTACTTTTTTTATTTTATTAGGACACTGTTATTTTCTTATTATTCCAGTATGTACTTCTTTATTTTCTTAGGACACTGTTATTTTCCTATTATTCCAGTGTGTACTTCTTTATTTTATTAGGACACTGTTATTTTCTTATTATTCCAGTATGTACTTTTTTATTTTATTAGGACACTGTTATTTTCTTATTATTCCAGTATGTACTTCTTTATTTTCTTAGGACACTGTTATTTTCCTATTATTCCAGTGTGTACTTCTTTATTTTATTAGGACACTGTTATTTTCTTATTATTCCAGTATGTACTTTTTTATTTTATTAGGACACTGTTATTTTCTTATTATTCCAATATGTACTTCTTTATTTTATCAGGACACTGTTATTTTCTTATTATTCCAGTGTGTACTTCTTTATTTTATTAGGACACTGTTATTTTCTTATTATTCCAGTATGTACTTTTTTATTTTATTAGGACACTGTTATTTTCTTATTATTCCAGTATGTACTTCTTTATTTTCTTAGGACACTGTTATTTTCCTATTATTCCAGTGTGTACTTCTTTATTTTATTAGGACACTGTTATTTTCTTATTATTCCAGTATGTACTTTTTTATTTTATTAGGACACTGTTATTTTCTTATTATTCCAATATGTACTTCTTTATTTTATTAGGACACTGTTATTTTCTTATTATTCCAGTGTGTACTTCTTTATTTTATTAGGACACTGTTATTTTCTTATTATTCCAGTATGTACTTTTTTATTTTATTAGGACACTGTTATTTTCTTATTATTCCAGTATGTACTTCTTTATTTTCTTAGGACACTGTTATTTTCCTATTATTCCAGTGTGTACTTCTTTATTTTATTAGGACACTGTTATTTTCTTGTTATTCCAGTATGTACTTTTTTATTTTATTAGGACACTGTTATTTTCTTATTATTCCAATATGTACTTCTTTATTTTATTAGGACACTGTTATTTTCTTGTTATTCCAGTATATACTTCTTTATTTTATTAGGACACTGTTATTTTCCTATTATTCCAGTGTGTATTTCTTTATTTTATTAGGACACTGTTATTTTCTTATTATTCCAATATGTACTTCTTTATTTTATTAGGACACTGTTATTTTCTTGTTATTCCAGTATGTACTTCTTTATTTTATTAGGACACTGTTATTTTCCTATTATTCCAGTGTGTATTTCTTTATTTTATTAGGACACTTTTATTTTCTTATTCCAGTATGTTCTTTATTTTATTAGGACACTGTTATTTTCTTGTTATTCCAGTATATACTTCTTTATTTTATTAGGACACTGTTATTTTCTTGTTATTCCAGTATATACTTCTTTATTTTATTAGGACACTGTTATTTTCCTATTATTCCAGTATATACTTCTTTATTTTATTAGGACACTGTTATTTTCTTGTTATTCCAGTATATACTTCTTTATTTTATTAGGACACTGTTATTTTCTTGTTATTCCAGTATATACTTCTTTATTTTATTAGGACACTGTAATTTTCTTTAGAAAGATTATTAGAACACAACCAGTGCAATCTATGGCTGTATTGACCAATAGATGGGATAGATGGGGCTTTACGCCGATTCAAATTATTTAATTTCTACAACCTACCCACTGTTATTACCTTTTGTTTTATTTTCCATTTTTTCTAAACTACCTGTTTATTACAAACTGTCCATTTATTCTAACCTCCTCTTCTTCCTTTTGCTTTCTAAAATAAATTAATTTTGAATGACTTTTCCTAGCTTATATTTCAATTACTCTTCAAATTTGGACATAAGTTTAGTACTACTACATTAGCGGGAAGCGCTGTATCTGTTCTCAGAATTGCTGACAAAGTTTTGGTCCCTCTCTTTTCGCAAAATATGACCAAATATCAAATATTTATGGAAGGTCAATGTAGTTGGATCGAGAACTATCAGCTCCTCTTCATATGTTTTTCTTGGAAATACATAACGCTCCAAAAGAACCTGCCTCCAACTGCCATGCTCTATTTTTTAAACGAGTCAGATCAGATAAAAAAAATGGAGTATTGTAGCGATATTTGGGCTGGAACTGACCAATAATCTCTTTGCTGCTTTGTACATAATAAATTATTTTCAACCCTAAAGCCGTTTGCCCAAAGACTCAATGTCACAAGCCTATTGTTACCCTGTCTTTATTTACATGGAAATGTTCTGAAAAGCTACATTCCCTAGTTCCCTGAATTCATAACATTAAAGATAAGACCCGCCTTGTCATGCGCACAGGGGCCGAACCATCTTCATGTTCCATTGATAAGAAAGAAGTTCGATTCTAACAGTGTATTTCTAAGGACCGTTGCTTTGGGGAACAAACCCCCAAGAGGATGCTTTCCTGAACACTACAATGTTAATCTCTTCAATTCTAAGGTTACCTTATATCTATCCGACATATCCTAATAATCTACAGTTCTTACATCCCTAAAAAAGCACCATTAAATAAAGCTCTACCTTGAGTGGCTCTTTGGGCATTGTATTGTGTGAATAATAGAATAAAAATTAACTCGGATAAAGAGAAATTAACTAATGGTAAGAACAGTGAGAACAAGATTGTATTGCGCCAATCTTCTTTGATCGGCAGACTTGTTCACTTTGAAAATCATTAATTGAAAATATGGATATTTATTTAGGATCAAACCATTAGCACTGTTTAAAAAACTTGAGGATAAATCAACAATTCGCCCTTTGCATGGAGTATTGCTGCCATATATGGTCTGGTGCCCCTTCTGTTTGCCTCGGGGTTCTTGATAGTCTCCAGAGGCGGATATGCAATGTGGTTGGCCCTGCCCTGCCATCTCGTCTACAGTAACTTTCTCACAGACGCGTCGTCGCCCCCCTCTGTCTGTTCTTCAAATACTTTCATGGAAATAGCTCCGAGGAGCTGCATTCGCTGGTTCCCAGACGTCATGAGTTCCAGCGCCTTACGAGGCTGGCATCCCGCTCTCACCCCTTCACTGTCGAAACTCCTAAATGAAGCCTTCTATTCTACTCTAATAGCTTCATGTCTCGCACCTCTCGCCTGTGGAACTCCCTTCCCTACTCCAGTTTCCCTGAGAGCCATAATCTCCAGCTATTCTCCAGCTGCCTTGATCTATCCACTGCCCTTCTCCTAATCCTTTCTTCTATCACTCCTATCTGATCTTGCTCCAAATTTTCTGTAACCCCTTGTGTCCTAGTGGCTTCCCGCCTTGCTTGGGGTGAAATGTTTAAAAAAAAATCAATTTCAAAGAAAACCTTATCGCAACTATGCATTGATATTTATTAAATTTAGCTTAATTTGGAATAAGGCCATTATATTTCAGTACTCAGGAAAGAGTCTACTAGGTTAGAAATGTTTTAAGCACCCAGTGAGGATCTAACTCACTACAGTAGAGATTAGATTGTTAAATATAACTATAGAGCGAGACATTCTGTCAACTATACATTTGCATTTAACAATTAACGCTGCGTCGGCTCTCGAGCTGTCATCTCTTTTCAGACATGGGTATCTTTATTTCCCGCTACTTATAATATCGGATTATGAGTAAGTAACTAAATTAAACCGAATTAAAAATTATAACTCGATTATGTTTCGTCACGTCAGTATATGTAAATGAGTCGTTCTATTTTGAACAGCTTATTCACTTTGCTACACCTAGTCTCACTTCGACATCCCGGCCCCGCAAGAAAAGGTCAGGAGCATCTTAAAATAATTAGACACCAGAAGACACGGAGTTAGATGCACAGTATATGTAAATGTATGTTACAATGGAGACCTTTGTTCGTCTTCAAAATGAAGAAGTGAAACAGATGCCAAGCAATGGATGTCGAATTATGTTTGACGGACACGTCAGCCATAGACGTCTGGAAAACTCACGAGGTAATAATGTAGACACGCAACAGGAGGCTCTTCTCTTCCTGGCTTTACTGATAATCAGGTATGAAATTATCTGTTTGAACCGCGAATAATTTACGGATTAGCAAGTTGTGCGGATGGAGCAGTGTCATAATCACGACACGCCATGAAGATTGCACGGCATCATATCTGGTAATGATGGTGTTAGGAAATTGGTTGAGAACCTTCAAGGTTAGAATGGCGGCATTGCATCGGAAAGATGGACATCCGACAGAAAAGCAAAAATAACAACTGTAAGTTTTGGGCACGGTTAAACTTGTCAAGAAGTGAACTATAAAGTTCTAAACGATGAGGAATATTTAGTCTGTATAATAAAATAAAAAAAAAAATGGGGTTTCATTTGAAATAATCTATTTGGTTGCACACACACGCACACACACACACACACGCAAAAACGTATATATATATATATATATATATATATATATATATATATATATATATATATATATATATATAAAGATAGCCATTACATTCAGAAAAAAAATCATCTTACGGCAAATAAAAACAACTATGAATGGCACCCAACATTTAAATAATTGTTGGGATAAACCCTCCTGCAGTAGAATAAACTCTTTCTCCTCTGATAAATTCCTAGCAAGAGTCGTTGAACAGTCTCTGACTGTGTGCGACTTCTGTCGAATTCTCTGCTTTGGCAGAGAGGAACCCGGATGAGGCTTTGCTGAATGTCAAAGTTTCGTCCGGGGAGGTAGACAGATCCCGAATCCAATTATGCGGGTTCAAAGGGGATATTTTTGGCCGAGCCTACGGGCTCAGAGAAACCTACGTCAAACTAGCATCCATTCCTCGTGGTGGGGACGTTTAAATATAGAGTCGTTGAGCAGTCTCTCACTGTGTGCAACTTCTGTCGAGCTCTCAGCTTTAACAGAGACGAACCCGGACGAAGCGTTGCTGAAGGGCAAGGTTTTGTCCGGGGAGGTAGACAGATCCCGAACCCGCTTACACAGGTTCAAAAGGAATATTTTTGGCCGAGCTTACGGTCTCAGAGAAACCCACGTTAAACTTGGCCTTGTGCCACATACATTCCTCGTGGGGGGACTGTTAAATATAGAGTCGTTATGCAGTCGTTGAGCAGCCGAGACGCAGTAAAACCTGATCGTTCGGACATTCATTTTTATCTGCTTATTACTAACACTTTTGTTTTGTATATATCTGTTATTTCAATACACTTGTTCAACCGACCTTCGTCTTCCGTGTCTTTCTTTTCTGGCCCCTAAACAGGCCACAACAATAATGAAATCCACAAACATAACGAGACTCTAAAAACACACCTTAACCGAACCCGAATATAACGAAGACTTGTACCACCTCAACCTTAGCATAAATGAACACCAACTTACACACTGACAAATAATCGCAGAAAAGCTATGTAAATTACATCAAGGAAACACTCTACTACCCAATAGCAGTGATAAATATATAAACCTATTTAATCATAAATTAACAGATGACGAAAAAAAATTCCTAAATTTAGGGCCAAATTGCCATTTCTTTAAAAGAAGACAGAAATTGAAATTCTACACCAATAACTATCCTACAGTTTCTACACACTCTGTGTCCAGAAAAGAAAACATTTGTTCAAACACAAGAAAAAAAATTAAATAAAATGCTTAATCGCAGTACCTTGTCTGTCGTCTTTAATGAAATATAAACGTATATATATATATATATATATATATATATATATATATATATATATATATATATATATATATATATATATATATGTATATATATATATATATATATATATATATATATATATATATATATATATATTTAATTATATCTTTCTATTTAAGTTTAAAGTTTACGGTAAAATATACAATCCA
Source organism: Acanthosepion pharaonis (assembly GCA_903632075.3). NCBI lineage: Eukaryota > Metazoa > Mollusca > Cephalopoda > Sepiida > Sepiidae > Acanthosepion > Acanthosepion pharaonis. Next base: position 2,217,125 of record CAHIKZ030000669.1, on the reverse strand, counting down.
AGATACAATCCCCAAATGCTTATTACTATAGTTTGTGGTGCCACAGACCTTGTCACAGCAACGCGAGTATAAACAGCAGCAAAGGTCGGATGACTCTGCTGCCTTCGGTCGTTAAACGCAGTATGATATAGACGTGCAGCCCCGCGTCCATTACCATTCGCACGGCCGTATGTAAAGTTATATCTACCTGCTCACGATATGAATACCCTACTATTGCTAAACGAAAACCTCTCAGTTAACTCACTACTAAACATGTTAAACGGTGAAGACTGATTAGCCACAAATATTCTGGAATGTAAATGTAACCTAACTCAATGTACCGTAATTTTCTTTCAACTTAACTAAAAAACGAAGGATTTACCGTGATATGTTTGTATGGAGATTCATCCTTGTTTTGGTGTTGAAAACCCATCCACAAAGTTTGTAAATGCATCAGGTATATATATATATATATATTTATATATATATATATATATATATATATATATATATATATATATATATATATATAAAAATATAGTCTTAAGGTGTGCTATATTTATGGGATAAAGTGCTCAATATCAGAGATAGAGCGTGTGTAAATATAAAAGTGATCATAAAGTCAACAATTCAGGACGACGATCTGTTTCATGAAACAGACTGTCGTCAGGACGACGATTGTTGACTTATATGTTCACTTTATATATATATATATATATATATATATATAAATTTCAAATAATTCTCTTCCGGCTGCTAGCAAACATCGGAGAAAGATAAATCAATTGAATTTATTAACAGACATCATTTTAATACGTTACAGAAAAAAAAGAAATAATTTTGAATTTTATTCTTTCTTAAACATAAAAAAAAATTAAACCAAAAACCGAAGACCCCATTTGAAACCCTTTCAAAGAATAGAAATATCTATCGGAATTCTGATGGACAGCCATAGTTGTTACTTAAGAGTTAACGTGGTTTAGTTTTTAGTCACAGTCCCGACTCAGCAGGAGATAATGTTGACAGATGAATTTTAGATGCAAAACGAAAGATCGTTGGTCACCTGCAGAGAAGTGGAGGACACGTTTTTTATATCGAATTTAAAAATGAAGTTTTCTTTCCTTTCTTGATAAATGTAATGTTACTTTTTATAAAGTAAAAAAGAAAGAAGTATATATTACACCCGTTGTTCTTTGAAGGATTTCGCAGAACACCAGGGCCTTATGGCCATATCATGTTGAAACACCGGTTCTCGTACGATCACCGAAGTTAAGCAACGTCAAACCGGGTTAGTACCTCGATAAATGACCACTTGCAAATGCCATGTGATGTAAGCTTGGATTTGCGGATGGTATTATGGATAATGGCTCGAAATTGTTAATCGGAGAGCAGAGTTCCAATTCCAGTTGGTTTCGTTATATTCACTTATATTTCCGGCTTTATAGGATTAAAAAACCATACAAAAACAAAACACCACACACAGACATATATATATATATATATATATATATATATATATATACATGTTGACGCTGAAAATTTCCCAGATTCCTCAAATCAGTACATGTGTGTGTGTGTGTGTGTGTGTGTGTGTGTGTGTGTGTGTGTGTGTGTGTGTGTGTGTGTGTGTGTGTGTGTGTGCCTGTGTGTGTGTGCCTGTGTGTGTCTGTAGTGTAATAAATTTGGGCATGTACTCCCGACAGTGTTATACGTTATTGACATTGTATACGTATATTGTTACAAAGCAATAAATATGAAACAACCTACAGGAAATGCAAAATAACTCAATGACATGACTGACTGAAAATGAATGCTGGGATTTTTTTTTAAATTAGCGAATAATAAAACATACAAAATTGCTCTCTTTGTCAATACCTGTTTGAGAAATTTGGAGTTTTCTTAATGAAGACTATAATTTTACATTCGTAGAAGTCGGGCTGTTTAAAAGCCCGTGGATGAAAAACAAAGTACGAACTGGCAATTATTCCAGTTGTTCATTCTACATTTGATCTGGAAAAAAACGTCAATTGATTTCAATTATTTAACCTAAATTCTTCGATGTATATTTCACGGAAAAAGAGTGATCAGAATTCAACATAAATGTTTTTATGTGATGTGAATAATAATCACGAAGTGACAAATCTGGAGGGATATTGTCTTAATCTTGTGATTCGAGATATCATATATATTATGCTAGGGACGACGTAATAATTTGTGGGAAGAAAGGCAAGAAGCCCCTAGCACGCAAAGGGATTACAGAGAGTTGGAGCGAGAGCAAAGAGGAGTGACAGAGGAAAGGATGAAGAGAAGGATATGGGATAGATCAAGGCATCTGGAGACGTCGATTGACATTACATTTGAATAGTTGGAGGTTATAGCTATCAGGGAAACAGAAAAAGGGGAGTGAGTTCCACAGGCGAGAAGTGCGAGACATGAAGCTATTGGAATAGAAGAGACGGCTACATTTAACAGTTTCGACAGTGAAAGGGTGTGAGCCAAAGCCAGCACAGTAATCGGTAATCTTAAACATAGGTTATGGAACACCAAAGACGTAAAGAACGACATATACAGATCGGCCTTGTCTATGGTGCTGAAAATTGCACCCTATGCCGTAAGGACATAAACCGATTTGACGCCTTTCCCATGCGCTTTCTTCGTGCCATATGTGATATAAAATGGGATGACAGGGTTAAGAATAGTGCAATACTGAAGAAATGTTACACAACATCACAGGCATTGAAACCATTCTAGCAAAGCTACAACTTAGGTCAGCTGGTTATGTTGTGAGAATGGATGGGCGTAGGCTTCCGAAAAATGTGCTGTATGGACAACAACCAACAAACTCCAAGCGTCCAGTTGAACGCCCAATCTTACGCTATAAAGACAAATTGGAAGGACAACTTGAAACGTCTCAACTTTGATCTGAAAACCTGAGAAGTCCAAGGGAGTGACGTAAGACATTAAGTTAAAGAGTTTTGAAGACAGTAGACTGAAGCACCGTGATCAAAATCCTCCTTCAACAAATTTCATTTGTCAGTGTGGCTTTGTCGCCGGCAGCAAAGCTGCGTGAGTATCGCACTTAAGAAAGCACAAATGAAGTCATTGCTTTCTTAAGTGCTTTACTAACCCAGCCTATTGTAGAGAAAAATCAGGTAAGGAAAGATTTCTCCACAATAGCTCCTACTACCAGGCATAAGTGTAAAACGAAAGACACCATTCACTGCTGACCTATATATATATATATATATATATATATATATATATATATATATATATATATATAGGGTTTTCAGGATTTCTCAGAAAACATAGACAGAACAAAGGTGGATGAAACACAACAAGTGATTAATGTTTTCTTCTCACGGCAGTTATCAGGAAAAAATATATCTGGCTGAAACCCCAAAATGAATTTAATGATGGTACCGTGGAAAATAAAAGAGACGGTAAAATGATGTGAATTAGTTACTGGCTTGATACCAAAAAGATGAAGACGTGAACCAAATGCAAATGCCGATATTAAAAACATATTTATCATAAAAAAATAACAAAAAAACTAAAAAAATGTTTGATTAAACTGTACATAGAGGACAAACGGATTAACAATGATGAGAAAATCTCAAATCGTGCAAGAGATAAATTCTTAAAAATAGTCCCCAGATATTACTCTCAGATAAATCTTCGTTTCGAAAAAAAAAAGCATAGAAAATAATAGCGAATCAGATGTCCCCAGAATAAAAACTAACAATCATTCTTCTACAAACAAAATAATATTACAAAGGAAAAAAAGAAAAATGATTTACGTCAAGAGAATTAAAATAAAAACAAACGTTAGAGCGTGCTCTGTTTATTGCGCTGCCATACGGGACTAGGTTTTCAGGGTTTAGCATTTTGTCCTTCGTTGCATTTCATTTGACCAAGGGATTATTTTTGTACCCATTAAGGAAAAAATATTGCATGGTTTACATTATACACTGTAAGCATAATTGACCTGATTGTAAACTGTCTGCCATTGTGGCATGCGAGAAACCAAATGATGCAACAGAATTGAATGTACGTTTCCCAGATGTCCTTGTGCAATTATTGTAATGGATAGTGACTCGAAATGAGAAATCAGCGCCTTGAGTTCGAATTCCGATCGGGTTCGTTATTTTTACTTTCGTGCAAATGTTCCTTAAGAAAGGTATGGCTGAATCTCCACCTACAGCTATGGATTAAATAGTAGGATTTGTATCTGGAAAACATTGTCGTTCTAATAAAAACTCATAATACAATATTAACTCGCAAAAAAAAAATAATTATTCTTACAATCCAAAATATCAATAAACTTTGTGCGAAAGTAAAATCACAATCTGATTAAAAATAAAAACAAATCTTTGATAAATTAAATTAGTACTCGGGTGAAAGTCCTATTGATTGAATTCTTTCTTTACGTGAAGAACAGATAGTTAAGGTATAAAAACCAATATAGAAAAATAACAAAAGGAAGAAAATTAATTGAACAGAAAAAAATAGTCAAAATGATGATTTTGTGTAAAGAAAAAAAACGTTCTATTAAGTTAGCTCTCTGATCAGAAGAGTTCGACAAGTTTTCACTGCTAACTAAGCTGTCAAATGCTGACGTGTCGTCCTTAAGGCTAATTTTTACCAAAAGTGCACTGGCTGTCAAAATCTATCATCGCGTCCTTTACGTTATTTTGCCACAGTAGGATGTCATGATCTGTCGGCTTTTCCTTCGTAATATTTTGTCATTCTGTCCTTCACAGCAAGAGCATTTAATTGTGACTAATGACAAATCTACCATCATGATAGTGTAAATAAATAAGATATCGTATTTGACAATAGTTTATCAAAGCGGACTCGGTTGGGAGCATCGGATAATTTTACCCTGAAGATTATTTAAGTAGGGAGATTTATCTTATTTGTCGATGCACATTTCACCCCCACCAGGTAATAGAAAATAAAATGGTATCTCTAGCAGTAGATAGTCTCTGATTTGAGTTTTTAATCATTTCACCCCAAGCAAAGCAATAGAGCCCCTGAGACGCAAGATATACTATTAAAGAGAAAGAGCAATAAAAGAACAACACGTAAGAATACAGAAGATAACGATTGACAATGTATTTACATTTTTGAAGAGCAATGCTGACTGGGAACTAACGAGCCGAAAAAAATTTTCACAAGCGAGAAGTGCGAGAAAAGAAACTGTTAGCATAGAACTTTCAGTTACATCTAGCCATTTTAACTGTAAAAGCTAAGACTGCAAACTGGGTCGATAATTATGACATAGAAATATATCTATATGCGTACTGAGCCTTTATTTTATTCAACAATGTCATTGCTACTGCAAAGATTAGGATGAAGATAACTGGCGACGGGACTAAGTGCTAAGAAAGTGAGATTCATGGCTTTCACATGGATATGGGTGATGAAGTGACAAAATATGTTTTAAACATAATTCGAATCCAGTTCCGATTTTGGACTCGATAACCATCACGCCATCTTATGCCTGATTCAAACTGAATACATTAAACTTGCAATAGATTTACCTCAGATAAGCTACTCAGTTATGTGCCATGCGTGATACACGCGTAGGCGATCATGTATCTTTCGATACATGACTGACAAAGCAGATGATTTTCCCGCAGTAGGTTGCCATTACTTTCTGAGGTAGACCAGTTGCCATCCAAGTCTATAGAACCCAGTTTGTCCTGCTATTATTTACCGATAGGCGGGGGCGGGGAGAAGAAGAGGATTCATACCTTTCCCAAGGGTATTAGCACATATATGAATATAATTGATTCGACTGGAATTCGAACTCGGCTCTCCGATTCCTCAATCCGAGCCGCTATCCATTACTCTGATAAGCTACTAGGGGTGGCAAATATCATACTTATTATAAAACCCAGGTTGTGTGTGTGTGTGTGTGTGTGTGTGTGTGTGTGTGTGTGTGTGTGTGTTCGTTTATATATTGCATCGGATTTTCTACATTTTTCAACCGATTTCAACACAACTTCACAGGACTACATAAAATTACCTTGCGGTGGTTCTGACAGCGCCGAAAATTGGAAAAACACAATTGTTTTTGCACGAAATCAATTTAAAAACACGATTAAGAGGCATCGCTGTTGAGAATGAAAGGGGGACAACTCATATCTGGTTATACTTATTATAAAACCCAGGTTGTTTGTTTGTGTGTGTGTGTGTGTGTGTTCGTTTATATATGGGATCGGATTTCCTGCATTTTTCAACCGATTTCAACAAAACTTCATTTTTTTGGCAGGTAGTGTTTCTTATTGTCTTGCACACTTTTTTCCTTTATTTTTACATTCAGAATGCTTTAAGAATTCCATTTACAAGACAATTGTTTATAATAAAATTCTATTCAATCGATAGACTCATAACGATTGAAAACAATGCTTTTGTTTGAGTTTGGGTTTGACCAATTCATAAAAAAAAAAAAAAAACTAATTAAGACATGCGTGTCCGTCAACCTTAAACAATAATCTTTGTCAATTTTATTTTTCAGTCTTTATCATGGTCGATACTTGATCTATCTCTTATTGTTACATTCCCGGGCAACGCCGGGCTCTACTGCTAGTAAATAACTATTTACTTGACGTTGATAAGCGATAAAACAGAGGGAGGAAGATAGGGAGTTGAAATTTGGTTTGCCAAGGGGCTCATTCAAACAATCTCTTCTCCGTAGTATGTTAATGAAGGGAAATGTCTTGCCGATGCGAGACAGTGTACATTGATATTTTCTTCGAAATATAGATAGAAAAGGGGACAAAAACATCATCTAACTAAATTCGAACCCGGCCTGCCGATTGGCTTTTACTTGACGCGAGTAGCAACATAATTCCCAACTGTAAATGTGATTATATTGTGATATAACAATGTTTTTGACAGCAAATCAATTCTCATCATTTTAGTCTATTGTTATTCATAATTGATTGGCTGTGAATATACTTAACTCGCCATCATCCTTTTTAATAAATAAATCGCAGTGTTATTAATCTTATCAGGAAGACCTTGTGCGATATATTGAAAGCAAGTTGGAAGACAGTGTAAAAAGCGTAGAGGCTGAGGGGTAAAAACCGTTGGGATAGAACGAGTAAAAATAATGCAATTAATTGGCATTATTGCTGTCCAGGCAACTGACAAATATTCTATTGTATCTTGTAATATCTGGTTAACTCTGACTCTCCTTGGCAGCCATTCAATAATCACTTATTCCCCGACAAGCAGAATATCTTCGTGATTCCTATTGTTACTGCTAATCGTGATTCACTTAACATCGTTCTTATTATTGTAAGACAAAAATATGAAGCCAGAATATCCTATGAGACCCGAGGAAATTCTCGATATTTGGTCGCTGTCGATAAAAGAATCTTCCATTTTCATCATTTTTTCTATTTCCATTGCATAAGTGTTTTGCCTCATTTTTATTTCAATTGTTTTATTAGAAATTATTCCAAAAAAAGAAAACATTTAAGTTCCCATATCCCCTACATTTATATTCAAAATACTTTATTAATAAGAAATTTTAAACAGAAATTTTATATCTGTCTATATTTTTGAGAAAAGAAATTTTCTAAAAGTTTAAACTGAAATTTTAATATCTGTCTATATTTCTAGGATGTGGTATTGTAACTATTTACACTGTTTACATTGTTCGGACTCTTGTCCTAATCTTTATTATCATATTCCCGACGTTTCGGCCGTTGTACACTTCGGCCTTCTTCAGGTTGTAATTTCAAACTGAACTTTTATTTCGTTCACAGATCTAGATTGTTCTAGTTCCATGTGCCATGCCTTCTATGGATGTCTCAGTTTTAGTTATATCCCTCAACTCTTAAGTTTTTTTTGTTTTTTTGTTTTTTTGCTAACCCTTGCTGTTGCCACGTATTGAACTCACAGCTCTTTGAGTCAAGTCATTTTTTTAATTACTTCAACCAACGCTTTAATACACTGGGGACATCAGAGTGTGAATTTTGGGGACTTGATATGTCAGTGATCGTTTTGCACCTGAGCTTATATTACAATTTTTGTTATCGCTGTTTTTCTTCAGTTCTTTGTATTAATGGTTCCCATGTTGAATTCATGCATATGCTTGGCCGGCTGAAAGAGATTTTTGTGGCATAACATATGAGCTAATTCCTTAAGATTTTCTAATTTCCATTATCTCACAGTTTAATATTAAGCTTTGATTCTCAGTTTATTCATTTTTAAAAGTAAAAATGTTTACTAATATTAAATAATAACACCTAAAATGTCATATTTTATCTCAATTTAATTATATAGCAAACTCTAATGTCACGTTCAAAGTCATTTAAATCAACATTCTTTACAATATTAATGCATGAAATGAAATTCAGGAGGCCCCGGTGTTAATCTTAAAATGACTATATCCGTTAAACTGCTGTCAAGGCATTTCATTAGAAGTTACATAAAAGAGCATTTGCTCACGTGTACTTAATTAAATGATCACTAAGTGTATATAAATTTATTATTTAAAGATTGATACACATATAAGTATTTTATTTTCATAAACAATGAAGTTAATATTATATTGCTTAGACCAAAAAGACCGACATAAGAAAATGGTAGCTCCTGATAAGAAGCGAACCTGTATTGTCTTGTTCCATCAGCTAAACCATTCCGGCAGCTGAGTTTTGCCACTTACTGATTAAGTTAAATGAAATCGTTATGATGGTTTGGTTAGTTTTGTTTTACGGCATATCAGTCGTAATGGGTTTTGTGATGCCGACAATATTTTTATTGCTGGCAATAATTTTTCAAAAATCTATTGCTGACAATGTTTTTTTTTCAAAAATTCATTTTACAAAAATATATTGCTGGTATTAAAACCTATTTTTACACTTTCACAGTGTATTGACCCCAGTTTGGGATTGCAACTATTTGCCCATAGCTGGGACCCTAACAGGTGCTACCACCCCGGGTCAGGGTAGAACTGGGAACACCAGGAATTAAGAGGTGATCCCACGCTCCTCAAAACCTCTTGATCAGAGACTTGCTGTTGGATGTAATTTATCGTCTTACCCAGGACGCGGATGTAGTTTATCGTTTTACCTAGGAGGCGGATGTAGTTTATCGTCTTACTCAGGACGGAAATCCTAATGATATAGAAGTCTGAATGACCTATTTAAGAAATGGACTCTTCTCTTTGTAATTTTCGAATCTGCTATCGTTAGTTGTGGACCCAAAATGTAAACAGGAATTTTTAAAAGAAATGAAATCATTTTTTAAAAGGATTTAAACTTCTGCGGAAAGCATATTCTTCTTCAGTAGGGACTTTCAAACTAGGACAGTTGTCGCGTGCAAATTAAGCCCCTACCCACACACAGACATATATATATATATATATATATATATATATATATATATATATATATATATATATATATATATATATATATATATATATATATATATACATATATATATATATACATATATATATATATATATATATATATAAATATATATATATATATATATATATATATATATATATATATATATATATATATATATATATATATATATATATATAACACAACCAAGCCTCAAAGCATGGTTGGTATAAAGTTCTTTGTTTGTGTCCCAGTCCTCAGACACTCCCAGCCCAAGAGGCCTCAGGCCCCTCAAGCGCAAAGTTCACAAAAAAAAAGAAATTCTTCCTTGATCGTCTGTGTAGAACCCCTGCCGCTCTCCCGGCAGAACAGGTAAATCGCAGTTAAATCAGCTAAGGGTGTGGTCGAAATCCCCCCACGTTGTTTCAAAAGACTCCAATCACACACCTCGCTTCTCGGTTGGGTGTTAGCGAAATTCCGTCCTTCCTGCAAAATGACTGAACTCTTCCAACAGTTCGGATCCAAAAACGGAAGGAAAACACAACTCTCTGCAAGTCGTTTTATATATATATATATGTTGTATTAGCAAAAGAGATTATAATACAGAGTTCGGAAACAAAAGCAAAAACTGAAAATAAGCGAAGTTCGAAAATCCGGGTATAAATTGATTATAAAGTCCAACAAATGTGAGTAAAATTCAAATCGCATGCCGTCGAAATTTCCGTAAAAAAAAAAAAAAGAGAAAGGTATTAAAATTCAAATAAAGTTCCCTTGAAACAAGCAATCAAGAACATCCTTCATCTCTGCACCCCTTTCAGCCCCGCTCGTCTTTACTTCTTCTGGACCACTCATTATTTTACTTTAAAAAAAAAAAAAAACAGAACTCGTCTCTCTCTCTCTCTCTCTCTCTCTCTCTCTCTCTCTCTCTCTCTCTTTTTGTTTTCACCGCCTCAACGCGCCCAACCACAACAAGAAAAAAAAATTATAACCCAAGTCAAAGAAAAAGAAGGTCTCACCTGTTCCCGCCCGTGGCAATATCCAAGGGTCTATTATCCTGGTCACGGCACCAGATATAACACAACCAAGCCTCAAAGCGTGGTTGGTATGAAGTTCTTTGGGGTATGTCCCAGTCCTCGGACACTCCCGGCACAGCCCAAGAGGCCTCAGGCCCCTCAAGCGCAAAGTTCACAAAAAAAAAGAAAAAGGTATTAAAATCCCAAAAAAGTATAAAGTTCCCTTGAAACAATCAATCAAGTACTTCGCAAAGTCATAAGAGAGAACAGTACTTCAGCCTTGAGTACGATAATCCGTTAAAATCACTACTTCAATATGTCACCAGATTCAGTAAGGCAATTCATTCTTGTTCCAGTATAATACTCCTTTAGAATCAACAGCCCAACATATACATATATATATATATATATATATATATATATATATATATATATATATATATATATATATATATATATATATATATATATATATATAGCGATGGCTAAATTGTTGCCATTTTATATTTCTCATTTCGAGCATTTGCATTGTTTATTTTTTGATTTTATTGACTGCACAGTATAGAAGGGTCAGCTGGTCAGGGTCTGGGAAGAGGGGAAGAGCACTATGACGCAATTCACCCCACCAGCTTCAATATGAACATTTCAGGTTGTTTGCATGTTAATCTGACGGCAGTGCAGAGTATTCGAAAAGGGTTAGCTGAGTCTACTGTCGATTACAAATGTATGGCAGCCAGGAAAATTCACTCTGACTGTTCATATAAGAAAAGAAATCCCGAATTTGTTGGTGAAGGCCTCAGATTCAACACGGAGACCTACGTCAATACTTTGAAGAGGTAGTACTGTTCTGGGTCAAAATGGTGGTTACTGGAAGACACTATTTCCGGCAATAGGACTCTGTACCATGCCACACAAGCAGGAGAACCCAGTTACGTCTGTCAGACAATTTCTGCCACCACATCACCCCTTCCATCTAACCTGCCTAACTCCCCAGACTGCAACATTATTATACGTGGGATGCAGTTGAAGGAGAGACATAAAAATGTAGTACCAAAGATAGACTTAAGGAAAGGATTATGGAAGCATTCACCAGTTTAACCAATCCCACCTTCAAAAACTCTATTTGACAGGAAAAAAAGCAATAAAACATTTGGACTACAAATGGAACATTCTTTTGCAGACTAATTGACAAAAGAAGTATTCACAAATCCAAACTCCCTGAATACCCACCTTGGCTACTAAAGCAACCAGAAAATCATTCTAGAATTAACAAAATACTCCAAATCTAATACACATCCTTCAACTTATATCGATAGTTTAAATAACATCCTAGAACAACTCTGGACACAAATATACACAGATGGCTCTAAAGACAAGAATATTTTTGGAAGTGCGGCTATCTCTAACAACACCATGCTCCAAAAACGCCTACCATACAATACCTCAATTTTCAGTGCTGAAGCTATAGCCATAAACTTAGCTTTAGAACTCACCCTCGAAATTAACCTTAACAAATATATAATATTTTCAGACTCATTATCAGTGCTAATGGCACTAAAATGCAAAAATCTAAATAACCCACTGATCATTAATCTCCTACAAAGAATCAATCCCATTACTAAAAAACAAAAATATTATTTTCTGTTGCATTCCCAGTCACATTGGTCTCAGGGGAAACGAAAAAGCAGATACAGCTGCTAAAAGATCATTAAACATCAACATTACTGACATAAAAGTACCTCATACATATTACACACTCCCTAATCAACAACCTCATTACGACCAAATGGCAAGAGTCGTGGAACTCCTGCAAAAATAACAAACTCTACGAAATCAAACCGATCCTCAAAGAACGGAAAGAAGCTAAAATTTCCAAAATGTCAAGAAGAGAAGAAGTAAGTAATGACTAGATTTCAAATCGGCCACACCGCTGTCACCCATTCACACCTGCTGAAAGGTGAAGAAGCCCCAATTTGCATTCCATGCCAGGAACTTTACACAGTGGAACATTTACTAACAAGCTGCATAGATCTTGAACAAATACGATTAAGATACCATGAAGAAAACAATCTGAAAGACATCTTCAACAAAACTGACCGAAGTGACCTTTTAGAATTTCTAAAAGCAACAAAATTATATAACATAATATAGCTGGAAAAGAAGACAGCATATAATCATCATGCATTAAATCATAACACCTCTACCTATATCTCGAAAACAATAAAAGGGTTGATATGCTGGTAAAACAAAGAAAGAAACTAAACTATGCTTTAAATAAGGAGTTGCAAGAGATTCCGAAGTTGTCTGAAAGCTGTGGTTGAAGCCAATGGTGATTTTATTGAATAAATTTACTTTTTAGTATTTCAAGATATTTTGGGGGTAATTTTGCTAAATGTACCTCTTAAAATGAGATATGAGTGCTATTTTCATTTCTGTGTAATTTAAACGACAATTGTCCATCGCTATATATATATATATATATATATATATATATATATATATATATATATATATATGCCTGTGTGTATGTGTAAATTGTTTTATCTGAGAAGGAAAAATGCTTAACATAATAAAACTGTATATACCATTTCATTCACACGATTTACATATTTTAGACTGTTGTTATCAACTTCATTGTCATATTCACGTCGTTTCGGCCCTTGTACTTTTCTTCAGTTAGTATACGTTAGAATTGTGCATCGAAACCTTTATTTAGTCCACTGTGGCAGATTCTTCTAGTGTCACGTGCCATACCTTTTCTGGATGTCACAATTTCAGTTACTTCCTTTTAAATAGCTTTTTGTTCACGCCTGCTGGCGCCAAGGACACAAGTTTTGGTTGAAGTCATCTCGTGATTTAACCCAAAGAGATATGAGTTCAATACCTGGCCAAAATTTAAATCCAAATTTAAATCACTTTAATCCAAAATCTCATTGGCAACTGTTAATTGAATATCTACCATGGAGTTATTGTTATAGCATAATTTAGTTTCTTCTTTTTAACAAATAAATGTTTTGACGAAGTCAGTCCCATCTGTTAATAGTAATTCTGAAGGTTTATAAATATTATATTTTCATATATAAATTCAAAATTTATACTATAAAACACTAAAAATATGAAAATATTGTTTATCTCTATCTATAAAAGGCAGGATGTGTGTGTGTGTGTATGTCTGTGTCTGTGTGTGTAACGAATGCACGGTCGCAATTTCCGACGGATTTCCACCAAAATTAACATGCACATGCTCCAAGTTAGCGGGAAGGCCAAGACCGACTTTGCATTTTCCATCGATAGTGGAAATAATCGATTTTTTCATGCTTCTACGACAGTTTTCATGTAGTTTGCGGACATTTTCTACTGGCCAGAGGGAGAGCATATAGCTGGCTGCCACGAATAGGCAAGCAGATTCTATTGGTCAGCGTGAGAGCCAACAGCTGACTGACACGAATGTTAACTAGCATGCTAGCATGCAAAAAAAAACAAACTGATAGCTGCATTCTTCATAAGTGGGAAAAATTTAAATCTGCATGGCACTTTACTCCAATTGGCTCATTCGCTTGTTTAAACTCAACGTTGATTCTGATTCCGCAGAAGTGGGTTGGGTGTGAAAAAGTATTTGTTGTTAACATTCTTTTTTCATTCGGTTTTTCCAGTTACGAGTTGTTTTTTTTAAAGCTGATCGTTTTGTGTTCATTTTGTTTAGTTCTTTTTTCGTAACAGATTTAATGTTTAGTATAGAGCTTAGAAAAAATTGGCAGTGTGAGATAGGCAAGAAGTAAGGCATGTAGCAACATCAGCACGGAAAAGGGCACTCCTTTAAAGGTAAGGAAGGGCAAAAATATTTTAATTCAAGTGATAGCGATTGCTGTATGTGTCGTACGATTTTTGAATCCAGCACGGGCAACGCCAGGCCATGCTGCTAGTGGCAATTTATAGTGAAAAGTTTAAATCAAAACTATTACATTATTTGTGTCCGATTTGAGTTTTAAATTTAATACAGAGAGTAACTTTTCCATGTTCAATAATCCAATATACACTACCCTCAGCAAATAGTAGTTTTATTTTACTACGACACTCGTTTCTTGTTTATTATTCAATTTGATCTTATTTTATTGATTCGTATTCAAGTAAAGCAAAGAATTACAATTCTCCATTCAAGCTCGTGTCTCGATATGTTGTTTAACTGTTCACTTCCGTCTCTTGCCACTCGTTTCCCTTTGTGCGAAAGTAATGCCGCATATTTGGCATCCTGAGAACAGGTTCAGTCTTCAATCAAATTCCTATTTGATTCAATCGTTTTGTTCTTTGGAAATAATCTAAGGTCATCCATGTACATTAGATAGTTTTTTTTTATATTCCGTTATATTTGCGAATTGATATCCTGTTTGACAAATGCTCGACATTAGATTCAATGGAGAAAAGAAGTCTATCTTTTAATATTTATCTTTCCGAGAAATTCTAATACAACATTCATCCCATTTTTTTCATGGAAGTAGCTATACATTTCAGCACTGTTCACGTAATTTTAATAAACTTAAAGGTTGTGCGCTAGAGTCATGAATAATGGCTCGAAAACGGAGAACCGAGTTCAATTCCCAGCCGTTTTCGTTATATTCATTTTCGAGCAATTATCCTTGGGAAAGGTATGACTCCATCACTTAACCTTCCAGTTATGAGTTAAATACTATTACTTTTATCTAGAAAAAAATTATCGATACCCACAAAAAAATTTAATGCATTATTCACTTACAAAAATGGAATTATTATTAAAATCCTAAATGTATTTAGGCTTTAAAATGTAAATTAATCCATTGAAAACCTTGGAACTTTTAAAAATACAACTTTAGAGACTACGTCGTTCAACAAGCAAAACCCCTTTTTTTTCCTTTTTTTTTTTTCGGTCTCACCCAATTCAAAGCAGTGAGGCTATTAAAAGACAAGAGGTTAAAGGGTAAGGAAGAACGATGAACAGAAGTATTAATGACTAGCAGTAGAGCCCGGCGTTGCCCGGGGATGTAACAGTAAGAGATAGATCAAGTATCGACCATCATAAAGACTGAAAAATAAAATTGACAAAGATTATTGTTTAAGGTTGACGGACACGCATGTCTTAATTAGTTTTTTTTTTTTTTTAAGAATTGGTCAAACACAAATTCAAACAAAAACATTGTTTACAATCGTTATAAGTCTCTCGATTGGTCAATAGAATTTTATTATAAATAATTGTCTTGTAAATGGAATTTTTAAAGCATTCTGAATGTAAAAAAAATGTGCAAGACAATAAGAAACACTACCTGCCAAAATAAAAGTGAAGTTTTCTTGAAATCGGTTGAAAAATGTAGGTAGCCTTTCTCTGTAATCTTTTACAATTTATGATTTTTACTTATTGAATACAGTAAAAAAAATTGCATATTTTGCTTGTGGTGATTCATAATTAGAATTCTGATTTGAATATATTTTCCACTCGTTGTTTCTAATACAAAAAATATTAACTTTATTTGGGTTTATTAATTTATTACAAGTACTGTGTTCTTTCATTAATAATTATCATCTTCGAAATATTGTTGTTTTTTGTCTATCAGATTTCTTACGTCGGCATTTTTAAATTATTTCATAATACTTTCTTTTAAATATTGAATTAATTTCAAATAGAACCAATGCCTTATTGATCTGCCTTGTAACAAATTGCAAAGGGAATTGTAAAAACGGCCCTAAAGTACGTGGAATTATCTTTCCCTAAAGATAAAGAATTATCCGATTTTTCGATTCATACAATCAGTAGAGATCGTTAGATTATTGTTTAGGTTGACGAACACGCATGTCTTAGTTTTTTTTTTTTTTTACGAACTCAAACAAAAACATTGTTTTCAATATCGTTATGATGAGTCCCCCGATTGAATAGAAATAGAATTTTATTATAAAAAATTGTCTTGTAAATGGAATTTTTAAAGCATTCTGAATGTAAAAATAAAGAAAAAAGTGTGCGACACAATAAGAAATACTACCTGCCAAAAAAACAAGTGGATGTTTGTTTTATCGGCTGAAAAATGAAAGAAATCCGATCCCATATATAAAGGAACACACACACACACACACACACACTCAACCTGGGTTTTTTAACCTAAGTCACTCCACGGAATCGCTAAAACATAGAGCATAGTCTGATGAAAAAGACGCCAAAGTTTATGAAAACAAAATTTTATCGTCAAAATGCTTATGTTTTTATGAAGAGGATAGACTAAATTTTTTTAATTATTTTTAAAAATTTTTCCATCTTTTAGAATATTCTAAATTTTGATTTAAAAACCTTGTTTCTCTTTGTCGCAACAAGGGTAGTAAATAACATAGATAATTTTTAGCGCGTTTTTTTGTATTTACACACATTAATTTGGAAAATCTTGCAAAAATAAAAAATAATTGTCAGATGTTAATGAAACTTTCAGAAACTATTCACAGATGATCGAAATTATTATAAATATGTTTTTTTTATTAAAGTCATGGCAGAATTTTTTTTTATATTTATTAACACCCCCATAACTAATTTCATGAAAAACTCTAGAAATTCGAGACCATCGGTTCTAGTGATTACAATAGTTAAAAGCATAAGGCTTTGAAGAATGCAAATCATGTTTTTTTTTGTTTTGTTTTTTTTTGGCCAACGTACCTGAAAATCAGCTGTGAATTGTAACATACAAAACTCAATAAAACAAATATATTATTTAGTTTCAAATGCTTTTATTTGTTTTAATTTGTTTTTATGAATATGGACAATATTTTCTGAAAGCAAAAAAAATTTCAATGAAAATTGAATTTTTAATACAATTATTTCTTATTTCTTTAATTTTAAAAAAATCTTTTAAAAAATTTTTAAATTGAATTTTTTAAAAATAGTTTAACATTAGTTAAAAGCAACATCAACCTTTCAAAATGTCCGTGTGAGATTGTCATTGTCTAGAGCTTTGAAAATTGTATAATTTGGACCAATCAGATTAGCCATGGTAATTAAGAAATGTAATTTTTGTGTTTATAGTCGGATAGTAATTATCAAGTACGGAAGACCAACCAGAATACAATTTAGTTGCATTATTTGAGTTCAGCATTGTTCTCCGCTGTTGAGCCCTTTACTTTTGCGAAACACGTATGGAGAAGTTAATTTGAGTTTTCAATTTCAACTCAGAAGGGTACCTACAAGTAACAGTATCATCTTATGAAATTTAACTACTGCTAAACTTTAATTTATATGATCTTATTTTTATATTAATCTCAGTTATGACATTTTTCCATAAATGAAATATCAAAATTAATAATAAAATGAATGGAAATACAAATAACACAGTAAAATGTAATAAATGTACATAAAATATAGTATTTTATGTACACTTCTGATAAAATTTCATAAGAAAGGTACCTAAATTAATTAGATACCTTTTTCTTATGAAATTTAATCTCACTATTAACAGTCTTATTTTTTAATTTCTTTATATTTTCCATAAAGCATCGTAAACGTAAAAATGAAAGCTAAGTACAAAAAATAAAAAAATAAAAAATTAGAGCGCTGAAAGTTTTCCTTAAAAATAACGCGGTAAATAATTTGTTCACTTAAATAATTTCACTTCCTTCCATCCGTAGAAAGAATTATCCTCCCGTAAGTTATCTAAACGTCATGAATGTGCGTTTCGTCAATCCTCAAGCGACGCGAAAGGTTATGACCTGCTTTGTTTTATTTTCAAATTACATTCTTTGGCGCAGAAGCTAAGTTAAGCTTGGTTCAAAATATTTTAAATAAACAGTATAATTTCTGTTTTTATTAAAATTAGTTTTGATAAAATGATAATTGATTTTTAAAAGAATATCAAAGTCAGATTTTTAATCTTTTTATCAAATCGAAAAAATGATTGAAAATGATTGATTATCTGTCCTCTTTTTTGACAAAAAAAAACAATATTTTTAACGAAAATTTCAGACGTGCTAGGAACGATTAAAAAATGTAAAAAAATACCCTCAAAATACTTTGATCTTACCTCTTTAATAATAATATGAACATTAGACGATAAAACTTTGTTTCGTCAAGTTC
Source organism: Acanthosepion pharaonis (assembly GCA_903632075.3). Classification (NCBI taxonomy): domain Eukaryota; kingdom Metazoa; phylum Mollusca; class Cephalopoda; order Sepiida; family Sepiidae; genus Acanthosepion; species Acanthosepion pharaonis. The sequence continues at coordinate 2,198,682 of CAHIKZ030000669.1, read as the reverse complement.
GGCTTTTTTTCATCATGCTATGCTCTTTTTTTTACATTTTCGTGGGTGAATTGTCCCCTTTCATTCTCACGATGTGTCTTAATCGTGTTTTCAAATTGATTTTGTTAAAAAACAATTTTGTTTTTCCCATTTTCGGCGCAGTTAGAACCATCACAAGGTAATTTTTATGTAGTCCTGTGAAGTTTTGTTGAAATCGGCTAAAAAAATGTAGGAAATTCGATCCAATATATTAAACACACACACACACACACACACACACACACACACACACACACACAATCTGTGTTTTATAATAAGTAAGATTAGCGCAAAGAGGAAAGAGTAATCAAGAGGAGTGTAGATAGTGATTGATATTGCATCTAGATTTTTGCAGGTTAAAGTTGGCTGAAAAGCGTAGAACCTGAAGAGAGTTCCACAAGCGGGAAGTGCGAGAAAAGAAATTGAATAGAATTTATAGTTAAATCTAGCCAGCTCAACCGCCTATCGATGTGATCTCGATGCCATTCTAGTACTGCGCTTAAATACAAAAAGTCTCGGTACCATAGCTAAGAGCTCATCCGAACAATTACGATGAAAGTATTTATAGAAAAGACACAGAGAGGCAACCTTACGACGGCGATAAAGTCACTGAAGCCGAGCCTCTAGTTAAGGACCAACAGCATTGCTGATAGTTATTTGGATTTTATCAAGGAGCACAAAGTAAATAGCAGAGGTACTGGGCCATATGTGACAGCAATATTATAAGCATGGGCGAATGGTACCCTTATAGATATGTAGGATAGATTCGAGTGAAAAAAAAACTGTCCTGCAAGACACAGTGAACCAGCATTCTTAGCAGCTAACCTGGCAATGGATTCCATACAGTCTTTCCACTTCATGTCATCTGAGAAAATTTAGTCCGAGAAAGTGTAGCGAGTCACTTTCCTGGATGCTAGTAGCATCAGCCATACTGATGGAAGGCTGAGAGTGGACTGTTGCCTGATTAATTAAAGTTAGCCGAAATCGAACAATGTTGAATCGATTAGTATTATAGCTTTCCTAGATATGAAGCTGTATCGAGTTTTCAGAAAGCAAATACAACTAAGGAAAAAGAGCGGAACATAGAAGAGATTACATGCTCTGGAACGACGAATATAATCCAGATACTAACCTCCCTGCTGAAGGAAAACAAAGATATATGTAGGGGAAATAATATCTCATTTATATAGTGTGTCGCCTAAGAGAAAAAAAAGAGGAACTCCTTATTTTTATATCGGGATATTAATAATGGACGGAAGAATAAGGCGAATATATTGCAAGGCCTAAGTTCCGGTGGCTGTGTACCCAACATTCCTTCCTCTATTCATTCTAGGTTGATCTCTGCCCAAAATAGATTACATCCTTTTCTGATCTTTTAAATTTACTTTAATCTCATTGGCCGCGCTGAGAACACACATTCCATCATTATTTTTCCTTTCGACATTTTTACTTTGTAACAGAAGAACGCTTTAATATCAGAAAAAAGTACATCGCTCAAAAAGGTGAAGAGAAAAAAATATAAGATTTGATTTAGACATTCGGAAGATTAAATAACTTATTTCAATAAACTCTTACGTTGAATTTTGTTTCTGAGATGAGGTATTGTAACTATTTACACTATTTATATTGTTCGGGCTGCTGTCTTCATTTTTTATTGCCATATTGACGACGTTTCAGCTGTTGTCTACCAAGAACATATGACCCAGTAGATAAAAGCGTTGGTTGAAGTAATCCAGTGACTTGACCTAAAGAGTTATGATTTTAGCACCTAGCCTCAGCAGAGGTGAATATAAACATGTAAAATTGAGTCACTAAAGGGAGATAAGTGAACCTGATATATTCCGGAAAGGCATAGCACGTGGAACTAGAATAATCTACACTGGTTGGCGAAATAGAGGGTTACGTTCGAAATTGCAACGCATATCACCTGAAGAAGGCTGGAGCATACAACGACCAAAACGTCGTAAATATGACAATAAAGATGACGACAATAGTCAGAGTAATGCAAATAGCTGAATTTTACGTTTTTAACTAATTATGGTAATTGTTAGAGTAATATTAGCCGTTTCCGTATAAGGAGACACTAATTCCTTGACCAAACCAGCCAGTAGAACTGTCGTTGAAATTTATACAATCTTAAAACAATTTAAGAAAACAGGTTTATCAAGTACTCTATTGCAACTCTTTCCAGTACATATATATATATATATATATATATATATATATATATATATATATATATATATCGACTCTCCCGTCGAGATTCGACGTATGAGGGTCAAGCAGATCAGTTTCCAGGAAACCGACAGCCCGACACAGGCACATGAGATTTGATTATAGTGGTGAAGGCTTCGTGCAAGACCAACCACACTTTTTATATATATAAGTTATTTATTCTTCCGAATGTCCAAATCATATATATATATATATATATATATATATATATATATATATACGTAGGATAACTTCTTAACTTTCGTTCGAAGAAGCACCGAATGTCAAAATCTTATGTCATTTTTTTTCTCTTTTACATACATATCCATTTTATTTGTTGTTGTTTTTGAAAATCCACAACCCAAATGCATCAGTTTGCACTTACATCTAATCATCATAGTTAACCAGCGACAAGTATGATACGTAGTTATTTACGTAGCCGCTTCGCATTCCAAGTACTCTTCGCATTACCAGGAACACGTAAATGGCTCTTGCTTGACTGACGAAATAACGCATAATTAATAACTGGAGGAGTGACCAATTTATAACACCAGATACGTTCATCATCTTTCGGTCTTGTACAAGATGAAACAACGTTTAACAGATACTTGTGGTTTGCCATTTCAGAACGTTTTTAATGAACACATTTCACTTAAATTATGTGTCTATTTACGGATGATTGTTCAGTCTACGGAAATTACGAATGCCCTCCAAAGAGAGTCGATCATCTAAAATTAGCCGAGAAAGAAATAAGTTTACTCAGCCAAAGATGATTACAAATTTATTTTTACATCATTCAAGATTTGGCATATTGCAGATAATTACTATTTGATCGTATCAGACTATGATTTATTGAAGCCAGTGAATGATAATACCTTGATGTTGGATCGCGTGCAGTATGTTTCTTTACTGGTGAAAGCTATATACCAACTTCCTTGAAGCAAATAATCTTTCAGCTTTTGAACTGGTTTAATAACTCTTTCACTGTTACAAAAGCCCGTCATTGATAACGATATATAGAATCAACTACTGTTTGAATTATATATCTATAACATTTCGCTTGAATGAAATTTAAAAAAAAATACAAAGGTGAATATGTATAACGTCTGAAATTCTAAAAATAAAGTATCATTATCAGTCGAGTGGAGCCGAGGAAATCAGATAGAACAGGTTTTTTTTAGAGAAAAGATACCACAAAGAATACTGAAATTATATCAGCTCAATCACTAAAATGTCATTCTGTAAACTGTAGGAGATGTAAGGAGTTTGTGTACGGAAATAAATATCGTCAAATTTGAATCTTCGTGCTAGCAAAATAAAAAAAATACGGACAACGCTTCACTCCTCAGCAATGTTTATTGTTTTTAAAAAGCGATGATTAGAATTGTAAGCATAAGCATATGATGAAAGTGAATTTAGGTTTTATCAACACTGTGTCATTTACATATCTTATGTTGTTAAGACTGAGCTGGTCAGTAATAAACTCTGTCAGGACTTCTTATTTCTTACTTTATAGGTTGAATAACTCCACTGAGAAGACACATATTTGAAATTTTACTTGAGTATGTGAACGTTTGATAGAAGAAGTGTATGATACTATTTAAAAGAAAATATAGGAGAGAAACATAAAAGGAAATAACTTTTCTCATTTAATTATCAACAACGAAGAAGAATTAAAATTCGCTTATGGAAATAAAGTCACTGAAATGAACGAACTGTGTGCATGTCGTGCAATCCGTATAATTGTTTACCCCGGCAGCAAGAAAAGAAAACTGAGATGGACACCCGGCCAGTTTAAATTGTTGATTTTTGGCGATGGCACGCTGTTCGCCTGTATCATTTATGTAGCGAAACGATTTATAAGCAATAAACTATTCTCAAAACGGGGCCCATATTGACCCTGGTGGTCCATATAACATTACTGGAGTGCACACAAAAAATAGCAAATCGGGGGTTCACGGTAATATTTTAGTGACCCAAAGAACAATTTCACTCCGCAACTGTTGTTATAACTGAGAATTGAATTTCTACAGTAATTTACGTTATATTAAAATACTAAAAATATATAAACAACTCCAACACTAGCAGAAAACGAGATCAAGCCGTGTAAGTTAGCGTCCATTTTACTCTATGGTATGTTTTGATTGTAAAAAATTAGATAAAGACTGAGAAGGACATATAAAGGAAGGATTATATATATATACTAGCAGTAGAACCCGGCGTTGCCCGGGGATGTAACAGTAAGAGATAGATTAAGTATCGACTATCATAAAGACTGAAAAATAAAATTGACAAAGATTATTGTTTAAGGTTGACGGACACGCATGTCTTAATTAGTTTTTTTTTTTTTTTTTACGAATTAGTCAAACCTAAACTCAAACAAAAACATTGTTTTCAATCGTTATGAGTCTACCGATTGAATAGAATTTTATTATAAACAATTGTCTTGTAAATGGAATTTTTAAAGCATTCTGAATGTAAAAATAAAGAAAAAAGTGTGCATGACAATAAGAAACACTACCTGCCAAAAAAAAAAAAATGAAGTTTTGTTGAAATCGGTTGAAAAATGTAGGAAATCTGATCCCATATATAAACGAACACACACACACACAAAAAAAACCAACCAACCTGGGTCTTATAATAAGTATAACTCAATATGAGTTGTCCCCCTTTCATTCTGGTGACAAAATCGTGTTTTATCTTGTTTTCAAATTGATTTCGTGCAAAATGAATTGTTTTTCCAATTTTTAGCGCTGTCAGAACCACCGCAAGGTAATTTTATGTAGTCCTGTGAAGTTTTGTTGAAATCAGTTGAAAAATGTAGGAAATCCGATCCAATATATAAACGTACAGACGCACACACACACACAATCTGCGTTTTATAATACGTAAGATATATATATATATATATAAAAGAAAATTATATAATGATTATGATTTATTATATAAATTAATTTAATATATTAATGATAAATAATAATATTAATTTGAAATATTAATAAAATAAAATATTAATATATTATTATAAATTAATTAATATAAAAAATAATATATTTATAAATAAATAGGGAAGGATTAACAGTATCTTCAGCAGCAGGGGCAATTTCCTTCAATTTCCTTTACACTATGATGTACTAGTGTGCATAAAGGTTCCAAATAATTTAGTTGTTAAATAATAGTTTATTTTCATTAAACTAGTTTTGCTTCAAAATAAAGATTATATATTTACTATTTCTATAATACAATTCCTACATTTATCTATTAGTAAAAATTTTTCTATTTTTTTTCATCGAATGGTTATAAGGTCCACCGAAAGAACTAAGACTAAAAGTTGTCCATGAGAGAAAACGGGTGAGAACTATAGAATCGTCAATGTTTGTCTACTCACCCCCGTTAAAAATAGACTCTTCTATAAGAATTAGCTTTGACCAATCAACACCACACATTGTGAAACTTGGCTTGTTATTGGTCGAGACGACCCTAGAATGTGTATCCATGGTCAAAAATCTGTTTTTTTTTCCAGGCCACTGGGAGCCTACTTTGGTTTCCCAAACTAAATAAAAGGACGAATTTCAGTCCAATTCACCAGTCAGACCTCCACACCTAGAGAGATGCCCATCAACTCCACGCCAGTCAAAACTCTGACTTTGCCGCGCAAAAATATTCTCTGAATAAGCAACCTTCGGGCACACTCTATCTCTCTCTAGAACATTTCTCAAACTTCACTTACTATATTTTCAAAGTGATATTTCTCACTACATAACAAGTATCAGTAACCAACAATCTATTTTTCTCAAGCAGATAAAGGTACGCAACTTTGAACAACTTTGAATATTTGTATAAACACACTTACGTACATACACTAACGATTCAACCTCAACACCGAACATTTTTGTACGTGATCAAACAGTTTAATTCTGTGAACAAATCTAATCAATACCTGCAAACGCACCCAAATATTCACAATAACACAATACATAATTAAATACACTAATCCTCATTTATCCATCAAATCTTAAACTCACTGTATTTAAATTGTATATAAATTGATGTTATTGTTATGCATTCAACTTTTGTCTTGTTTTCAACTTTATTTGTATGATTTGTTCCAAGTATTGTTCTAAATAATTGTTGTGGACGAATGTTGTAGAACACGGCCTCGAAATTCCTTCTGATCAATTTAAACACAATCACCAGTCTGCAACAAAACTACTGCAATAAACAATAGATTTTGGCTCAAAAGAGAATGATGGCCTTTTTAGCCGGATGTCATTTATAGCCAGAAAATATTCTTAGATTCTAAAATTATTTTGGAGAAAATAAAGATTTATTGATACAGATTCCATTAATTAACCCATAGATGAGATAACAAAAGTTGAAAATAAATAGCGAAGGATTATATATATATATATATATATATATATATATATATATATATATATATATATATATATATATATATTTTTTATGTTTATACATTCTATTTATAGATATAGTAAATGCCGATAAATGTTGTTTAATACTGTTTATTATAAACAGAGCATTTACTTAAATATTAGTATCTATAAAAAGAAAGTATAAACATAAAAATGTCTTTCGTAACGTGTGACGTCATTTGTTTACATTTGATACGCCGTGGGCAGATATGAATGTACGTGAGAGATTCATAGAAGATTGAAGTTCAAATATAGTAAATTCGACCTTGCTAACCGAATGCTCCTCTGTGGCCAAATCGGTTAAGACACGTCAAGCTAAATGACGGTTCCGTATAGGATACAGGTTCGAATCCTGTCGTAGGGCGAATATTTTCTGTGAAAATTTCTCGGACATTCAGGCCGGTAAATGTTGTTTAATACTGTTTATTATAAACGGAGCATTTACTTAAATATTAGTATCTATAAAAAGAATGTATAAACATAAAAATGTCTTAAAATAATTTTCGGACTTTGTCCATTTCATTATATATATATATATATTTTCCTTCCCTGTCCATTCATTCATGTCACCCATGACAGACTTTTTCTTTTCCTCATAATCTAAATTCCCCGTTAACAGTTCTGACGAGAGGGGACGAAACCGGTCGACTGGTGTGTGTTTTATTTTAAACTTATCATGGCCTACAATACTACATTTCTAGTTTTTAATGCCTTAATATATATATATATATATATATATATATATATATATATATATATATATATATATATATATATATATATATATTATATTCTATGACATTGATTCTAATGTATCTCATCATAGACAAAGAGGCCTGAAATGAAAGAAGTGTGTGTCTCCTGGAATAGGAAACGAGCCTTTTAGAAAGTAGGCAAAGTCTTAAGAGATATGAAAACCTCTTCTTGAAAGAATCAAAAGAGTGATGAAATACGTAATGTTCTATATGAACGTAATGTTCTATAATTTGAATGTCAGTTGTCTGACGTTCAAATGTTTCTTTTTGAATGCCAGACAACAGCCGAAACAGCGTGAATATGGCAATAAAGATAAAGACAACAGTCCGAATAGTTACAATACCTCATCTCAGAAACAAAATTCAATGTACGAGTTTATTGAAATAAGTTATTTATTCTCCCGAATTTCTATCAAATATCGCTTGATATCATTTTCTGCTAGCCTCTTGTGTCCCAGAATTTTCAGCTTTTTTTTTCTAATTATTGGCAGTTGTTTTCTTGTAGTATAGAAAGGCTATACTAGTAATATTTCCTAATGGTATATATGCGGAGGTGAATAGAACGAAACTAGCCGGGGTTGGAATTCGGTTCTCTTTCTACATTACACTACTCGCACATCTAAACTTACAGCACCAGTTATTACCAAGCGATCACCCATCAAGGTACTGATATTGCTCTTTCAAAAATTAAGCGGAACCTGAATTTTGGTCTATTGCGATGCAGAACCAGAATTTTGGTCTATTGCGATGAACGGGTGCTCTCCCAAGGAGACTCAGTGTCTTCAGCGCCTATTGAGATTCAAGCTCACCCCAGAGCTCATGTAGAACGCATACATATGGTACAACGCTAAAGATGCTGGAAAATGGTCTGTTACCTGTACCACTACAATAAGTACCTCATCCCTCTTTCTAGTCTTCACTCATCTTCTCCATTTATGCTCACAAACTGTGGCGAAAAACACTCTCTCTGTAAACATTTTTATATGTCCTCCGTTCTTAACAATCTACAAGCATGGTGTCCCAGAATTTTCAGCTTTTTCGTCTTGATTGTTGGCAGCTGTTTCCTTATAGTTTCGGTGCTCCTTAAAAGATTCTTGTTTCTCGCTTACTTTATCCATCTCATTATCAGCATTCGTCAGGATACCCACATTTCTTTTATTTCATGCCTCTTTGTCTATGATGAGATTATCCCAGATTCAATGCCGTATAGAACATTACGTATTTCATCACTCTTGTTTCTTTTCAAGAGACATTTTCATATCTCTTAAGACTTTGCCGACTTTCTAAAAGGCGCGTTTTCTATTCCACTGAGCTTTCGAACTTTTGTGCAACAATAACCAGATAAATGATTTATCTAGTTGATTTGAATGTTCCCAGGATATAGGCTCTTTTTTTTCCCTATAGCTGCGAATATTTAAAGCATTGTTCAGCCAATTCCCTCATTGATGAGGCTATGATAGCATTTCGACCCCGGTCTGCACGTTACTGTTGTATAATATCTCACCCTCATGTAGAATTATGTTTATTTGTCATTTTCGAATTACGTTGCTTTCTAACGATTGCTGCATGAGAACCTGGGAGATGCAGGAAAAAAATTTACAGAATAATAAGATGATAATGGTACTAATCAAAAGTGAATAAATGTCAATGATGTCAACAGGAAATTTGAAAACTATTTCAAGTACTAGTATAAAATAAAAGCAAAGATTTCCACCATATCAGATGTAAAGAAAGAAAGGCTATATGACTATAATAAAATAACTGCATTCAGTTGGTTTTCGTATCTTAATTTGTAAGGCAGCTGTCTTTGTAAGGCAGATTGACGAGGATAAGATATCTTCGAAGACGTGGTCATTATTTCCGAATTTTTCACCTTAATAACGACCACAGAATGCCGATGTATTAGTAGCAAGAAGAAGCAATAGAATGAAATAAATACATTTAAATTCATTTAAAAAGAATCTTTTTTTTTCGATATTTTTCATAGCTAATACAGCTGAAAAAAACAACTTGTTTGTCCGCTCGTCCTGGGTATGACGATTAACTACATCCGCGTCCAGGGTAAGACGATAAACTACATCCGTGTCCTGGGTAAGACGATAAACTACATCCGACAGCAAGGCCTCAGATCAAAAGGTTTTGAGTAGCGTAGAACCATCTCTTAATTGCTGATATTCCCAGATCCACCTTGACCCGGGGTGGTAGCACCTTTTAGGGTCCCAGGTATGGAAAAATAGTTAACACCGAAACTGAGGTAAAAAGAATTATAAAATGAAAGAAAATTATTACCAGGAATAGAATTTTTGAAGGAAAAATATTACCAGACATAGATTTAAAAAAAAAAGAAAATATTGCCAACAATAAAAGTTTGTCGGCATTAAATAACCCATTAACGTTGATATGTCGTAAATCCCAAACAAACGAAAGCTAAACTTGATCGTCCGAAATCTACTCATAATATTAACCATTGATGGAATTAACTTATTTGAAAAAGCATGAAATGTCGATACGCTAACTCAAAGTTATATTACCTGGATGCTTTTTAACGTATTGAGTTGGAATAAAAGTTTCTAGTGTTTTTTTTTTTCTTAAAGAGAATTTCTGAAACACTATTTAGATATTTGGACAAAAATGTATTCCGCCATATATGTGCCATTTTGTTTCACTCAGGTTTTCTCTATCTTTGATGCAATATTCTGATTCCAGTGTCTAAGAACTTAGCATTTTCCGCGTGTGGATCGGGTTATATGTAGTTTTTACAGGTTTCCAAAGAATTAAAATACTTCCCTTTAAGAGAATTTTGTGGAGATCGAAATAAGCGAAAACCCGGGTGAGCCAATACATGAAAATAGAACTCCCCCCCCCAACCAAGCTGTATTAATTTCTGCTGGGTTTGCAAAGAAATATGAGGTTTGGCATTGTCCTGATGGAAAATAACACTTCCGATTGGTCAATTACGGACGCTTTTATCCAATTGCCGCTTTTAAGTGGTTCAGTTGAAAACAGAACTTGTATCATTTACGGAACAAACTCCTTAGACATAACGCCCTTCCAGTCACATCAGGTACACGGCACCATCTTAATCAGTTGCAGATTTTCGTTTTCCCGAGTATATCTTTCGCTCCACAATAAAAGAAGGAAAACTCTGAAAACCTCTGCTGCCTTGCGGCCATGCCCAATCATGGGAAAGGGTTCGGAAATAAACCCTGACGACACTTCAGGGGCCGGAGTCCTTAAGACTGTCCGATGTTATGGTCAACAAATCTGGTAACTCCTGCGAGGACGCCAGTGTCAAGCTGTATGGATTCTGCCTTTCCCTTGGATAACATCGGTGGCGTGGAGTCATTCTATATGGGCAACCACCGAACTCACATCAAACCCTGCCCAGGCCTGCACCCTAGAGAGGACACTCCAGAGTCACCTCACCGTGACGCCAAAACAGGGGAAGCAAGAATCTACTGATGGGAGGATTTCGGAGGTTTTTCTCTATAGGGAACAGGCCAGCGACAAGAGGGCATGAGGGCGACCTCATCTTCGTTTCAAGGACGTCTACAAAACTGATATGAGGGTGATGAACTTGTATACAGAGAGTGGGGAAAGACATCACCCAAAGATCACTGCCGCTGAAGATACGATTTACCCCGAGGGCTGGAGCAGGGAGACGAGAAATGAAGGATTGCCGCCGAAGAAAAAAAAATAACACTGCGATATCGGATGAGAGCGTCTTCACGTGCATTTGTCGCAATCAAGACTGCCACTCCCTTTTGGGCCAGTGCAGCAGCCATAGCATATTCTACGCCGCCATCAGCAGCTGAGGCATAACTTTTTCGACGCAGATCCATGGATTCTCTCGAGATCAACAGATGCCACACTCACAGTCGTAAGTAATCCATTTTTCATTATCTTGTATCGTTTTTTTTTTTGTTTTGTTTTTTTCAAACAGAGGTCGTTTTTGTTGCATTTAAGCAGAGAACCGCAGCAGCAGTCCATTAAAGTTTTCTTTTTATTGTTAAATCGTGAGTTTTCCAAATATCGTATCTATTCAATTGCTTTTCAACGTTCATCTGAAATCTGTGAAATATAAAAATAATATAAAATAAAAAAATAATACAAAAATAATATAAAATCTGTGATTTTTCGTGTTGTGTGACCGGGATTATTTTTACTGAACATTTCGATTTGGCCATCATCTCTGAATGTTGGAAGGGTCTCGGTTTTCTAGACCAAAATTTATATTTCTAATCAGAGCGAAACACTTATGATCTGAACTCTCAGCTATGACACCATCTCCATAAACAGCACATATCATTTTTGCTGTTGGTACAGCTTTTTTTTCCTTTCCAGAAATAAAAGTGGCTGAAATGAAGGTAATGAATTTCATTTTCTTCCGTTCTCACCTTTAACGTGAAAACATTTAAAATTCACCATTCACTTGTGAATCTTATCGAACGATGCGTTGAAATGTTACCTTCGGAGATATTTCATTAATTTCAGTCGCGTGTGAAACGAAATCTCATGATCAAATGACATCTATTGAAAAAAGCTACAACGTTTTTTTTCCAACCCAATATCGTTCCCTTCTTCCAAAAATGGTCAGATTTAAGAAGATATGTCTTGGTAAGACGATAAACATCTTCCAGCAACAAGGCCTCTGATCGGGTGTTTGAGGAGCGTAGAACAAGCTCTTAATTGCCGTTGTTCCCAGGTCCACTCTGCCCCGGGGTGGTAGGAACTGTTACGGTCTCAGCTATGGGCAAATAGCTAAACCTCACACTGGGGGTCAAAACATAATGAAAGTATAAAAATAGATTTTATAGTAAAAAAATATCAGCATTTTAAAAATAAATAAATCCCAGCAATTCATTTGACTCTCAACAAAACCCTCATTATAAAAATATGTTAATGAAGCCTGATCTACAAATTGATTTCTTACAAAGAATCAATCAGTTATGTCTTGCGTAAATCAAACTTAGGCGATCATGACGAGGCAGATTTTTCCCGCGGTAGGTTGCCATTTCTTTCTGCGGTAGACCAGTTACCACACGGTATGTCCAGCTATTTCCTCACATTTTCGCCATAGCTGATATTCGACTGGAATTCGTACTCGGCTCTCCAATTCCTCAATCCGAGCTGCTATCCATTACTCCATCGTGCCTCCAAAACAAAGAATACATATTCTAATCATTTGAACATATCTTAAAAATCTTGTCGGCGTTAAATAACCCATTGAGATGTTGATATGCCATAAAACAAAATAAACTAAATCAAACTAAGAAGTGAATTGTAAAATTGTAGTTTGGGAAAATATTATTGCAAAAGTTTGAATCTAAAGATATTTCCTTCCGATTCGAACTTGAAACTTAAAAATTCCCTCCAAGATATGCACTTCCTCTTTGAGAATAACTCTTATAGACTATGCGACCCGAAAGTATGTTAAAAGTTGAAATTGCGTTTTATACGATACATAAAAAATCCTGTAAATATTAAGTTTCAGTTAATAGTATTTTGATGGATAGATTTAAATACAGAAAGTTATATTTTCTTAAACATTGACATCTAGAAAATGATACTGGCAGACGAAAATGTACACAGATATAATAAACGGATAATAATGCAGTTTGACTTGCGAATAGATAATTACAGGTTGATACGTAAACATATCATGTGGATAACGAAAGAAATAAAATTTAAATTCATAAAACATGTGCTTCAGCCTACGTAAATGTAATAACGGAAATATATTTTCTCAAGCTCATTGCGAATTTATTCCAATGCGCATGCGTGCAAATATGTCTTCTCATTAAAAGTATCGCAATTCAAAAATGTAGATGCAGATTTTTTTTTCCTTTTACTTACAAAACAAAACTATCTTCTTGACGTAAATCGTAATTCACATCGCAAGCCGTCTGTATGTAATACTCGATATCGTCTCCTACGAATGCAAGCCGAATAATAACTATACTCAAATGGCAAATGGAATTTTCTTTTAAAAAATCGATGATAAATACGTATTATTACAGCAGTTATGAACAAAATCTTAGATGCAAAGTTGGTTTCTTTTGCAAGCTGTGAATAAAACGATATCCCGGCTATATGAACATTTATCTGCTCTCTCTTTCTCATTCTGTATATATATATATATATATATATATATATATATATATATATATATATATATATATAAAAGAGAGAGAGAATATATATATATATATATATATATATATATATATATATATATATATATATATATATATATATATATGATATTATTATTGTCTCGATGGTTTCGGTTGTACTGTTGATAGGAAGGGTAATTCTAAACAGCAGCCGTCTCCGTTAACGCAACGGTCTTTCTCAAATTGAATCGAGCACAATGGCTGTCTGGCGTTTGTTTTCATTCGTAAAAATAATATGCTAGAATTTCCCGTTTTCTGCCGTGCGCTGATATCTCAGAGGTAGAAACTGCAACTGACGCTGAGTCGGTTGGGTTTCTATCTCGGCTTGAAGCAATTGGGTGTCTATCCGCACTAATGGACTGTGATACAGTGAAACAGTTGTATGTGGATGACGTTATATATATATATATATATATATATATATATATATATATATGTATGTGTGTGTGTGTGTGTGTGATTAATTAACAAATCGGAGACTTTAGAAAGCCATGGTAATATTTTATTTCATGAGACCGATACAATTTTATTTCACTTCATCATATCTGGTGGTTTCAAACACTGTATGGATTCCTTGAATCCATGAATGGATCAAAACAATGAACGGATTACCAATTAACTATATATATATATATATATATATATATATATATATATATATATATATATATATATATGTATGTATTGAGAATTAATTAATAGTGCGAAAGGAATATTGAAAACTGAAGTTTGCTAGCCTGAATTAACTAATATAAGCATAAATTTTGTGCGTGCGTAGTGATTTTGAGGAACGATATTTTCAACCGAAGCAGGGTACACAGTCTTATCAGAGATGATCCATACCTAAATAATTCATTATTATGTTTATGTGTAATGCAATCATATGCATATGTAAAATTCTTATGATAGTCCTTGTATAAAAGGACTTTGATGTGCCCATAAACAAACGACACTATTTTTCAAACGATTTTAAGAGAATTTGTGTCAGGTTATTTTATATGAGGAATTATCACTATTACGCCTTTTTATTCCAAGATACACATGTCTCCGTGGTTTCAAACATAGATTCAAATGTATCTAGTTCCCTGGTAGATAAGAGTTAAATTCAGGTGTCAGGTAGTGCTGAAAATACATTTGAAGAGACAGATAAGCGACACAAATTTGAAAGGTTTGATGAGCGTTAAAAGATGTTAAATATCCCCGAAGTATTCTCACCGGATGTCACATACGAAATTCGATATTAAGTAACCTAAAAAAAAAACTAATCCTAAGCATTGAAAATTGAAAAGAAAGTTAACATCAGTTGTGAGTTATGTATTTACTCCCTGGGTCTAGTAAAACAGAAAAGTTCGTATCTTCTGGTTCAGTGGAAGAAACGGATAAACGATACAAAGGTGAATAAAACAGGTGAGGATTATTTGATATGAGTTAACTCCCTTGAAAATGAAATTCCGTGAGTTGAATTAAGGGTTCATTTTGAAATGCGGGGGTGGGTTATGGCGACTGACATCTAAAGAATATCGAAGGGTAGAATGGATTAAATTTTTAGTATAACCATCATGAGCGTGCTGTTCAGTATTGAAAACTATATTTATTTTCGTCTACCGTCTATGTACTGATTACTCTTCTTTTGTACTCGCTTCTTAGTAAAGTTTCTGTTATACCTATTAAAAAAATTATGAGCTCCCAGGTTGATTCGAACCTATGTTAGCCCCCCCCCACACACACACACACCATCTAGGCAGAGGGAAACCGTTGTTAGATCCGATGTGTCTTGACCGATTCGTCAACGAAGAAGCTTTGCCGATTAAGCAAGGTGTGAAGAATGAGCGAAATCCTTCCTGTCATAAATTCCTCGAAATTATCATATCTGTCCAGTTTCGCATACAATCGTAACCAAGTTTCTTGGTAGAAGAGTCAGTTAAAGCGCGTCCGATCTAACAATAATTTCCCTCTGCCTAGTGGGTCGCAGGTTCGAATTCTTCTAGCAGGCGCATATTTTTTATTTAACAAGATATATTCAGTCCGGTAGACGACAATAAATAAATACACTGTTTAATAGATAAACAAATCGTCTCCTCAAATATGAGTATCCAATAAAAATAACGCTTAAAGTGATAAATATCTGTCAGATTAGTGAACAAAATCATTCCTTACTTCTTTAGAAAAGTAAATAATAATCTTGATAATAGAGATTTAGTTTCCCTGTTAGATAAATATTACTTTTTCAGGTTAAAAGAAAATGTTTTAGAGTTGATCTGTTTGTTTCATCGGAAGAATATTCAGCCATGTTAAAATCTTGACATAATGTAAACATTTACCATAAAATTAAATGGTCTCTTTCCCCAGGTAAATTCATCACTGGTAAAAAAAAAAAAAAATAATAAGCAAAACGAAATGACGAAATGATAATTCTTTAAGCGTGATAAAATGATAAAAAGGAGCGAGCAATCAGCAAGGAAAATTATTGGAAACAAAAAGTCTAGCAAACAATTGAAAAGAAGACAAATATCTTCAGAAAAAAACAATGTAAATAGTTGCACAAAGAATACCTAATAAGCAAATCTAATTTTCTCCTCCTTGCAGCCCATAGAAATAAACCTTAGATTATTATATCCAATAAAGAATAAACCAAACATAGAAAAAAAAAGACACAGTAGAAAATTTGCTTGTTTGTAACTGTTGTGGATTCCGGGTTGATATCCGGTACCAATAAATAACAAACGCCAGGAATGAATATATGAAAATAATGTATTAACGTAATAATACAAACTGGTAAAGCAGGTTAGTAGTTCCAGCAATACGGGTTAGTAGCAAAATATGTATATACAGTCTTTGGTATTGAAGTATCGCTGTACGACTTCTTACTGAGTCTACGTGTTCGCTCACTGTGACTCCTACAATGCTGTTACCTCACTCCTCACTCTTCCGGTTACCTACAACCTTTTACTCTGTCACTCTCGACTCGACTCGACTCTTCGGTCTTGCTCTCTCGCGTCCTCACGTAGCCGTAGTATATGTATATACTGGGTGAGTCCATTTGTGTAAAAAAGGGTGGACCCCTCAACAGTAACTTTGTGAATAAGTTCGATCATGTTAACACATGATCGTATTAACGAAAGCAAAAATCCATATTTTTCGAGCAGATGGAATGAGCAGGAAAAGACACCGCAGCTGTCGAAATAATCAACAAATGCAGGATAACAATGATCAGTTGAAGGCGTACCTGAATATGGAGTTAAAGTACACGGTTGAAACGTTGTCTATAGTAAACATTATGTTATATACCGTAGCTATGAATACTAATAAGTATGTCCCAATCCTCATAAATACATTGGACACTATTGTAAGTGGGGAGAATATGTTGCCTAAGCTCTTGCCGTGTCGAACTATCTGTCTTTGGGCAGAGAGTACCCCGGACGAGGCTATGCCAAAGCACAGAGTCTCGTCCGGGGAGGTAGACAGATACTCGATCCCGTGTATGCGGGGTTTACGGGCATTTTTTTCCCGAGTCAGCGGGATCGGAATCCCCACATTAAATTTGGGCTTGTGTCGCATCTTACCTCGTAGGGAGGAAGGTATATATCATAATATGCTGTCTACACTGGAAACATGAGCTGTCAGCGTGGAAAGCTCTTATGTCAAACTCTCTTGCCTTCGGGCAGAGAGGAACCCCGACGACCCTATGCCAAAGAACAGTCTCGTCCCGGGAGGTAGACAGATGCCCGATTCCGTGTATGCGGGGTCTACGGGAAAGTTTTGCCCAAGCCCACGGGCTCGGATCCACCCCCCGACATTAAATTTGACCTTGTGCCGCATCCTACCACGTCGGCAGGCAGGTACATTTCTTAATTTCCGTAATATGCTAAGTCGTTCACCACTAGTAGTGGTTTACCTACTTCTTTGGGAGGCACGGTGGAGTAATGGATAGCGGCTTGGATTGAGGAATCGGAGAGCCGAGTTCGAATTCCAGTCGAATCCATTACATTCACTTACGTGGGAAAGGTGTGAATCCTCTTTCTTCTCCTCCAGCTATGGGTAAATAGCAGGACAGACTGGGTTCTATAGCCTTGGATGGCAACTGGTCTAGGAGAAGGAAAACTCTGAATTCAAACCTGCTCTTAGAGGAGGGTGAATGGAGTCTCTCTGAGCCTTGGTTGGCAATCCATTTAGTGTTGGTGTCATGATAAAAACACCCTTGATAGCCCTAGCAAAGCAGCAAGAATTCAGCTATTTGACAAGATTATGAACTACACCAATCAAAGTATTGGTGAGTTCAATCTCGGCTGAGGCCGCAAGATGATGATGATGATGATTACCTACTTCACGCCGCTGGTGAGTATTGTATTTTCATTTCCATTTCCAACCTCCGTTTTGGTTATTCGTCATTCAGTAACCTTTTGTAGGTTACAACACTCTATGACAACTAAAAATAAAGAAAGAATATAATAATGAAAATCCTGGATCTAAAATAACAGATATTTATCAGACTGGTTTCAAGCAAAATTGGAAAGAAATTTCAAACTATTTGACAAAAACGCTCAAAAGATAGCCTAACTTATTCTAAAACGATACCCGTTAGGTTGATATACGTGTCGCGGTTAAGTGTTGCATTAACTTGACACATGCGATTTTAATCCCTTTATCAGTTAATTAAAACCAAATAATCCGATTCAGCAAAATCTAGTGAGAAAGTAAACAGGGATGAATTAAGAATCAAGGAAAATATGATACCCAATACCAATTATATAATAGGAATAGGTAGGTTCATCTCTCGCCCCGGTTCATACACCTTCTCCGCCATTGGAAAAGGAGCAGAAGTGTTTTATGTTTACGATTGTGTCACCGGTTCCTTCTCAAGTCTTTCACTCCTAGGACCCCCTTGCGTCTTAGGGACATTATCCCCTTGCTTGGAGCAAAATGATTAAAAATGTGAGGGTGGTGTAATTGTTAGCGACTCGGGACGAGAAGTTCGAGTTCAAATGACATTCTAGTTTAGCTATATTCACTTTCACGCAAATACCCCCGGGAAAGATATGAATACGTCTTTTCTACTCGTCGATTTGTAGATTGCAGTCTAAGGCCCTTAGCCTTGATTAACAACCAGTCTACGAGAAAGTGTTGTGGTACGATCCACCTAATTTACATAGTGGAGTACCGACCATATAAATATGGGTTGGTACCGGAAGAAGAAGGAAGAAGAGATCGAATCGAGAGACTCTGCCCGACTGCGATTAAGTCAACCCATTCTACAGGAACAGTCTTCCCAAGAATATACCAAAACTAACTGTAAATATTGTGTACCTTTTCCTTGTTTCAATACATTTTGTTACGTACATTTTGTGTTGTATTATTATTATTCCATGCTTATCCAAGCTTCAACAGAAAGACATCACTGAATACCAAACCATAACCCTGACAAAACATATACTATGCAGTTAACGAATGGATCGTGGACTTTACAATGATATCAATGATCCTGGCTGTGGTCGATTGGATAGAAGATAGATCAGTTAAATCTTAAAAAGCTCGAGAGTACTCGACCGAGACCCGGTGTGCATATATAATAACTGAGGGTAACAATATACACACAAACTACAAGCCGTCCTTGGAAACCAAAAAAACTTCAAACGAAGTGTTTGATATTTCTGGCAGGATGAACTCTTACTTAAACCATAGATACGCTGACTAAACACTGTTGGTAGAAAGATGAAAACAATCAAGTTGGCAGTTATGTCCATAATTATTCGCTATATTTCTGATCAAGCAGAAGGAGAGTGTGAAAACTGGAAATGGGAAAATGAATTAAAAGCAACCGGGCTGATAAGAATACTGAGACAACTTCACTGTCACCTGATCGCCATAGCGCGTGTGACAACACAAGGATTACTAAAAAAAAAGATTAGCTTCCATAAACCTCTATGACATCCAGACAAACTGCTAGGATCACAGGAAATGTAATATTCTTGAGTGGCTTGAAGCTGAAACGAATCATCCTACCCAGAAGAACAAACTGAAATAATCGTCACCAAAAAAGAAAATCTGTCAGATTATGGACAATTTTTATTCCAACAAACGACAGAATAAAATTGATTAAAAACGAAGTGCTGGAAAAAGACCTTGCGAGGAAACAGGAAAGAAAAAAAAGCGCAAATTCAAATGTGTGTTGTAAAGCAGCGGGAGTACATGGATACTGAACGAATCGAAACATTTCAACGATATGACGACTAAATTGAAAAATCCAACTTTTAGAGAAACCCGTGCACAGTACAGTTTCGGCCTTCTCTACTTGTACGAATGGATTAAGCTTGATCGTGTATATTTGATCTCGGCTTGATTACGTATATTTGATCTAGGCTTCATCATGTATATTTGATCTAGACTTGATCACGTATATTAGGTACCGATGTATCGTAGCTATGGTGACTATAAATCATAGGCAAGATTTGACAGCGTTTAATTGCAAATCATTGTTGAAGACGAAAAAGGTGAGAACTGCTTGAGGCTTTTTTCTGGGGCAACACTAGCAAGTTTATACAAGGAATATGCGAATTTTAGGTGTATCACCGGTGCATAAAAATTAAAAGAGCTTACAATATAAAATAGTACCACTGGTGTGTGACAAAGCAAATAAGTACATAAAAAAATTACAATGCATTAAATCACGCCCCTTCAATCTTTTAGAAAATCTAAAAAGAATCAGCAATATTATTGATTTGGATCTGGCGTCTCGGCTTCAATTATTTTCCCACCGACGTAAGGTCGCTTCTCTGTGACTTTTCTATAAATAATTTCATGGCAATTTTTCGGATGAGCTCTTCGCTATGGTTTTCATTGGAGTTTAAATTTTTATATTGTTATTTTATTCCCCTCCCCCAACACCACAGATAATGAATTGTACTTATGGGGACTAGTTAGGACTTTCATAGAGACTTGAGGTATTATGGTGAATGTAGTAAGAAAGATAAATAAGAATGTTATTTTATTTAATTTATTTATTTATTTTTTTTGTGTTAGGCATATTCTGGTATGTTTAGGTCATTATTTGTGGCTAGCTAAGCTTAATGTTAAGACAGATTAAGACCGTCCTTTTCCCCCATTCCCCTTTTTGGCCTTGTGCAACATTTTACAAATAAATATCGCTCTTCGTACGTAGAGATTTTGAATTTAAGTGCAGTACTAAACTGGCGTCGAGATCTCATCAATTTACAGTTAAGATGGCTAGATGTAGCCGTAAATTCTATGCTAACAGTTTCTTTTCTCGCTTGTAGAACTCACTTCCGGCTCCATGCTTTCCAGCCCGCTTTAATCTTCAATAATTTAAATGCGATATCAATCGCTATGTACTGTCCTGATTACTCTTCTTTTGTTCTCGATTCTTAGCAAAGTTTCTGTTAGTGGAATTACAGACTTGCTTGGAGTGATTCAGATTAAAAAACAAAAACAAAAACGAAGTAAGAAAACATTCAATACTGCTGTCAAGGTTAGTAAGGGTTTGTGGTTAGAAATCTGCTCAGAATAGATGGTGTTACATGTAGAATCAATATCATCAGAACATGGCTTGTTAATTTTAAAGCCATCAAAAATAAACTTCTCTACATTAACCATCGTAGAGATCCATCTCTAACTTCCATCGGCTAATATGAAATGGAAAGTCTATATTGAATCCTTTGTTAGGTCAGCTGCCAAGAAAGTTGGTTCACTGTTCAAAACAGTTTTCAATTAGAATCTACCATACATATCTAGAAGTTTATTATTCCTCCATGCTTAGAATATTGCTGCCACGTATGGTCTAGTCCCCCTGGTATTTACCTTGAGCTCCTTGATAAGATCCAAAGAAGAATCAGCAATATTATTGGTCCTAATCTGGCGACTCAGCTTCAGTCAATTTCCCACTGCCGTAAGGTTGACTCTGTATGTCTTTTCTATAAATACTTTCATGCTATTTTTTTTCGGGTGAGCTCTTCGCTATAGCACGTTGAGTTTTTGAATTTAAGCGCAGTACTAAACTGGCGTCGAGATCTCATCAATTTACAGTTAAGATGGCTAGATGTAGCCGTAAATTCTATGTTAACAGTTTCTTTTCTTGCTTGTAGAACTCACTTCCGGTTACATGTTTTCCAGCCAACTTTAATCTGCAAAAATTTAAATGCGATATCAATCGCTATCTACTATCCGAATTACTTTTCTTTTGTTCTCGCTCCTTAGCAAAGTTTCTGTTTCTAACTCTTCCACACTCAGTAACCCCTTGTGTCTCAGTGGCTTTACTGCCTTGCCTGCGGTGAAAGCGATTAAAAAAATAAAACAATAAAAAGTCACTGGTGTCTGTCAAGCTACAAGTCAATGGATCCTACGGCGTTTACTGCATTCCAGTGTGTCTTGTATCAATCAAGCAACAAGGTTTTTTTTTTTAAGCCAACGCATCATTTACTGCTTCTCCCTTGTCCTGTGGAGCATCGCTATTCGACTACGAAAGACTGGTGTCATATCGTCTGCTGAGACAAGTCTGTTGTCAACTCGTTCGGGTTCGGTTTTGAGCAAGCTGTCGTGGTTTTGTGTGCTGCATTTTGTTAGGTCGACTAATGAAACTGCCGTCAGCCTTGAAAGGGTTAACATTAAATGATTTTGTTACTGATCATTCGCGCACATTTGTGCTCGCCATATTTCCAGGTCGTAAACTGTTTCAGCATGATAACTTAATCGCTACTATGTTGAGTAACATGAAAGTGTTTTTATGAACATCCGGTTGACTTCCAGATTGTTTGTTGCTTCTCGTGCTCACCGTATTTAAAACCCAATATAGCATGCTTCCCATTCCATAGCTTGAATAAGACATGTTGCAGACAACAGCAAATTCAGACATACCCACGGAAAACTAGCCACAAGGGCACGTAGACATCTTAAGTAAGAAGAGCTATTTTATCTTGTATTTTGTTGATGAATGTTTTAGTTATTTGTAAACGAGTTCATAAAAAATAACCTAGAACACTAAACACGGGTAATATATATATATATATATATATATATATATATATATATATATATATATATATATATATATATATATAACGCAAATTTTCGTATTTTTAATTACAATTTTCAGTACCTGATTTTCTTACCTAAATAATATGTTTTTCAGTTCCTGTTAATGTTAACGCAAAGTACAACGTTTGAAGTGCCTGCATGTAAAATATTTCAAATAAAGATTATTTTTAATATATTTTTTGATATTTTCAAAATCGGGTATGATATACCCATGGTTAGTAGTGGTGTAACTTTAATTGATGGTTAGTGTTCTAGGGTTAAGAACAGCTCCATTTTAATAGAACAAAATTCTATAAACAATTTTTAAAACAATATTGAACATAAAATAACGCTTCGCTTAAACTAAAGTCTACACTGAAATTCTGGAATGAGGTGTTACCGTTATTTATAATATCTATACCCGGACTACTCTCCCTATCTTTGTTGTTTTTATCAAAACATTTTTGGCCCTCCGGCCATTTTCGGGTGATTTTTTATCCGTGTAAACTTTAATGAGTTTCAACAACACCAGCAGTAAGAATAGAAAAGAAAATTGGTCAATGCAGTCAAGCGTGACAAGCAACAATATCAAGAGAAGGTAGATTATGTTTACCGCCATATATTCGCAATTGTTCCACGGGACAATAACCTAATGTATTAAAATGTTGGTTTGGGAATTTTTGAGTTCAATTCCTTTGTTGGGTAGTGCAAACTTAATCTCAGAGAAAGATATCGAGCAATAATTGAGCAATACTAATCAAATAACAAGATGAGATACCCCTAGACATAGAAAATATCCTGAGAACACTCTATCTACATAGATCAAATAAAGGGTTCATTTTGAAATTCCGTATAGATTACCAGGGTCAACAAGCGCCTGTCGTAGGCCGGAGGGCAGAACGACCGAAATGATGTGATAATAATAACAAAGATGAGGAATAGAATCCGAGTTTAAATAACACTCTTTGTTTCTGAAAAGATCAGCAATTTTACATAATATAAAGATCAAAAACAGACCAGATGTAACACGTCAAATTTTACACACCAGGAGAAAAAAAAACAAAAATAAAAATACAGATAATTAAGAGAAAAGAGATTTTTCTGTTACTGAAAGGATGAAAACCGATATTTATCGACAGGTGCTATTTTCAGCTTGAATACTCGAAGACAGCAATTATAAAAGTTCTAGGACATATTCCTTCCTTTGCGATCTTTGGTTTCCTCAGTAATTTCAATTCTCTTTTAGTCATTTTTTTCGCCGTTTTTGATATACCATATAATAGAAACCTTTCTCGGTTCCTCTCCTGGCTTAAATTCCTCTCCAAAAATCCAAGTACATCCAGTAGGAGAATCACTGCTCTCACACCAAATAATAGATATGTGTAAGTGTATGCGTGTGTGTAGCAATTTATTTAACTTCCTTTGTCATGATTTAGAAGCACATCAGGATAAATGGTGTGTACAAGATTTACAAGATATCCAAAATAATAGATGTTCCCATTGATTCCAAATATCAACAAAAATCACGACTAAATCTTTATAAAGCAACGTAAAAGTTTCATCCCCAACGAGGATAACGATCTGATTATTGGCCTTGAAATGTTAAAAAAAAAAACAGAAATTAGAAATAAAAAAATGGAATTTTGTGGTGACAAGCTCATTAACTCATTTCTAGTCTTAATGATCACCAAATATATTTTCTGTTTAAATTTTATGGAGAATAAAAATTGTGTAAAAATGCATAAAATAAGGGTGATTACTCTTTGTTTATTTAATGGAAGTTTTTAGCTTCTGCAATAAAAAAATGGTCTGGAGTTTAGAGAAAAGCCGTCAGAGAGAGACAACAATAATAAAAAAAAAGAACTTAATTGCATTTGCTTTTAGTATAGATTCAAATTCGTTTTTCCCCTTTTTCGTTTGACGCAAATTAAAAAGTACTTTCTAATTCTGAAATGAGAAATTTTCACTGCAATTATTTTTTCATGAAATGTTAATGATTACCAGATGTAAAAAATAAAGTTTACAAGTAAACGGAACAGGCTGACTTTCCTTGTTTTTTCCACTCACTTTCGCAAATTATTGCCTTGTTATCCATCAGAAAGTGTTAAGAGAAGTTCGTTTTGAAGGCTTGTAACAGTTTGTAAGGTCATGGTTAATTTTAACTGATGACTTGAAAATAGCTTCATTTAAAGATTGACAAAAAAACCCACTTGTCATTTGTCGAGAAATTCTCACTTGATTTCTAAGCCTCCAACGGTGCGCAAAACAGGAATCAAAAGATCGTCTGGATCAGTGAATCGTGTGAATTGCAGGCATTGAGTTGGAAAATAAGTAAAAGTTCCAGAAAAATTTAGTGCTTGTCAGAAAATAAAGAAAGCCGAGTTTATCTAACGTATAACTGTTTTGTTTGGATATCTTTGTGTTAAACAAATATAAAAAAAAGAATCCAAAATGTCAATCACTAACGTACAACCAATACGAACCTCAGTTTTTCATTATACGCCTCGCATTCTTTGAGGAATCATAAAACAATTCTTAAGAATTATTTCAGAACCATGTTGCAGGGAAATAACAGATATAAAATATTTCTTTTGAAATAGACTTGATAGGACAAGCTGATATATATATATATATATATATATATATATATATATATATATATATATATATATATATATATATATATATATATATATATATATATATATATATATATATATATATATATATATATATATATAACTAGACTCGTCTCAAAAAACCTTCGAATTTTTGATTTGTCAATAATCAAATCAATCTCGAAGGAAAAAAAGGTTTTAAAAAAAGAATGAGCCAGGAACTTAAAAGTCTGTCGAGAAAATCGCAGATACAGGTTCAAAGCCCAAAGAAAAAACCCCGACACGAGTAAACAACTAACTAAAAAGAGCTCAATACAACCGTAGAGCAGACTCTCTCTCTCTCTCTCTCTCTCTCTCTATATATATATATATATATATATATATATATATAGAAATGGACAAGGTCCGACAATTTATTTATTAAAGACATTTTTTTTTATTTTTAACGTTGTTATTTTATAGATACAAGTATTTAAGCAAATGCTCTGTTTATGATAAACAGTATTAAATAACATTTACCGGCCTGAATGTCCGAGAAATTTTCATAGGTATCCGTATAGGATGCAGGATCGAATCCTGTCAAAGAACGAATATTTTCTATGAAAATTTCTCGGACATTCAGGCCGGTAAATGTTATTTAGTACTATTTATCATAAACAGAGCATTTGCTAAATACTTGTATCTATAAAATAACAACGTTAAACATAAAAAATGTCTTTAATGAATATATATATATATATATATATATATATATATATATATATATATATATATATATATATATATATATATCAGCTTGTCCTATCTAATCAATTTCAAGAGAAATATTTTATATCTGATGTTTGCCTGCAACATGATTCTGAAGGAAAGAAAAAATATATAAATTCAAACGTTCAAAACATAAATTTAAAAGAGGGCTCAAGACCAAGTGCAGAAAAATAGTTATTTATTATAAGAGTGTTAAATACGGACAAACAAATAAACACTACAAATTTGCATATTTGCTTCGATGCCTAAAGATAAGCATCTCATCAGGTGGTGAACAAAGATGATTAAGGCTAAAATCCAAACCAAATGAAAAAAAGGATATAGGTCATGACATGAAGTAGTCTACATAGAAATCCTAGACAATTTCGTTTACGACTGATACAAATTATTACATTTCGTAAAATATAGAGAAGTATGACGTTCAACTTTCAGAGATAAGAAAAAATGGGTAGAGGGATAATCTAGTATAGTGTTAACTAGTTATATGCTCGGTCATCTTCCTACATAGAGTTTTGTAGTTGATAATTAAAAGACTTCTTTAAGAAACCTGTAAAAAAAATAAAAAAACGAATCGTAAATTTAAAACTACTTTGGTAAATTAATTTACAACCGTTAAGTAAAGACAATCCGTATAAGATGTTAATAATACAAAATAATCAATATAAGATGTTAATAATACTAAATAATCAATATAAGATGTTAATGATACAAACTAATCGATATAAGATGTTAATAATACAAACTAATAATATAAGACGTTAATAATGCAAGCTAATCGATACATTAGGTTGGTGCAAAAATAATGACGTAATAATGTCGTTTTTGACGTATTTTTTAACGTCAAAAACGACATTATTACGTCATTATTTTTGCACCAACCTAATAAAATGCCAATATTACAAACTAAACATCAATCCAGAACTATATTAAATCAAAATGAATTTGACACCATAGAACAGTAAACCATATAACGTTCATTTTGAAATTTGGTCATTTGATTAAATTTGGAATGGATATATATATATATATATATATATATATATATATATATATATATATATATATATATATTGTTACATTATAAATTACATTGGAACATGCAAATTACCTAAAAAAATCATTTATTACTACCAGCGTTAACCAACGGACGAGACGTCTTTAGACGGCGAAACAAAATATACATTTTTATCGTGGTAATTTGCAATGTAACAGTTTATAATAAATACTTATTTTCTCTACTTTTGTATTGAGCCTTTTTTAAACTAATGTTATTAAAGTTTGAATTTATATTCTTTTCGTTCTTTTACATTACAATATATAGCGATTTTATTTTTAACACAATTCCAGACCTGCTGGAGGATGTACCCCTGCTAATACAAAGACGTATTATATTCATGCATGATGGGGCTTCAGTACATTTTCGTCACATTGTTAGCGATGCACTGGCTTATATCTACCATGAAAGATGGATAAGTAGGGGAGGGTCGGCTCCATGACCTACACATTTCACCAACCTCAACTCTTATATCATAACGTCTTCTGTTGTAGTTATTTTGAAATTTGAAATTTATCCGTTGCAGTTATGGTATTTTTACAACACAAGTGTTTAACTCTAAAGGGAGCTGGCCGGGAATTGGTAGAAATGTAAAATGGCATTAAATTTTATATACACTTTATTATGGTGTTCCGATATTTATAACAAATTTTCTTGAGAATTTTTTTTTAGTATCTTCGTGATGTAGTATTTTGGTCTTGTCAAAAGTTTTTCCCCGTAGTGAAGATGGACATAAATGTTTTTTTTTCGATGTTGTTCAGTAGAACTTGTATCCGATACATGAAGTTTAGGACGTCTTGATAACTTTGTGGTCGACAAGCCAACATATATATATATATATATATATATATATATATATATATATATATATATATATATATATATATATTCATACTAGCAGCATGACCCGGCGTTGCCCGTGCTTGATTCAAAAATCGTACGACTCATACATAGCAATCGTTATCACTTGACTTAAAATATTTTTGTCCTTCCTTGCCTTTAAAGGAGTGCCCTTTGCTGTGCTGATGTTGCTACATGCCTTACTTCTTGCCTATCTCACACTGCGAAATTTTTCTAAGATCTATACTAAACATTCAATCAGTTAAGAAAAAAGAACTAAACAAAATGAACACAAAAAGATCAGCTTTAAAAAAGGACTCGTAACTCGACAAACCGAATAAAAAAAGAATGTTAACAACAAATAATTTTTCACATCGAACCCAGATCTGCGGAATCAGAATCAACGTTGAGTTTAAGCAATCGAATGAGCCAATTGGAGTAAAGTGTCATGCAGAGTTAAATTTTTCCCACTTGTGACGAATGCAGCTATCGATTGTTTTGCATGTTGGCATGCTAGATAACATTCGTGTCAGTCAGCTGTTGGCTCTCACGCTGGCCAATAGAATTTCTCTGCCTATTCGTGGCAGCCAGCTAAGGCCAGCTAATAATACTAAATAATCAATATAAGATGTTAATTTAATGAACCTTTTTTAAATTAATGTTATGAAAGTTTGAATTTATATTATTTTCGTTCTTTTACATTATAATATATAGCGATTTTATTTTTAGTACAATTCCAGACCTGCTGGAAAATGTACCCCTGCTAATACGAATACGAATAAAATAAAAGTTACCTCCTTATACAGTGGAAAAACACGTAATTTTTTAATGGCCGAAAACTACATGAAAACTGCCGTAGAAGCATGAAAAAATCGATTATTTCCACTATCGATGGGAGTTGGGAAATGCTATGTCAGTCTTGGCCTTCCCACTAACTGGGAGCATGTGCATGTAAATTTTGGTGCAAATCCGTCGAAAATTGCGGCCGTGTATTCGTTACACACACATCCTGCCTTTTATATATATATACTAGCAGTAGAGCCCGGCGTTGCCCGGGGATGTAACAGTAAGAGATAGATCAAGTATCGACCATCATAAAGACTGAAAAATAAAATTGACAAAGGTTATTGTTTAAGGTTGACGGACACGCATGTCTTAATTAGTTTGTTTTTTGTTTTTTTTTTACGAATTGGTCAAACCCAAACTCAAACAAAAAAAATTGTTTTCAATCGTTATGAGTCTATCGATTGAATAGAATTTTATTATAAACAATTGTCTTGTAAATGGAATTTTTAAAGCATTCTGAATGTAAATATAAAGAAAAAGTGTGCAAGACAATAAGAAACACTACCTGCCAAAAAAGTTTTGTTGAAATCGGTTGAACAATGTAGGAAATCCGATCCCATATATAAACACACACACACACAAACAACCT
The DNA here is from genome assembly GCA_903632075.3 of Acanthosepion pharaonis. Taxonomy (NCBI): domain Eukaryota; kingdom Metazoa; phylum Mollusca; class Cephalopoda; order Sepiida; family Sepiidae; genus Acanthosepion; species Acanthosepion pharaonis. Next base: position 2,169,344 of record CAHIKZ030000669.1, on the reverse strand, counting down.
GGGTTTTATATTAAGTATAACTCGATATGAGTTGTCCCCCTTTCATTCTGGTGACAAAATCGTGTTTTATCGTGTTTTCAAATTGATTTTGTGCAAAAATAATTGTTTTTCCAATTTTTGGCGCTGTCAGAACCACCACAAGGTAATTTTACGTAGTCCTGTGAAGTTTTGTTGAAATCGGTTGAAAAATGTAGGAAATTCGATCAAATATATAAACGTACAGACACACACACACACACACACAATCTGCGTTTTATAATAAGTAAGATATATATATATATATATATATATATATATATATATATATATATATATATATATATGTGTGTGTGTGTGTGTGTCTATGTGTGTGTGTGTGTGTTTTCTATTTTCCGGACACGGTCGGCAATTGACATCATTGAATGTCGTATTCTCTTTTATGCCTCAATGATTTGGAACAGTGGGTGGCTATTATCCACGTATTTTCGACAAGTATGTGGCGAACAGAGGTTCGTAGGTCTCCGTGTGTGTTTAAATGTGTCCTAATGGAGCTGTCGTCAGATAGACGCAAAGTGACTCTCCTTGATACATATGAGGTGGTATGTCAATTATAATTATTATTCATGAATTTGTTCTCTTAAACACTGCGAGAATCAAAGTCTAGAGGACAAATATTATTAATGAATTCACATGCCACGTAAGAAACTGCATTCCCGATAAAAAGAAATCCGGAACGCAAAAAATAAAATAAATATACATCAAGAAATATTAATAAATAACTTAGCTGCAGTACCTTGTAAGTTGTCTGCCATAAGAATAATATTAAATAAATAAATAAAATAAAAGTTACCTCCTTATACAGTGGGAAAACACGTAATTTTTTAATTTTGAAATCTAGAACGCTGTATAATGCAGTAAAACGAACAGCTGAAACATTTTGAATTTACAGCAATATATATATATATATATATATATATATATATATATATATATTGATCTGTCTGCATGGCTAGAAATGTCAATAAGTGCCCTGCCTAATATTACCCAAAATGATTCAGCATCTATATATCAACATAACGCATTTCATTGTCAGTACTCTACATTGATTTGTGAATATATATATATATATATATATATCATATAGTTTGAACATTATACAGGGTGCAATGATTAAATTGTCAACATTTTGTATTTTTAATTTCGCGCATGCGCATTATTTGTCGAATGTACAGTATAGTACGGTCAGATGGAAGACGTCTGGAAGAAAGAAAAATTGAAACAGCATGCTGTACTTCTTGGTATTCGCACCGGAAGATCCAATACGAACATTTCCGAGTGTTTTGGTGTCAATCTAAGTACAGTGCAATGGATTCGGAAAGAGTTGGATGAGTCTAATGGTGATTACAAAGGTGTTTACAGTGATCACTAGTGATGGCGACGTTATGTCTCCATTCATCTTCCCACAAGGCCACAGAATAAAGACGGAGGCCTACATCAAGTGCCTTATGGAGGTAGTGCGGCCCTGGGTCAAGAGGGTGGCTACTGAAAGACCCTATGTCAGGCAACAGGACACTGTACAATGTCACACAAGCAGGAGAACACATGGCTGACAGATAATTTCTGCGACTACATCACCCCTTACATCTGGCCACCTAACGTCCCAGACTTCAAACCCATAGATTATTATCTATGCGGTGTAGCTGAACGAGAGACCAAGAAATCTCCTTGTAATACCAGATATGAATTGAAGACTGGCGTCATACACAAACTTGAACAATGAGATCGTCCAGAAGATTTTCAGGAGATTCTGAAGTCGTCTATAGGCCGTGGTTGAAGTCAATGGCGATTTTATTGAAGGAATTTACTCTTTAATATTTCAAGATAATTTTGTATAATTTTGGTAAATATATCTGTTAAAATGAGATGTTAGTGTTATGTTTTTTTTATTATTATTATTCCAGTGTCATTTAGATGACAATTTATCCAAACCACTATGTACACGAGAATTTCACATCCACATCCAGCCGGGTGTCTGGATGCCCTCGTGTGTTTACATAAATATATATATATATATATATATTGTCTGTATTTAGGCAGCATCTTTTCATTCATGCACGTTTAATTGGTAACAGAAGCCATTGGTTTATACCAACGGCTTCCCATACTTCTACAATTCACTCTCGTGTGGTCATGTGTGACGTCATGAGATGCGGTGCGATTTTCGCTTCTAGCGTCTTATATGCACGTGTTTATCGTTTGCCTAGAAATCATCTATGTAAACAATGACAGACTATCATCACTGTCGTGTCTGTATATTGCTTAATATGTTGTAATTGACATCTTTGATAATGGCTTATGTAAGCTGAAAGCTTAGATTGTATTAAAAAAAATAAAAAAAAAATATGGATCAATATTGTGAATTTCTTCGTTCAACGATAATGTTATTAAACTTATCAGACGTTACGAAAAAAAATTACATAAAATAAATAGACAACACTTGTCTATATTATTTAATGAAACGTGCATGAATATATATATATATATATATATATATATATATATATATATATATATATATAGCAGATCAGTTTCAGGAAACCGACAGCCCGACACCGGCACATGAGATTTGATTATAGTGGTGAAGGCCTCGTGCAGGACCATCCACACTTTTTTGAAGGGAGGAATACAGAGACCTGCTGCACTAAGTGCCACAAGGTTCCCAAACGACCCTCCGCAGGTTTTGAATTCAGAGTTGTCCTTCTCCTAAACCAGTTGCCATCCAAGGCTATAGAACCCAATCTGTCCTGCTATTTTACCCATAGCTGGAGGGAGAGGATTCATACCTTTCCCAAAGGGTATTAGCATATATATATATATATATATATATATATATATATATATATATATATATATATATATATGTGTGTGTGTGTGTGTGTGTGTGTGTGTGTGTGTGTGTGTGTGTGTTTGTGTGTGCGTGCGTTGTAGTGGGAGGATTAGAAGATTCCTTTCGATTTTTATTACTTGGAACATGGGTTTATTTCAGCCATCGCCTATAAAATCAATAGAAAGCAGGTGTCATTTGTTCAGTCATTTATAGTGGGAGAATTACTCATTCCTTGTGGCCGTATCGGCAGTTTGTTCATTGGATCCAGTCATTTTGGGTGTCATTCAATAAATTCCATAGATTGAAAACTTTCAGGTCAAGTGTTGTCAAGTCAGAAAGAAAGTGATCGTCTAGATGGTGAGGAATACATTCATGTGTGCAATGAATAATCGCCTATACATTTTCGAATATATTTCTTTATTCGGGGTGTTAAACACTCTTCCATAGGACATCTCGATGTACACAATAGGGGAAATCAAAAATATAAAAATGTTTCTTCGTGGTGAAATTATGAAGATTCTACATGCATCCATTGCCGTATGAGAATTCAAAATTAGCATGACGATTGTAAAAATAAAATAATCGAAAAGATTGCAACAAAATATAAGGAATTATCAGAACATCAAGAAAATAATGTGAATGACTCACTTAATTATTGATCAACCAAGAAACAATAGTTCATGTTTACAGATTATGAAGTCATTGTATGCAAGATGTTAATGAAGATAGTCTATTATTTTCATGAGAAACCTGGGCTAATTTTGCACATATGCAATCATTTTCGGGAGTCTAGTTGGATAAAATCTATACATTATTCAATATTACAGTTGTTGAAAATTTACGAAAATCGGAATATGAATTTGTTTTTCAATTATTTATCACCAAATATTTTGCTTAACAACCTTTTGTTTAATAGTAAATGTTATTTTTTTTTTACCTAAACAGTAAATGCCGTTTATGCAGACAGCTATATATTCTTTATATGAAGATAAAAAATATATTTAATTTTTTTTATGCTGCATCACATAAACAAATGGCGACCTAATTTGACTGTATTCTTGTTATGTCCCAATTAAATAGAATCTATTGTATTTGTCAATGTAAGCCATATACGTAATGCATATGATCAATTCAAAATTAGCAGGAAATTGGATTGGCTAATATAATATCTAAGGAAAATGAAAATATATTGATTGGTTTTAGTGGGAAGCGTACAGAGTTTGTTGTTTTCTGACGATGTGAGATTAGAAGACAATCATAAAGATGTCATGTTTTCATCTTTTGTTTTGGATTACCAAACTGTTTAGGATTAAAAAAATGGTTCATCGTTGACTAAATGCTTTCTAATTTTCTTTTATAGGACTCTAAACGTGCAGCGGATGCTGTAACTAGATTCAAGATCAGTTAATTTGGCATGTCACTACTGCGCATTTTAGAAACACGCACAGTTATTTGTCGATCGATGCATAATTTTCATC
>CAHIKZ030000669.1:2150000-2162500 GCA_903632075.3 Acanthosepion pharaonis | reverse complement strand
TATCTATCTATCTATCTATCTATCTATCTATCTATCTATCTATCTAAGCCAGTCAATATATATGTATTTATATATCACGCTCTGATTAATTTTTCTTTGAATTTCTTCACTGAAGAATTATTACCATTTTACTCTATTTTATTCGGACAGAATTCCCCATCTTTACTTATATAATCACCATGTCCACCGTATTAGAGCTTTGAGCCCTGGTGTAGATACTATTAAGATTTTCTCACTAAATTAGTTACGACTGAGTAGGGAGCTCCTTTCTCAGTGGGTGTTTTATACTTTCGACCTTGTGCTACATGTAAACTAAGCTTGCTAAATCACTATTAAAGACTTTGATTAAGAAAGAAAAAAAATAGATTTAAGGGTGCAGTCTGATAGGTGAATAGAGAGATAATATTCGTGGATATATCATTACTGGATTTTGTGGATAATGATTTTAGATGGTTTACCACGATTATTTCAGGCCCACGCACAGTATTAGCAGGAGACAAGTGTACAACCTTCAGGCTTGAGAGCGTGAAGATTATTAAAATTAACTGCATTTTTATTCCTATCATGTGTAGCTGAGAAAGACGGTGTGACCGTTCACTATAGAGCAGAATATGAGTATCAGAAATTCTTTGGTTTTGTAGATAAAAAAAAAAGATTATGAAAAAATCTGATCGGCACCAAATTACTTTCTTTTTAAAGCGAACTATGCGAAAGATTTTTTTTTTAAGTTGCTATATTAATGGAAGCTTTGGTTAGACTTGTTTAACGAAAAGCGAAATTGTGTGTGAATTTCTGGAATGAGGAGTTATTATTTACACTCAGATTATTGTCCTTATCTTTATTGTCATTATCACATGATCGTCTTCTGTCTGAATTTCTGGGACGAGGTGTTATCCATATTTAAACTATTTACACTTGCACTATTGTCTTCATCTTTGTTATCATCAACCGATCACCTGTCTGAATTCTGAAGTTAAGGTTTTAGATTTATAGTATCTTACAGGATTCGGCCAAACGACCTCTAGTGCAAACTATACTATGTTCAATTTCCTTCTATACTAAACTAAGTCCATGATAAATGATCCACAAACAAAGAGAAGGTTGATTTTTGTCTTCAAGGTTATTCCCATCGCAACTAGAAATACCTATCTCATAAACAGAGCTACCTTCATCATCAACACGTAGGCTTCGTGACGAGAAGTAGGATCTATGTTTTCTATTACTAGATTTGTTTGGGATGATGTACGGATTACTGACATGATCGGTGCCCATCTCTTCGCATCTGTGCTTGTATATGCGCAGAACATTAGCCTACGAAGAGGTTCTCATTTCCTCCTTGTCTTATGTGAGTTATGAAATGTTTCTGTATTGAGATCCTCGCCAGACATATAAGATTTTGTTGACCAATATAGTTCCTCTATTACATCCAGACACTAACTAGAGAAGGTTTCTAATGGGCATGAAAAGGAAGTCTTTCTTGGTGTGGTTATATGATGCCGGGACGTCGACATGTCACCAGATGGAGACGTATGCAATTTCTTCGAGTTCTTAGATGATATATTTCGTCTTTATAAGGAATAAAATCCAAATTTGGTCGTTAGGAGTTGAATTTCAATAGAGTGGTGAGAGCTTACTATATATATGTTATACCGGAACATACCTATTCTATAAATAATAAGTAGTAGTAGTAGCAGTCGACAGAGGGAGCTCAGTGTGAGTTGGTGAGTCAGTCGATGTCGGACATTAAAGTATCAACCACCACAACTAGATTGCTGCGTCATTAACTATTATTTCAAGTTCCTAACGTTTTGTACGTCGAACCTATTTTAGAACCGACTTAGTACGAATACAAGCCTCCACTGTGAAACTACTCTACAACAATATAATATTTATTAGTACTTTTAGTATGATATAATAATGATTGAGATATCTCTTTGCGAGTGAGAGTTCTTAGAGTTAACTTTTTGTTTCCACGGTGTATTAATGCGTGATATATCAAAGTACTTTCAGATTTGCTTCTAATTCCAAGTCTCCTTCATGAACCTGAGTAACTAGTTTCTTTTAATTTGGTGTATTGTATAGCCACAATGTCAAGTAAAGCTTTGTTATTCTTTAGTCGTTTACAGTTCCTCATCCCTGGGTTCGTTACTGTTTATGTTTGGAGACAGACTACGTAATATTCGCATATATACTGGTGCAGCGTGATATTAAAATTTAATAAAAAGGGAAAACAAACCTCTAATCCCAATGTCCTTGTCAATGACATTCGATCTGTAAAGTTTCGTTTATTCCACTCTCCTAACAGTTTGGACAATAAGATTTGAGTTTGATGATTAAATGCGTAAATATAAAATTATGTACTTAAAACGTTTCAGCAACGTTCAGCACTTCATGTTAATGTTCTTCAGATGGCAATCAAAGTAATTTATGAAAAAAATATAAAAAAAAAACAAAACGTGTTACGAATTAAGGTTATAATCTATTCGAAAATTGTTCAACACCTATTTAATGTATATAAGTACATGGTGTCCCAAAAATCATCTTGGTATTTAAAAATGCCATAACATGTACGATTTTTCATACTTTTTATTTTTTTTTTTTTTTTTAGAATTTAGATTAATATAGGGAAATTAGACAGGAAAAATCACAAGTAATCAAATATGGAATCTTATTTTTTCAGGATTAAAATAGTAACGTAATGAAAATTACTAGCGAACGATATCGAGTCATAATGGAGGATTTGTGCATCCAGCAGTGAAAAACAAGCCTGGGATAGACTTTTAACAACATGGCTCGGGCAATGAGAAGGGTTATAAAGCCAACACTTGGTCAACAGATAATTTTGAGAAATTCCGAAATGATATGGCCACTATGTTCTCCTGATCCGACGTTTTGGGGAAAACCTGAATGAGTGTGTATGCATCAATAACTCGCAGATAATTTATCAACTCAAGGATGACATTTGCGCAGAAATTCAAAGGCTGTAGTCAGGGTTATTAACCATTGTAATGAGGAATGTTATCGAAAAAGCGTGCCTGTCTGAAGTCGAAAATAGAGGACATTTGCGTCGTAAATCTTTTTTCAAAATTAAGTCAGAATATATTTCAACTATGAATTTAAATTTTGAAAAATATATCCTTGAATTATAAAAAATGTTGAAGTTACTAGATTTTTAAATCTCTAGTTTACTTCTGTGACTCATGTAAAGGTAACGACGAAGGAGAGCAGAATGGTATAAGTTAAAGTGGAATTATGGCAATGATATAACATCCAGGTGCAGACATGGCCGAAAGTGGTTGTACAAAGCTTGTTTAACTCGTTGGTTAGAAAATGGTGTAACTTGGAGGTGCAGAAATTACGTAATGTGGAGAAACCAAAATGGCGTATCATGAAATCGTGAAATTTTATAATATGGAAGTGTACGAATGGCGTAAGGTTGAGTGAAATATTGGCGTAACGTCGTAGGACACAATTTTTGTAACGTGCAGTTGCAACAACTTGGAGGGACAGAAATCTCCTATCGAGAAGCAGCAATAATGTCGTTACATGAAAGTTCAGATATGGCCTTAGGTGGATGTGTACAAATAGCGTTACCTAGTAGAGGAGGAAACTTGTAGGTGTTACGTATAAGTGCAGCCATGTTGTAATGATAAACATTATATTAAATTGAATGGGCAAACATATTTAAAAGTCCGTCTCCATCTATGCCATCTTAAAAATTACTCTCCGTTGCTTGTTCCAGGTAAATGATGAAAACCAGTCTCTTAAAAAGAGATGAGTATAATCATATAATTCTTCTATTTGTATAAATGACTTTTACCGGTACTGGTCAGACATCTTTATAAGTTTACGAAAGAGAAAAACACGAAGGAATTATATTAATTTATTAGGTAGTGTTGAGATGTTGTGAGTTTCCCGCATGTCGGTGTATGAATCAAGACAAACACAGTTGTAGGGGAAAATACTGGTATATTTGTAAAAGCAATTAACAATAGAGTGATTAGTAGAACGAAGGTTGGTTAGTACGAAACAATATCCAAAGTCTATAGTCCAACGGTATGTAACGGGTAAGCTTATCTGGACTGCTGTCGCTGACGCTCTGTCTCTCGCTCCCGTCCTCTCTCTAGATCTGACTTATATAAGAGGGACCAGTCCATTTCTGGTTAGAAGGTGGGTGCGCCCCAACAGGTGGTTACATATATTCGTTCCTGTTTTCTAATGTTCTGCGAATGATCTCGAAGAATGTTTCGTATCATTTTTTGCTTCTTAGTAACTCGGGTTATCCTGTGAAGCTTTTGTTTAATGCTACTGAAATTTTATTTTACATTAGACACCACTTTGAAGTAGATTGCAAAGCAGATAAGAAGGTGCATGTTAAATATCTTCTCTTTTCTCTTAATCAAAGTAATAAAAAAACAAAACAAAACAAAAAAAACTCTGCCAAACATTAATAGGTAATGTGAAGAAACACGGCGCATGTATGCCATACACATTGACCGAAAGCAACAAACTCCATCGCTCTTCCGTTACTTGCAGTTTATTCGCTCGTCACCCGGCTACTCGCGGATACAAAAAGCTTCGTTGGGAATTTCTACCACACTTACCATGTTTCCCTTTCAGACTGTCACATTTTTAGGTCGCTTTCTAACAATTTGAGGGGTGTTTCGTTCAACAACGACATGGAGCATAAAACGTGGTTTGATATATTTTTCGAGTCGAAACCTAGGGATTTCTATCGTCAAAGCATTGGATAGTAAATGGATCTCTGGCAGGAGGCTGTAAAGAATGAAGAGGAGTAAACTGATGAATGATTTATCAGAAATCTTAATAAACAATAAGTATTAAAATACATTATAAAAAATGAACGAATTTATGTAACAACCTAATAACTTTTTATTTATTAATTAACCTTCTTCTCTATCAACTTTAGATTTGGGCTTAACGTTCACCAAGCTGTTTTCTCCATCATTACTACTGAATAGTGAGTTCGATTCTAACTTGAAGCCTCGTAATTGTAAAGGTGTATATAATTCCCAAGAAATATATTTATACATGTTTAGTTACTGGTCTGTGTTTTATGGTCAGATCGATTATTATTTCTATATATTGAATTCAGTTTTACCACTTTCGTCTTCTAACTAAGCTTAGTGTATATTATCATCTTCGTCATCATTCCCATGAACTGGAGTGATCGTAGGGTTACTACAAAGGCATGCACCTCACCACTCCCTTCCATATATCTGGGTTGACAGACGAAGATGTATTTATTCAGGTGTAACGTGTTTTAGACAGGTAGATCTTGCGGCGCTAAACGCTCAATATGTCAGATGGTGTCCTCCAACTCGAAGGACCACTTTAATCACAGATCTGTGGACGATGATTCAATCACAGAAACTCTCCACTCTGGCTGTTAAATAAAGTCTTCGAAGCACTCCTCCCAGCGATCCACTGGCTGCATACGTACTTATGGAGCTCTGTCTACTCCACTGGACTCGATGACCGTTGACCCTACAAGAAACTTCAGCTGACATTTGATCTGCTTTTTTTTATTAAGTCCTGCTGGGTTTTTGATTTTCTCCCCTCGCCAGAAAAGCATGGCGGGCGAATCGATTTTTAGTGAAGGTAGAATGATGATATAGAAAGAAAGCTACAAAAAGTAGTGAAGGAAAGCGAGAAGAAAGGATTAAACATCAACTGCAAGAAGTTGCATGGTTTGTTTTTTTTAGCAACATACGAATTGCAAATCGGGGGTAGCAAAATCAAACAAGTGTGGAAATTTAAATATCTAGGAAGTGTTTTAACAGAGAACGGAATGTGTGACACTGAAATCAGAAGGCGTATCGGGATAACCCAGGAAGCATTCCGAAAGCCAAGCAGACTACTAAGAAATAGGAAAATTTCGCTAGAAGCAAGGAGAAAATAACGAAAATGCTACGTGATGTCTGTTCTCCTCTATGGCAGTGAGTGCTGGATGATATCTTCAAAGATGAAGAGGATACGTGAAACAAGAGACATTTGGTTCTACAGAAGAATGCTGAGGATACTATGGACTGAACACGTGATTAAAGACGATGTTTTGGAGAAAATGGAAACAAAAAAGGAAACTAATACTTAACATCAGGAAGAGACAGTTGAGGGATAAGAGGAAGGAAAGGAGGGATTGGAAAACTCGATACTCTACAGAGCAATAGGAACGAAGTAAAACAACGCATAAGATATTTAATGTGCTTCAGTAAATGGATGGCGGAACAGGGTTTCGGAGAAATAGCACAAAGACAATGTTTACTAAGAACTACAAGGGACAGGGAGTTGTGGAGAGCCATGATCGGCTATGTCCTGAAGGGTACACGCCTCATAAAGAAGGAGACATTGCTTACTTGTCAATATATCTATGCTTGGTGATCAAATTGCTCTGGTTTGTAAGTCGGCTGGTAATTTTCGCAATGGATCAATAAAGGTGAAATTTGAAAGAACGTTTTTTTTTTCTTTTTGTTTTTTTTTTATGGGACTTTTCTATATGATTTCTTTGTATAACACGCATCTTCCCTTTAATGTCTGCTTCACCGCTATCCTAATCATTCTCTGCATAAATGTATCTGGCTGTATTCCTGTCGATCCATTCATCTGTCTGTCTACTTTTAGCGTCTTTTTACAAGATATTAATTGTGTTTTTATTACCTTGTTCGTCATTTTCTCACTACTCTTGTACTTTTCTCGTTTAATTTTGTCATAATTGTCGGAGTAGCGCGTATTTGTTTTATTCTTGTTAATAAAGCTACTTGTTCGCCTGAAGGCCAAACTCATTACAATTACATTAGATATTGCCTCAGATAATAAAAACGATCAAAAGAAAGAGTCATTAGATAAAGGAAAAATACAAGCAAATGAAATAAAGGAGTGTTTTATTGAAACACTGTATAATTAAATAACAAAACGTATGGTTTGTGGTTAAATTTAGACAGATCTTAGCTTTAAAAGGATTGGTTTCTTTTATATCCATTAGTCTGACCTTGATTGAAGTTTTTACAAGATGATTAAAAGACGTTGTTTTATTCAATAAAACTTGTCGATCAGAGATTCCTTGATTGAAATTATGAGCTTTTTAGCTTTCATGTATTATAAAAATACGACCAGATATTTAGTGGGTAAAATAAACCACTCGGTATCTTATTTAATGCAGTTTTCCATGCAAAAAAGCGGGGTGGGGAGTGAAATGTTCTCACTTGAACAACAAAATGGATTCTAAAATAAACTTAGCTTAGTCAGCTTGGGGCCACATCACTTCGAAACAGCGGATCTTGTACGATCACCGAAGATAAGCAATGTCGAGCCTGATTGGTGCCAAGATGGGTGACAGCTTGTGGATTTTATACGCTGTTAGGATGGACGTGTTGGTGGTGTAATAGATAACAGTTTGGAATTGTTAATCGGAGAGCCGAGATCCAATTCTAGTTGGGTTCGTTATATTCACACACACGCAAATAACCTTGGAAAAACGTATGAATCCACCTCTTCTCCCTCCAGCTATGGGTTAAATAGTAAGACTTGTATCACTAAACCAATATTATCTAAAAACATATTCTTACAATCTCATATATATGTTCAAAGAAAGAGAGATGAAACGACTTTTGCTGGCTTGGGTTTTGTTAGGTGTAGCTTTATTCATCTGTGTAAGCTGACAGAGTTCGAGTTAAGGCAAAAGTCAAAAAGGTTCAAGTACTATTTTTTTTAAGTAAGACAGACGTTCTCTAATTGCAAGCCTAACGCCAGATCATTTGCCTAAATAAATTAGCCAATGAAGTTTCAAACACAGATAATTATTGGGACGAATCTTCTTAACTTTCTTATCCATACATTTTGGACAAGTCTTTTGAAGGTCTTTATTTTTGCTGAATGTCGTGTCTAATATAATGTGAGCAATGCTTCATCATAATCTATTTCCTCTTTCACTAACAAAACAGATCAATTTACAAATATCAGCCTTGTACCATATATTTGAGACCTTTTGATATTTAGTCAGATGTATGTTATTTTGCGAGAAAAAACTATTCTCGGCATCAAATGAACAACACTTGTCTCTCGTGAACGGGATTTTTTTCCGATAAATGCTGTAAAAATATTTCTGTTTACTTGAACCGTAACACCATTCTTCTACTATGTGCCATTCACTGCAAATTCAAATTGACTCACCAAATAGAACTGCATAAATCAAATGCTAATCAAGTATGTAAATCGAATGTTTTCTCTAACCCCAACATCTTTCATCTACTAATCCTGGTCCTCAACCGAAGAGATCTGTTAGGCAGTTATATCAGAGTAACTAATCCTGGTCCCCAATCGAATATATGTCGTAGGCAGTGATATCAAATAACTAGTCCTGATCCTCAACCGAACAGATATGGCAGGCAATGATATCAGAATAAGTAACCCTGGTCCTCAACCAAATAGATGTGGTAAGCAATGATATAAGAGTAACTAATCCTGTTCCTCAACCGAATAGACCTGTTAGGCAGTTATATCATAGTAACGAATCTTGGTCCTCAACTGAATATATGTGTTAGGCAGTGATATCAGATTAACTAATCCTGTTTCTCAACTGAACAGATGTGGTAGACAGTTATATCAGAGTAATTAACCATGGTCCTCAACTGAATTAATCTGTTAGGCAGTTATATCAGAGTAACTAACCCTGATCCTCAATCAAATAGATATGGTAGACAATGATATAAGAGTAAGTAACCCTGGTCCTCAACCGAATATATGTTTTATATCAGAGTAATAGCGAGTGGGGTATATGTTTAGGAAGAATATGCAGTCTAGTAATTTTAGTTCTTTATGTAGTGGCAGCAATAAGCGGTAAATAAATAAAATGATTAAGTGCAAAGTAGATTTAATAGAGGGCGAAAAACGCCTCGGCTTAAATATAGGATCAAATAATTATGGACATAATGATATTTAGTCTCAAACTAAATTAGCATTTAGACAATCCGAGAAATATGAGGGATGATAAAAATACATAAAAGGAAGATTTTTTCGTTTAAAATTAAAACTGACTAAATTAAGCACAGCGAAAAACATCAGTGATTAGGTGAGAACCAAATCAGTATTTATTGATCTTAGCACAAAAAAAATCAGTGTAGGGATAGAATTTACTACAATGGGAATGGTTTCCTTGAGTAGATCGTTAACCATAACTTGCTCATATAGTCGATAAATCATGTTGCCGTGGAGCAGTGGTTAGAATACTAATCTTGTAGAATGTTCTTATCGTATTGTTATCAACGTTCACTATGTATCCCACTAATAGAACCTTTTAGCATGCATCATAGCTGGTTTCCATCGTTCCCAAAGATTAGCGTTTCAAACAAAGACAACATTACTAATACACCCATTTAAAAAAAAAAACAACTAGCGCCTTAAATTTTTACCACGAATTTTATCTCGATTTAATATATATTTTATTATGTTTTATCCTTTAGTCCTTAATATGGTTATAACTTTATTGGGAACATGCAACAGTAATGCAGTTTTGATATGTTATAAAAATAAAATCCGTATTTAATGTGCAACTAGATAACAGAGTAATACTAATTAATTCTCTGTCTGATGGATAGACCGATTTTCTTATCTAGATGATATATAAAATGGACTTTGCAATGTTCTTTGTCGGATTTAAACATCAACCATTGTTATTAGAGCTTTGATTTCGAGTATTAAGTATCAGAATGAAAACTGCGGGAAGAAGAAAATGTCATAAATTACAAGGAAAAGAAAATCACACTTACTCAGTATAATAACACATAATGCACGGTTGACAGCAAGGGACTCTTATTATTGGAATTATTTTTTACAGCTTATCAACCTTTTGAGACAAAAAATATTTTTAGATTTAGTGTTTTGACGGTAATAATGAATTTTGCAAGTTCTACTAATTAACCCATAGATGGGAGAGAAGAGGTGATCAGCAAAAGAGGAACCCCATGTCGTAAATTACACACTGAAAATATCAGAATAAAGCAGGTACAGAAAATGATTTCGGTAATATCGATACTGACGATGGAAAATGGGACACAGAGATTCGAAAGCGTATTGCAATAGGGGAAGATGCCTTCAGGATGCAAAGCAAAGAAATGGAATATATTCGTCTGAAACAAAGAACAGAGTACTGAAATGCTACGTAATAAAAATCCTCCTATGACAGTGAATGCTGGACGAAAGATATATAGTTCTACAGAAGAATTCTAAGAACCTCAAGTGAGGAACAAAGAGGTTTAAGGAAAATGGAAATAAAAAAATCACGAATTCTTACAATCAGTAAAAGAATTGACAATTCTGGGACGCATCATGACAAAAGAGGTCTTGGAGAATTTGTCGCTTACAGAAATTAATAAAGGCAAGAGAAGCAGAAGGAAACAGCGAGTAATTTACCAAACGACCTTGCTTAAATAAATGGCAGAACTGGTAGTAATTGTTAGGGTACAAGCATTGCTTTGACCTACAAAGGATAGGAAATTTTGGAGAGCCATGATCGCCAACTTCCTGAACGAACTTAGAACATATAAGAAGATATATTTCCAGGCTTGTAGCTTCCTCATGAGAAAATCGTTTAAGTATGCATTCTCTTCTAATTCAGCTCTCGTGGCATGCCAGTAACAAAATATTTACCATATTTAGCACCAAGAAGGTTAGTGTAATAGAGCACAACCAACTTCGACCGGGATTCGAACTATGTTTACCGATTTCTTTTCCCATTTCTCGGGAATCAAGAATAATTAACTCACCACTCCATCCACCAATAAGATAAAACAGTTTGTTTCTTGGAGTGTTATGTTAATAAATCGTTTCGTTTTCTTTTCAGAAATTTTCTCCAAAATCAACCCAACTGTATTATATACAAGTCGATCTCAGCACATTCATAAATATTTTATGTTTTAAACAAAGGCTTATTTTCAAATTTATCATTATAATTTTTTTTCTTCAATTTAACTACCGGTGGTAGTCACGTTCCGAGAATGAAGAGCTGTTGTTAAGGCTTTCAAACTCTCCCGATAGACGAACATATCGTTACGGCTACATTTTATCAAATATAACTTGACACGGTGTGTGTCTGCAACTAAGACTACTCGAAAAATAGATACCTATATATTATCGAATTGCTCGTTCTTTGGTTGTCAAAACGCACACTGTTACTTAGCGACACTAGAATCCAAGACAACGTAAGAAGCTCAGAAATGTTATATTTGCCTGTTCTGTTCTACGAAGTCATGTTGCCTGAAAGCAGTCTGCATTGGACTTAATCACGTCGAAATAATGGAATCGGACAAGCCGACTGTAAATATCCTGCAGCATCATTGGGACACCATAGAGAACATTTGCGATGAGTGTTTTAGATGACGACAATAAGAACCATGATGAGTTTATAAGAGGATGTATTTTATATAGCAGAAAAGCACGCCGTCAAATAAACAACCTGGGCGATCTCGCCTTTCTCTCTCAAACACACACACACGTATATGCCTATGTGTGCACATATGAAGTCTCTCCAGAAGGCATCTATTCAATTGTCAAAAAATAGCCTATCTATCTTAATATTGCCTTCATCTCATTCATATATATATATATATATATATATATATATATATATATATATATATATATATATATAAATCTGTGTATTTAGGCAGCAATCCTTTTTTCATGGACATTTCATTGAATACGACAGACAAGGTGCTTTTATTTAGTTTTTTTATAAAATGTCTCATGCGATCCAATGATTTTTTTTCCTTTTTAGATGATAAATTATATAAAAACTGTCCAAATGTTCTTTTTTTTTCGAAAATGGCTAAATGTATAGCCGAAAGCGCTCGCCTAAAAAGAACATTCGGACAGCTTTTATATAATTTATGATCTGAAAAGAAAAAAATATTAGATCGCATGAGAAATTGTATAAAAACTAAATAAAATATATATATATATATATATATATATATATATATATATATATATATATATATATATATATATATATATATATATATATATCGAGTGGTCAGAACGTTCGTATTCTGACCATGAGACCCTGGTTCGAATCTAACCCTGGCCAATTTGTCAGAAAGAAGACTTCCTGACGTTATCGGACTGGTGGAGTAGATCCCAGCGTGCGACACCTTTGAAAAGGTTGACCCAAGGTTTTTGAGTGAAATTGGGTAGACGGAATATTTGGGGCCGTCGATAGCTGTGCTAGCACGAAGTCACAAGTCATGGTGACCGAGGGCATATGCGTGCTGGCCTTGTTCACATTGTCGATCACGCTAGATAACACGCTCATTCCCAGAGAATGTAACTAAGCTTTGCTCAGCGTAGATACAGTAACAGTATAAACCACAAAGCAGGCAGAGCAGGCGTCTTCAACACGGATTGGGAAGCCGCCAACGGGTGTCCTCGAATACGAGTG
This sequence comes from Acanthosepion pharaonis, assembly GCA_903632075.3. NCBI lineage: Eukaryota > Metazoa > Mollusca > Cephalopoda > Sepiida > Sepiidae > Acanthosepion > Acanthosepion pharaonis. The sequence goes on along the minus strand of CAHIKZ030000669.1, from coordinate 2,150,046 downwards.
GCCAGCTATTATTACTATTATATATATATATATATATATATATATA
>CAHIKZ030000669.1:2100000-2145000 GCA_903632075.3 Acanthosepion pharaonis | reverse complement strand
CTATGCGTGTGTCATGCACTTTCTCGGCTGACATAAAATGGAAAGACTATATTGGATCCCTTGCTAGGCCAGCCTTTAAGAATATTGGTTCACTGTGTCGTGCTAGACAATCTTTCTCTCCAAAATCTATGTCTACCCATCGTCCATGCTTAGGACATTGCTGCCATATTTGTTTCGGTGATCCTGCTATATATCTAGAGATCCTTAATAAAATGCAAAGACAAATCTACAATATTATTGGCGCTGATTTGGCGTCTAGACCTTAGTCTTTTTTTCCCACCGCTGTTAAGTTGCTTCCCTGTGTTTTTTCCATAAATATTTTCATGGTCATTGTTCGGATGAGCTGTTCACTATGGCATCTAGACTTTTTTTTATATAAGCACATCAAGTTAAATAGATCTCATCAAGTTGAGTTGGTTTGATTCAACCTTAAATTCTATGATAACAGTTTCTTTTCTCGCACTTCTCGCTTGTGGAACTCTTTTCCAGCTCCATGCTTTCCAGTTAAATTTAATCTGCAAAAAATTAAATGCAGTGTCAATCGCTATCTGTCATCCTCTTGATTACATTTCGTTTGTTCTCGCTCTTTTGTAATGTTTCTGTTTTCTAATTCGTCTACACCCAATAGCCGCTTGTGTTTTAGTTGCTTTAATGTATGACTTGGGGTGAACGCGATTAAAACAAATAAAATATCTAGAGTTAAAGACAGACAGGGAACGTGAAATAAAGTATATGTGGAAACGGTTGATCATTGATAATTCAATAGTTTAACTCTCTTCATGGAAGTTGCTGATGCCATTAATTTCATGATCATTAATTGGTTTTAAAAAGCCAATTATCGGACATGTGGATAAAATATATTGTAATTATGTTTTGAGGGGAGGCATCTTTCTCGGTACAAATGATTAATTCATAATACATGAAAAATTAAGAGTCTGTCTATATTTCTGAGAGGTATTATGTACAGTATTTCCTGAGCCGACCAAGCATAGAAATAAATACAATATGGGAACCAGTAATAAGGAGTGCCAGAGAAAAGCAATGATAACAAAGTTGTAATATGAACTCTGGTAAAACATGCAATGATAACAGCAAAAATTGCAATATGAGCACTGGTAAAAATGATGCTGAAAACATTAGGTTTATAATACTCAGAAGTTCATACCCAGATGTCCTCAAGGACACATGGTACAATGGATAAAGGCGTTGGTTAGATCCAGTGACAGAAGAAGGTGAGTTCAATTCCTGGTTAAGGCAGTGGAGAACTTTCAGAGATAACTGATAATTGACATCCATCAAACATGGCACGTGAAACTAGAACAGTCTACCCCAGTGATCGAAATAAAGGGTTCAGTTCGAAATTCCAACCACCTGAAGAAGGCCGGAGCGTACAACGGCCGAAACGTTGTGACGAATATGGCGACAAAGATGAGGACAATAGTCCGACTAATGTAAATAATGAAAAATTAACTAGAATTCTTGCAACACGCTGACGTGTGTTAAAATCCTCGCAGTATTTAGTATTGTTTCAAGTTATCGCTATATTTTTTTGAGGTTTACAAACTACGTGCCCTTCAGTTTCGCAAACCAATGGCTGAAATGTGAATAAGCTGATTTATTTGGAAAATATTTTGACAAAACCCTACTTCGTGTTTTAATATTTTTTTTTAAATTTAAATTTAATTTTGTTGGACTTCAGGGTAAACAATATATTTTATGAAATTTTCTTTTTTTCCTTTTTAACAGGGAAAAATAAGTTCTGAGCATTTCTTACCCTTGAGCATGTAACATATCCTGCGTAAATATTTCTTTCTGGGACCAAATTTAAATATTTTGAAGCGTTTAGCATTCTAATTTTTTTATAGTTCTCTCAAACGCAAGGCAAACTTGAAACTGTATTCTTGTATATATAAAAAAAAAACTTAAAGAAACGATATGCAAAATACAATATTAAAAAATAATGAAAATTTATTGTATTAAACTACGCACCCCAGTAAAATAAACTGTACTTTATAATCTCTTATCTGCTTGATTTGATTTCGATTGGTCAATATATGGCTAATTTAGAATATGTAACGGACAGACGGCCAGCCGGACGGAGTAACAGAATTTATAGAATTTTATATATAGATGTTATTGGAATAATGTCAAAGCTTTAAAGTGGCACTTTTCCCGCGGGATTGAAAAATAAAATTATTCCGTTATGATCGCTTGCATATGATAAAATATTTTGAGCTTTGATTTTACCGGAACAATTAGTTTTGAAAATATTTTCACAGTTCAGTGTGAGCATTTAGTTTCTTTCAAGTGAAATATATCTAATAAGATAAGGTGAAAAAACGGGAAAGGTAATAAAAACAATTTTCTTGAAAATGAAGACCATTACCTACCATTTTGAACCGACGAGCAGACATTCCATAAGCTCATTAATCGATTAAGGACTTGATTATTCCATAAGATTATACGATCTTCTCACAATGTGCCGAATATTCAGCAACGTCTGACGCTTCATTGAAAATCGTGGCAGGAAATCAAAATGCTCTTTATTTTTTTTTTTTTTTTCTTCTATGGAGTGAAGTTTTGACTTCAGAATAGTTTTCTCGTGAATTTCTCTTGCAAAAGAGTTTCATTTATTGAGAAATGATTATCAATATAAAACTGTCATTATTATATAAAAAAAAAACGCGTCAGATTTCGTAATAGCAAATGACGCTGAAGCTTCGAGACTATAAAACTTGTGCTGATTTGATCACAGCTTCTTTCAAGTGAGAAACGGATGCCACCCACAAAGCAGCGACAAGAGAGTTTATCTACTCTAAAGGAGACACTTTTCAACACTTTGTAACGACGAGAATTAGTGATTTTTAGATCTTGAAGCATGGCATATTGCTAAACCTGTTTAAACATGGTCCGGTGTCTATATACGCGTATGTTTTTTTTCGTATCGTCTCTCTCTCTCTCTCTCTCTCTCTCTCTATATATATATATATATATATATATATATATATATATATATATATATATATATATATAGCTCCTCTCTACGTCTACTTTCAAAATCTACCACGACTCTTAGTGTAGAAGTCATAACATAATTTATCTCCTAGAATGCACACTATGCTAGAAAAAATATGTAAGGAAATCTGAATGGCCCTTTCCTTACAGAATTACTAATTATCGCAATCAAATTAAGTCGGCTCCCCATGAAAGATTATTACCTGTGGAACGACATTTCCGCCTACACGAACACGATTTTAAAACCTATACCAAATTCAGTATAATTGAGAAAATAAAAAAGTTAAGAGCAGAAAACATTAGACAGATTTTAGAGTTCCATGAAAATAAGTGGATTCGACGTCTGAGAACGCTTCATTCAGACGAGCTTAATCACAAATTTAACAACATAGATAGAATTAATATATAACCCCACAAATCAGGACCTACCCAAATTTCCCACCCACACAAGACAGACGTAATTGCTGAGGTGTTGAGGCCTCACACCCATACTAATATACACACTTCCACACATCATACTCGCTCACTCCCTGGGAACCAAATAACACACACACACTTAAGAGATATACATCCCCTTTCCAGGAACCAATAAAACTGTCAAGATGATCAAGGGAATTCAGAGCAGCATGAATCCATCCAGCTCTTATCTTAAATAACTTTAAAAAGACTGTTTAACCAACACAAGGACTGACCAAAATTCATGTTAAAAACAAAAACAAATGAGAACTATGGAGAAAATGTATTTTTTCCGTCAATCATTCATTTCTGTAGTTCACTGCTACTAACAAGCAGAATATTTTTCTCTTGATGATGGTCATGTTGGCCGAAACTAGTTGAGGAATTTAACTAAAATAATAAAAACGAAAAAATATTAATATACAACCCACTGTGTCTGAAGATTAATTTTTAATTTTTTTATTGTTCAAAACACACACACACACACACACACACACACACACACACACATATATATATATATATATATATATATAATGCCTGTGTGTTCTTAGACGCTGATGGTAGAGTGAAGGAATATGTTTATTCATTGCTCAAAGAAAGTATTTTAAAAAGAAGACTTTATTTTAATTCATTTATTCTTATATTTTTTGTTTATTATATTACTAGCCGAGGTATCCGAAGTTTCCCGAGTGTACATGGCTGCAACTGTATAACCTCAACCTTGCATACCCGCACACCTGTCTGGAAATGTCTGCCTGCGTCCCCGCTTGCATGCATTATCCGTTGGTATACTAAGCTACTCCACCCTCATCTTTTTTACGGTATGTCCTTCGCAAGTGTTTGATTGTACTTAATAAAGAAATTCCATCTACAAAACCTTCTTTTGTGTGTGTTAAATTGTTTCAATGTTTTAGATATTCAGTAAATTTCCTATCACTGTAATAACTTTCAAATAGTAAGGCATTGTTCACAATCTAATAATCAAACAAAAACAGGGATGAAGCGTTAGAGCTTGATTCGACTGTAAGTGAAAACGCGTGAATGCCCCCTCATTCTTTGAGAGTTTACAGTAAAGCTGAGGTTAATAAGAGGTTCTTCGGGATTTTCCCATTTAACGCTTCAATAATCTCTTTACATCAAAGATTGTTCGAATGCCAATTTAGAATGGGAACATATGAAGAAAATATTGTTTAAAGACAATTTTGGACCTAGTTTGTCGCAGATTTCGTCCATTTAACAGAAATAATCTAAAATAAACATTTCCGCAAGATGATTCGTGTGACATATGTAATTTACATTGCAAAATTGGAAAGCATCGAATGAAAAACCAGGGAGTTATTCCTGATTTTTCGTTATACGCGGGGAAGCGATCAGGACTAAAACCACACTTATTTCTTGCATGATGGCTAAATTTTGCGACATGTTTGAAAAAAATCATTTAAAAATGAGGAAGTTATTCAAGTTGTTCTTTTAGTACGATTTTTTCCACAGTTTCTTGTCATTTTTTGTGTGAAGCCAATGTCGCAGGAAAACTATCAAGCACTCTACATAAAGCTCGTAACATGAGCTATGTTTTGCATTAAGTGTAATGAATATCAGCTAATGTAATAAAAAATATTGTCCGCGTGTAACTTTGCCTTTGGTTTTTGCAAAAGGTCGTACCCACCTTGAGATCTGTTGATTTTTCTGCCGAATGCGTGGGTGGGGTGGGGGTGATCTGGAGATTGAAAAGTTCGTCTTGACCTATTTTAATTCCTTTGCAATATATGTGTACAAGTTCATGAGAATCGGCCAAGAAGTGTGGACATGCATAAATAGTTCTGTTTTAAAGATATAGATTTTTCTATGATATTATGCATTTACAATATTTAATTCTTAAAATACATATTTATTTGTTAATTTTAACCGTTTGAGCCCTGACCACCGCTTTACCGGTGGTCAGGGAAAAATGGCGTAATGACCAACCACCAGTTGAACAGTGATAAAGAAAAAACGACTTAATGCCCAGCCACTGGCTGAACGATTGTTAAACACTTCTAACTATTTTTATATCTACCGTGAAACATTACATACAAATTATTTGTGGATTTTGACACAGGAGCTCAAGCAGGAAGGTTAAAATTGTTCAGGAACGCAGGGTTTAAAGCGTGAAATATATATATATATATATATATATATATATATATATATATATATATATATATATATATATATATATATCAAGGGTATTTTGTTTTATTGTAAAAATAAAGGTTTTAACAAGTTTACTGTAATGACAGAAGTACGCAGGTATAGGCTTTAAGAAAGTTTTATTTGTTGAGATTCAACAGCCAAATTGGCGGAAGAGGTCAGCGCCAGAGATCAACGCCAGTTGGGCTGGCTTAACACAGGTGGGCGTTGATGGATAAAATATCCGGCAGCCCGATACAACCTGGTTTGCCAGATCTCGCCTGTCTTAATCCCCTTTAAGCCGCGAGGGATGCGCTTCTGGCCAAGTGTGTGGTGTGGTTGTCTCCGTTGCGCAGAATTGTCCATCAAAATCAAATTCATGGAAATGACTTCGTCAAACTCACTTTGATTCATGGCCATCTGCGCAACCACCACCACATACACACATATATATATATATGTTGCGATCGTCAGACAAACTGATTAATTTTAAAATTTTAATCAGTTTGTCTGACAATCACAAATAGCGTGAAACACAGGGTCACAAACTCAAATCAATCCATCTAAATATGGTAGCTCTATCATAAGTATTAAGCACTTTCAATAAGTACCGCGCATATATGATATATGAATAATATATATAAAAATTCCATATATATATATATATATATATATATATATATATATATATATATATATATATATATATATATATTTATATATATATATATTTATATATATATATATATATATATATATATATATATATATATATATATATATATATATATATATATATATATATATATATATATATATATATATATATATATATATATATATATATATATATTATAAATTAAATTAAAAAACATGTTGAAATCGCTAAAAAAAATCTTTTCATGTTTCAATACATTGAAAGCACTTATTCAGGGAAATGCCATCGCCTGAAAAAGTACTCTACTTTGTACTGAGCACTTTTTAAAATTAAATGCTACAAACAGTGAAATTTTACTCCATCTATTTTTTTCTTTCATTTGATATATATATATATATATATATATATATATATATATATATATTAGTGGTACTCTCACTGAAACTGTCTTCAACTCACCTCTCTAAAACTTCTCTCTGTTAAGTTTTAATCTCCCACCTTCTCTCGTCTGTTATCCCTCTCTTTAACACTAACATTCGTCCCACACTCTCATACTTACATTCTCTCTAAATTCTATTTTTATTTCCGGAGTTGTTTCTTCTGTTCTCTTTTTGAATTTGTAGGTCTGATCAATTGGATCGTATTTACGATTCTAATGGAATAAATTATGACCATGGAATATTAGTGTTCAAACCTTATTATTATTATTATTATTATTATTATTATTATATATGTATATATATATATATATATATATATATATATATATATATATATATATATATTCAACTTATTTTCATTATTTCAAACGTTATTTTGTAGTGGATACTCGTATTTGAGAACGAGTGTTCAGTAAACGAAATAAATACTGTTTAAAAAAAAATAAGCATCTATTCAAATATATTTATCCACTAAAAATACTTTGAAAAAAATAATTTGAAGTAATAAAAATATGTCCGATTAAAAAAAAATAAAATCCATTAATTCTTTAGAAAATGTTTGTGTGTGCGTTTTAAGCATCCTGAAGTCATAAATTACTTAAATAAGTCATACACTACTTAAATAGGTCATAGATTAATTAAATAAGTCCTTTTAAATATCAGGGATTTGAGGGCACCAATTTTTTTCACGATATTTACAATGCTTTCTTTTCTGTCGTATTCTACAATGAGAAAATATAGTAGGAAGATTGTGTAGTATCCAGTCTGTCAACTGTCTTTTCAGTAAAAATCATCAGTATGCAATTTTTCGGTTTTGACCTGAAATCGAACTCCAGCATGTAACTATTTCATCCTCGATGAAGACCATTACGTATTATTGTAACTGAACACAGTAAAAATACGAAATCATTTTGCCAGTGGGTAGGAAAATTTTCCTCAAATCATTTGCATATCGTGTGCACCATGTTCAACTTGGTGACATCTTTAATTTCGAGGTGATAATCTGTCTCGCGGAATCGGAATTCAAGCGTCGTTATATACAATAAATTTGAAAGCTGATCATCACCTGGGTCAGTAGACTAGTCCTCCTCCTTTGGAATATTAGTGTAGCACAATCTGCCCGCGGGGTCCACTTTGATTTAAGCTCATTTTGATCACTAACAAGAATCGTATCTTTTTTTTATATAATACCCATCATATTTAGCAATTTTTATTTAAGATTTTAAGCAGGAAGTAGGAAAGTTTAAATGCCCATTCTTAGGCTTGAGTCGAAATCTGTTATTGAGCTGCCAAAGCAGTTGATAAACATCACTTACTTGATGTTAATATGGTACTTTAATACGTGTAATTCATAATTCCTCATGCATGAAACATCCGGATATATCGAACTTATGACAAGAATGAATTGGTTTATACGAAAAGATTACTAACTCACGTGCCATTGCAGGCACCATATATGGATTTATTGTCTATGTCTGGCACATGGCTAGTGTGTAGAGAATACTTTGTACGAAACAGCATTAATATTCTTCAAAATACTAACGCAGAGCTTATATTCAAACCTTCTCCTTGGTACAATATTATAACGACACCCAGTGAGGATCGATTATATTTGTGAATTCTTTTTTGAAGGCGAGGTTACTAACCATAGGCGTATATATTTAATGAGCAAGTTTTGTCTTGCCACAATAGGTGTGTACTCAGTGAGGGTCGAACTCACTCAGTCCCGTGCAAAGGTTTGGTTTTGATTGTATACTCGTAAGACTCAAGTAGGGGGGGGGTCTTATAGGGCCTAGTACTGAAAAATGTAAGAAAGGAAGACATTTTAATACAGTGTAACCCGGATATAAGATACCCGGATATAAGGGAAACCCGGATATAAGAGATATTTTCTCTGGTACCAAATTAGAGCCTGTGTTACCTAAACAAAATAGACCAAACCCGGATATAAGAGAGATTTTCTCTGGTCCCAAATTAGATCCTGTGTTAATGTATATAAAATAAACCAAACCCGGATATAAGAGACTTCTTCTCCGGTCCCGACAACTCTCTTATATCCGGGCTACACTGTATGTAAAAACAGATGATTCATGAAGTAAACACTTTATTTCAAACACTAAATTTTTATTTCACTTTTGGATATGGATGGCCTCCCAATATGGATGCCTGGGGCCGATGCTCCCTCGGCTCCTACTTCTTCCCCCCAACAATTGAACTCAGCACACTTGTATGTCTGATTGATATTTTTGTATCGTTCAGATGTGATATTATCAAAATGTTGTTTTTGTCTCCTCAGCTACTGGTAAGTTGCGTCTGCGTAATATCGAGGGGCTGCAGAGATTCACTTGACAAACGAAGATGTAGAATTAATAGACTTGGGGAAGTTCCTTGATTTTAATAATGACTTTGCGCTCGACTGGTGAGTTAGTGTCGAAACGATCGATAGAGTGAAATAAAACTTTCAACTGATATTTCGAGTGGCTAGTTATAATATATATATTTATTTCCATTTCTCTTAGCTCGAACATATTAAATTTGATCTCAAAAAGCTTTGAGATTTGTACACAAATATAAAACTCAAAATTTGTCACTTGCATCATACGAAAGAATATACTTTATCCTTCATAATCCATGCACAAAACTCAAATGTGCATTCAAACACTGGCCCCAAGCGCACATTCAAACACAGGCCTAAATCCCCCATTCAAACACAGGCCCAAATCCCCATTCAAACACAGGCCCAAATCCCCCATTCAAACACTGGCCCAAATCCCCCATTCAAACACAGGCCTAAATCCCCATTCAAACACTGGCCCAAATCCCCCATTCAAACACAGGCCTAAATCCCCCATTCAAACACAGGCCTAAATCCCCATTCAAACACAGGCCTAAATCCCCATTCAAACACAGGCCTAAATCTCCCATTCAAACACAGGCCCAAATCCCCATTCAAACACTGGCCCAAATCCCCCATTCAAACACAGGCCTAAATCCCCCATTCAAACACAGGCCCAAATCCCCCATTCAAACACAGACCACAAGCGCCCATTCAAACAATAATTGGAAAAAATGGACACGAGCCTATAAAATATTTATTATATCCAAACATAAGAAAACAAAATAAAAATCAATCAATTATTACAATTGAGCAAAACAGTACAGTTACCATTACAATTTTATTCATCTTCAAATCTATAAAATTCGTCGTCTTCGTTATCAAAACTTTTATTTATCATCGTCGTTAAATAATACGTCATGGAACTTCGGCCAACTATAAAGCATTTTAACCTATATATGGCATATAAAACGCAGGGGAATTTTAAAACATATATTTTTAGTAAAAAAAAGTGCGCCTTATATGCCCTCAATTACAGTACTTTACAGCAGACACCCAATTTATTAATAATATTGGCTTAGTGTATCACAATTCACCTCGCAAACAAATTGGTAAACAATAATCTGCCTGTTAACCATTGTGTGGCAGCAAGTGCATACACCCAGCTTGTTTCTCCATTAAGTACATGAAGAAGACCACACGATTCACTATCATTGATTATAAGAATTCTTTGGTGTATTTTTACGTCTCTTAAATTTGGCAACACGAACGTGTTCCTTTTTCTCAAAGTTTTAATCAATTTATCTGCTGCAACTATTTCCTGTAGACGCTCATAATACACTTAAATGTTACTCTTATGCTATCCAGAACTTAATGTATCTATTTAAAAAGAAAAAAAAAGATAAAAAAGATACCGTAGATTTACTGGCTTTCACTTTCCTTCTTAGTGTCGATGCAACAGGGAAATTAGCTATTACTGTAATTACTTTCTATTCAGAAGTATAGATTATAGGCATCTGTAAAATTTAGCGAAGTCTGGCACAAAGCCAGAAATAAAAAAGCACTCATTGATCTAATTCTCTGCAAAGCAAGCTTGTTAAACATGGCTATACTTAAGATATTAAATTTTGCATACGATATAGCACAGCAAAATATCAGTGATGAATTGTAGTAAGAAGATTGTGTTGCGTCGGTCATTTAAGTGAAGAGGTTTGAAACCTTGTTACTAGTTATTAAATTTAGTATAGTCTGCTATAATTTCATATGGAAATGTTACTTAGAAGATTCTATTATCAAAGTTTGGTGTGGTAGCCCAATTTAAATATTGGCATTTAAAGTTTTGTTTTATCAGTGTGTTTGTGTTTTTTTTAGCGGCATATCAACTGTTTATGGGTGATTTAATGCTGGAATTTAATTTTCTTGGAGCATTAGTAATTTCTTTTTCAAAAATATATTGCTGGTCATATTTCTTTTTACTATGAAAATGTAATTTTATATTGTCATAATATTTTAAACAGAGTTTGAACGTTCACTATTTGAGAAACAGAGTAAAAATCCCAGAAAAACGTATTGAAAAAATATAAAGATTTCTCATCGAAATACGAATAGTCTAATTTTAACACTTATATGAACGTATAAAGCCTTTAACTTTCAATATAAGGATACATTTTACTATGTTATAGAGAAACAATTGCCTTAGAATATGTCAGGGAGAGGAAATTGCAGACCACATTGTCTTGTGTGCAGGGTTGGCGATTAAATCTAGCAAAGATGTGCAAATAGTTTGATCATTACAGTTCAAGGAAGGATTTGAGAGAAAAGGAAATTATTTATTTCCTAGTGGATGAATTTAAAGGGGTATCGGAGTATTCGGCGAGATACGGGAAATGTTAGGTAATTTTACAGATTAACAGGTTTAGTCAAATTCTCAGAGTCGGTCAGTCCTTCTTATTTTGAATTGGTTGGCATTTCAGTCACACCGATATTATATAAATATTTATTTTTTTCATTTATTATCTCCTAATAAGATCCATCGCTCCGGAATTGTATTTAGCAACAAGTTTTTTCGCAGATGATTATGCTAAATACTGTGCTAAATTACTAAATATTATGCTTGAGTAGTCATTTCGGTCCGCACTGGGTGCACCATCCTCGTGATCTTGTATTAATCTTATCAAATCGTTATAGCCTCAGCCAGTGACCGGACGAGTTTTATTTTTAGAAACAGTTCAAAGTATTTACAAATATGTGGAGTTACATTACATCCTTGTGTTTGGTAATCAGCTCAAAAACATGATCACAATGTATCTGGAGATGAAAGAGATAAAACTCTTCATTTTCTGAAAGCCGAAGATGTAATATTTGTTCTGATAATGCTAAAAGATCTATTTGAGTCTAGCAGAAATGCGATAGAATAAACGCAATAAGGAATTATGCAGAAGTTCCATTACCCCACAAAAAACGGACCCGATTCAGTACACACTACCCTGTTTTTATGTGTTTTCAGGGCCGTAAATATTTTTTTTTTTTATAATTCAAAATGTGTTTTCCGTTATTTCATGTTTATTTTTTTTTCGGTTTCATATTGATTATTTTAGAAATGTCTGCCGACTTCAGCGAGTTTGTGAAAATTAAAAATTAGGCATTACATGGTTCATGCAAATAAAATAAAACAAAATAAAATAAAAACATTAGTTTTAGGTAACTGAGTCAATAGTCGTGTACCAGGCAATCTAGAAGGACATAAAATAATTAGATTTGAACCGAGTCAATAGAGTTGATAAAAGACCCTACCGCTTGTTTCGAAAACTACTCAGATTTTCCAATAGATCTCATTAAACATGTTTGTTTCAAAGGGAATAAACTATTTTTTTTCAATTTTCCGATAAAACATCAAGCCAGCTTAAAATGTTCTGCCAATACATCTGAAAGCTATATCATTTATAAAAAAAAAATGAATTAATTTGTTAGCGAAATAGTAAATACAAGTTATTTGGTTTTGATTCAAATCTGTTTGACTAAATTGAAACACACGATTAGGTTTTCTAAGTTTTGATGCAATAATCTAACTTATTTACGATGGAACATTTATTTACAAGCGTATGTTATCAGTAAAAATGCCATTGAAATCTGGGGGCATTGTGTAATAACGCCGATGAACAAATTTTTGTCATGAAATTTTCTTTTAGGCGTATTATTAAAATCGCTTACTTGTATTTACATTGAAATGCCCTCTGTGCAAAACCTCGTGTCAATTTAATGTTTCCAATCCGCTAACAATATCAGTTCTCCTATGAACAATTTTCTCTCTAATTTATCTGAATCAGCCACTTTATATTGCGGACAATATACAAACAAAATTCTATTTTATTAAAAACGAGTAACTAAAGGTGTGATCTTTCAACGACTTTATCTATCTATCTATCTATCTATCTATCTATCTATCTATCTATCTCTTTCTGCCTGTTCATATCTATCCATCTATTTCTGTCTGTTCATAACTATCCATCTATTTCTGTCTGTTCATAACTATCTATTTATGTATGTTCGTTATCTATCTATCTCTCTATCTATCTATCTATCTATCTCTTTATGCCTGTTCATATCTATCCATCTATTTCTGTCTGTTCATAACTATCTATCTATTTCTTGCTGTTAATTATCTATCTATCTATCTATCTATCTATCTATCTATCTATCTATCTATCTATCTATCTATCTCTTTCTGCCTGTTCATATCTATCCATCTATTTTTGTCTGTTCATAACTATCTATCTATTTCTGTCTGTTCATTATCTATCTATCTATCTATCTATCTATCTATCTATCTATCTCTTTCTGCCTATTCATATCTCTCCATCTGTTTCTGTCTGTTCATAACTATCTATCTATTTCTATCTGTTCATTATCTATCTATCTATCTATCTATCTATCTGTCCAGTCTCTTTCTTTCTCTCTCTCTCTCTCTCTCTCTCTCTCTCTCAATATATATATATATATATATATATATATATATATACATATACATGTGTGTGTGTATGTATAATGTATTACAAATGCATAATGATTGAATTTTAATTTTATATTCATGCGAATGATTATAGATTTTACTCCTTGCGTTTTCTATCGATCAGTCTTTGTTATTCAAAATTTTACTAAAGAAATGGAAGGAACTTAGGAGTTTCGATTTGAAAACTTCCAATCAGGAAGTTGGCTGACAAGTGATAAATATTGATTTGAATTACTATTTGCCTCGACCGGAGATTGAAGTTGTTTGTGGTGCGCATGCGCCTTCTGCCGGCAAGTGAAAATAAAAATACACCCGAAAGTGGATCGATGGCCGATTTGACGAACATCGCAAAGTAAATTGCATCTGCCAGAAATCTGAAGAGAACAAATCGACTGTCAAAGAGAAAAGGAGCTAGTAGCCAACAGTTCCTCACGCACCCCCCCTCTGAGTACCTGTCTCTCGCTCGCTGCACATACACGTTCCCCCTGCCCGGTATGCGATATTGAAATGAACGTCAATTCGTTTCGTCTTGCGTATTGGGCAAAGATGAAAGCGAAAAGCTAGAAAGCGAGTTTAATTTTGATCTGCTTCGATTACCTAACATCGGTAAGCAAAACATGACACAAGCCCACCAGCGAAGTGGTTGGGGGCTAAGCTGGTGGTGTCGACGGTGATGTTTGCTTCCTGTTCGATATTTTAATCCAATTCAGATTAAATAATCGCAAATCATGTTATAAATGCAGACGTCCATCTTCAACAGAGATCGGCAGAGGTTTTAAATTTTCCGAACAATTTCCGATATATATATATATATATATATATATATATATATATATATATATCTATCAGCGGCAAGATGAGTCTTTAATGTTGGGATTTAACACGCGTGCCACATAACTAGGACGAAGAAAGGTGAAGAAAAAGAATAGCTTGGCCTGTGTTAGATTCTTATCTATACAAATAAAAGCTACATACGACAGTGGTTTATTAGTGTGAGCTCTGACCAAACCTCAAGCACATTGTATCAACATATGATGAAAAGCCCGCTTAACATTTGCAAACATTTCATAAAACAACTGACATCTTGAAATGATGAAAGCTGTTATTACATGCGATATCAAGAGAATATTTCCAGTACTAAAATACTGCCTTACGGCAGTTAAGATGCTTCTAAATGAAGCTTCGCTTTCTACACGATTACATTAATACTATTTACTATTTATCTCTTGGTCTGGTGTAAGGAAGGCCATGTTAGTTAGACGGCCATGTGGAACTAACTAACTATATTAATGATGTTATTCTTTTTTGAATTTCAGATATGTAATGATTTTTTATTTAATTAATTCATTCCAAGCAATGCGATAATGCCACTAAGACGCAAGGGGTTATTGAGCGTGACAGATTATGAAATTACTGTAGAAGGAACCGGAAACCCAATCCTAAACAGTGAACAAGAGATAAACCTCTACTCTTGCTCAAAAACTGGGGTGAGTATGAAGCGGGCGATAGGCAAACCCATCAATGCCAGAAATCTTAAATAATTGTTGTGGTCCAGGTTAGAACCAAGGAAGAACAACACGAATACAAGAGTAGAACTAACGAAGGTATATTACATATAAATAATGATACAAGATGTGGAAGGTGTCAGTCTGGTTTGGAGAGAACTACTATCGGCTTGACTCAATTCGATATTTACTTGCCCCCCACGAGAGTTGCATGTGGCACAAGGCCGAGTTTTACGTGGATTTTCCGAGCCTGTAGGCTCGACCAAAATATGCCCGTAGAAACTGTAAAAACATAATCGTTTTGGTCAACCTCCCCGAACGAGGCTCTACCCTTCGGCGGAGCCTCGTCCGGTTTCCTCTCTGCTCAGAGGCAGAGAGTTTGACCGTCAAGCCGAGAAGCTCGACTCGATACGGTATCTAGTCACCCCCCACGAAGGTTGCATGTGGCACAAGGCCGAGTTGAACGTGGGTTTCCCAAGCCCGTAGGCTCGGCCAAAAAATGCCCGTAGAAACTGTATTAACGGGATTGGGTTGGTCAACCTCCCCGAACGAGACTCTGCCCTTCGGCGGAGCCTCGTCCGGGTTCCTCTCTGCTCAGAGGCAGTGAATTTGACCGTCAAGCCGAACTTCTCGGCTTGGTTCGGTATCTAGCCACCCCCACGAGGGTTGCATATGGCACAAGGACGAGTTTAAAGTGGGTTTCCCGAGCCCGTAGGCTCGGCCAAAAAATGCCCGCAGAACCCGTGTAAACGAGATCGGGTTGATCAACTTCACCGAACGAGATTCTGCCCTTCGGCGGAGCCTCGTCCGGGTTCCTCTCTGCTCAGAGGCAGTGAGTTCGACCGTCAAGCCGAGAAGCTCGGCTTGGTTCGACCCTCTCTCTTGAGAGGCGTAGTATATATAGTGTTAGGAAGAGTTCATTCTGTAGTTATAGGTAAGGCCTCATGAAAATAATAGAACGATCAATGAGAATGGATATATTGTAATGTTACTGAATGGTAGGTAAACAACGTTGGAAATTGCAAAAAATAGGAAAAAAATAAGGAAAAAATAGGCGGGAATTCAAACTCAGTCGCTAACAGATATTTATAGAAAAAGTAATTGCAAACAATGATAAGAACATTATGTTGTCTTTAAGAGTGTCACAGAGATTTGATGAAAATTAAAAAATATAAACAACGTAAAAAAGTAGATTGACCAGAAAGAAATTATCTCGATGCTGTGAAAGAAAAAAGACACAGAATATTAGGAACATTGTCTAAAAATACGGAAAGACTAAACTGCCTCCTTTCAGTAAACATCAGAAAGACATTTATATCAGTTAGGCAAAACCGTACATAAGGACTGAATTATCAACATAATTTTTTAATGGGGAAACGAGAGCTATATTGGATGGATTCGATTTTGCTGCTTTAGAGTTTTGCTCCTTAACGATGTAAGCCAACACAACTTAGAAAATAAAAGTGGAAAGGATAATATTTTGGCCGATTATTGAAGGAAGTAGAACTATAGCTTCTTTCGAACTTGATGGATATTACTGAAATTTCTTGGAGAAAATGTAAGAAATATTATTCTTTAAAGTAATTTAGGACAGACCTTCGTCACATTATGCAGTTGATTATTGACCACCTTGACCCAAGATGTTTTCAAAGGCAACCGATTCATAGAATGGTTCATAGACTAATGAAATCTTTTTAATCATTTCACCGCAAGCGAGGCAATAAAGCCACTAAGACGCAAGGGGTTTGTGAGAGAATATGAGAAACAACACTATTAAGGAGAGAGAACAATAAAAGAACAGGAATTAAGAAAACAGAAGATAAAGATTGACATGGCATTTAAATTTTTGAACATCAAAGTTGGCTGGAAAGCAAGAAGCCAGAAGAGAATTTCACAAGCAAGAAGTTCGAAAGAAGAAACTGTTAGCATAGAACTTACGGTTACATTTAGTAATTTCAAGTGTAAAATGAAGACATCTTGTCGCCAATCTAGTGCTGCGCTTAAATTTATAAAGTCTAGATACTATAGAGGACCATTCATCAGAATAATTATCAGGAAAATATTTAGAGAAAAGACATAGGGAAATTATATTACGGTGGTAGGAAAATTGGGAAAATGCCAGAAGCCGAGATGTCATGTCAAGGCCAATAACATTACAAGTTCTTCTTTGGATTTTATCTAGAATCTTTAAATACATAGCAGAAACACCAGACCAGATGTAGCAGCAAGTTTTAAAGGATGGACGAATGGTAGACTTATAAATATGTAAGATAGATTCTGGCAAGAAATATTGTCTAGAACGACACAGTGAACCAACTTTCATAGCAGCTTTAATATTCAATAATTCAAGAGAGATCATATTACTTTATTAAAACAAAAGTATATGAAAATGGCAAATACAAATGTAGCAAGAAATGATTTCTGAAACACTTCGTCGGTATTAAATCTAAATATAAGAGGATTTAGCAATACCAAGGCAGATTATAGAATCTGAAGAAGTCCATATATACTCTCAGATTAATTTTAATTTATTTAGATATACGGGATATAGATTTAGTATTTATTAGTGTTATTTATATTTTGGTATTATTTATGTATAAAAAGTTTCTGCTGCAGTTTGATTAATAAATCCTGTCACCCGATAAAACAATAACCTGTTTTGAATAAGGATAGATAGGAGTTGAAAAACATACGCTTAAATTATGCAACTTAAGTGTTGTTCATCATATTATAAAATAATAAATGCATTTAATAGGATTATTTATACACATACTTAAATATATGCAGAAAATGATAACAATATTGACTGGTGACTATATATATTATTGAGAATGCATTGAGGTGTGTAATAAAATATAATATAAAATAATAAATGCATTTAATAGGATTATTTATACACATACTTAAATATATGCAGAAAATGTTACCAATATTGACTGGTGACTATATATATTATTGAGAATGCATTGAGGTGTAATAAAATAATATAAAAATAATAAATGCATTTAATAGGATTGTTTATACACATATTTAAATATATGCAGAAAATGTTACCAATATTGACTGGTGACTATATATATTATTGAGAATGCATTGAGGTGTAATAAAATATAATATAAAATAATAAATGCATTTAATAGGATTATTTATACACATATTTAAATATATGCAGAAAATGTTACCAATATTGACTGGTGACTATATATATTATTGAGAATGCATTGAGGTGTAATAAAATATAATATAAAATAATAAATGCATTTAATAGGATTATTTATACACATATTTAAATATATGCAGAAAAATGTTAAAATATTGACTGGTGACTATATATATTATTGAGAATGCATTGAGGTGTGTAATAAAATATAATATAAAATAATAAATGCATTTAATAGGATTATTTATACATATTTAAATATATGCAGAAAATGTTACCAATATTGATAGGTGACTATATATATTATTGAGAATGCATTGAGGTGTGTAATAAAAATATAATATAAAATAATAAATGCATTTAATAGGATTATTTATACACATATTTAAATATATGCAGAAAATGTTACCAATATTGACTGGTGACTATATATATTATTGAGAATGCATTGAGGTGTGTAATAAAATATAATATAAAATAATAAATGCATTTAATAGGATTATTTATACACATATTTAAATATATGCAGAAAATGTTACCAATATTGACTGGTGACTATATATATTATTGAGAATGCATTGAGGTGTGTAATAAAATATAATATAAAATAATAAATGCATTTAATAGGATTATTTATACACATATTTAAATATATGCAGAAAATGTTACCAATATTGACTGGTGACTATATATATTATTGAGAATGCATTGAGGTGTGTAATACAATATAATGTATAATAAGTGTATAGCGAGGAAAAGAATTATTACAATAAGGAAAAAAATAATCACATTTTAGCATTGAATTGATCTGAAGCTTATACACAGAGTTAAGCTTTCCGTTTTAGTTATCACACTCCACTAGCTTTTCTTTATCTACTCGTTCTTACTCTGACCTATGCTGAATTCTTGTGTATGTGTTGTCTCCAGTGATGACGTGGACGATCATAACTTCCTGTCTCTTCTATTTCTAAGCAACGTTTGAATCATTCCCATCCCTTTTTTTTTCGTCTCTCTATCATCAATTCGAGCAATCGTCGGCTAAGTTACTCGCTATTCCTCTCTTGAATACAATATATTCTGTGAGTTTTAAATTCCCCACGCCTTCTTTCCTTATGTATTGCAGATATTTCTGATTGTAAGTATAAGCATTCTTTTAGTTCCCATTTCATTTGAAACACTCTGGCTCCTTGTTCATATTTTCTGTCTGAAGAATTCTCACCATCCGTTTGCCAAACAATGCAAAAGAATTAACCAGCTTAATATTCCAGATCACAAAACTTTAGGCCAAACCGGTAAAATGTTATAAAGTTTTATCTAAATTTCGCATTTGCAAATCTCAGAACTAAATTTGATGATCGTAATGGGAAAATCATGAAATAAGGAATCATCAGTGGGAGAAGGAATTAAAACCAGTTTTACTGACAATATAATTTATTTATCTTTTTAACCAATTGCTGGGAGGGAGAAAAGAGCCGGCTACCCGCCTTTCCTGCAAAAGTGAATGCAAGAAAATAGGCGGGAATTCAAACTCACTCGCTAAGCATAACGATAAACTTTTAATAAACGAGCTGCTACTTATTCTAATAGAAGGATGGATTTGAATTCAAAAACCGGGGAGAAGACAAGAGGGAACCATTCCAACATATGCCATGGGATGTTAGCAAAATTCACAGATAATCATACTTATTATAAAACCCAGGTTGTGTGTGTGTGTGTGTGTGTGTGTGTCTGTACGTTTATATATTGATCGGATTTCCTACATTTTTCAAACTGATTTCAACAAAAACTTCACAGGACTACGTAAAATTACCTTTGCGGTGGTTCTGACAGCGCCCAAAATTGAAAAACACAATTGTTTTTGCACGAAATCAATTTGAAAACACGATTAAGAGGCATTAATGAAAGGGGGACAACTCATATCGAGTTATACTTATTATAAAACCCAAGTTGTTTGTTTGTGTGTGTGTGTGTGTGTGTGTGTTCGTTTATATATAGGATCGGATTTCCTACATTTTTCAACCGATTTTAACAAAACTTCACTTTTTTGGCAATTGGTGTTTCTTATTGTCTTGCACACTTTTTTCTTTATTTTTACATTCCATTCGGAATGCTTTAAAAATTCCATTTACAAGACAATTGTTTATAATAAAATTCTATTCAATCGGTAGACTCATGACGATTGAAAACAATGTTTTTGTTTGAGTTTGGATTTGACCAAATCGTAAAAAAAACAAAAAAAAACAACAAAAAAAACAAAAAGAAAACTAATTAAGACATGCGTGTCCGTCAACCATAAACAATAATCTTTGTCAATTTTATTTTTCAGTCTTTATTATGGTCGATACTTGATTTATCTCTTACTGTTACATCCCCGGGCAACGCCGGGCTCTACTGCTAGTAATGAATAATCGATTGCGTTCTGAATGAACATGGCAAACGAAAAAGATTACAGACAGAAGAATCATCTTGTTTGTATAATGTAAATTTCTTCGTGCCATATTTAATGGATGTCAGTTATCAGTTATCTCCTGTTAATTCCTCTCTCCAAGTTCTCTACTGCCTTAACCCGGTATTGGGTCCTGTCACTGGATCTAACCAACGCCTTTATCCACAGTGACATGTGTCCTTGAATATGGCACGTGGAACTAGAACAGTCTACCCCAGTGAGAGAAATAAATGGTTCAGTTCGACATTCCAACCACCTGAAGAAGGCCGGAACGTACAACGGCCAAAACGTTGTAATAAATATGGCGACAAAGATGAGGACAATAGTGCCAATAATGTAAATAATGTACATAATACCTCATCTCAGAAATATAGACAGATACTGATAGTTATTTACTGCGAAAACGAACTTCAAATAATTTTAATACGGAAGTTCAAGGCGGGCGAGGAATAATGCTCTGTCAGTGTTGAAGATTTAAGCGCGGCGAACAAAATAGGACAATTTTTCTGCATGGTAATTGTCATGGGACCTTACCTATCACTACAGAATGAACTCTTCCTAATACTATATATACTACGCCTCTCAAGGGAGAGGGACGAATCAAGCCGAGCTTCTCGACTTGACGGTCGAACTCTCTGTTTTTGAGCAGAAAGGAACCCGGGCGACGTTCCGCCGAAGGGCAGAATCTCGTTCGGGGTGAATGACCTACCCGATCTCGTTTTTACGAGTTATATAAGGCATTTTTTGGCTGAGCCTATGGGCTCAGGGAAACCCACGATAAAAATGACCTTGTGTCGCATGCAACCCTCGTGGGTGGGTGGCTTAGATACCGAATCAAAAAATAGCTTGACTTGACGGTCGAACTCTGCTTTTGAGCAGAAAGGAACCCGGACGAGGTTCCGCCGAAGGGCAGAATCTCGTTCGGGGTGAATGACCCACCTGATCTCGTTTTGCGAGTTGTAATATAGCATTTTTTTGGCCGAGCCCACGGGCTTGGGAATCCACGATAAACCCGGCCTTGTGCCACATGCAACCCTCGTGGGGGGGTGGCTAGCTACCGAATCAAGCCGGGCTTCGGCTTGACGGTCGAACTCTGCCTCTGAGCGGAGAGGAACCCGGACGAGGTTCCGCCGAATGGCAGAATCTCGTTCGGGGTGAAAAACACCTACCCGATCTCGTTTATACGAGTTATACGGGCATTTTTTGGCCGAGCCTACGGGCTCCAGGAATCCCACGATAAACCCGGCCTTGTGCCACATGCAACCCTCGTGGGGGGGGCTAGATACCGAATCGAGCCGAGCTTCTCGACTTGACGGTCGAACTTTCTGCCTCTGAGCAGAAAGGAACCCGGACGAGGCTCCGCCGAAAGGCAGAGTCTCGTTCGGGGAGAAATGACCAACCTGATCTCGTTTATACGGGTTATACGGGCATTTTTTGGCCGAGCCTACGGGCTCGGGAAACCCACGTAAAAACTCGGCCTTGTGCCACATCTTTCCCTCGTGGGGGGGGATCAAGTAAATATCAAATCGAGTCGAGCTGATAGTAGTTCACTCCAAACCAGACTGACAGTCATACTAACACCTTCCACATCTTGAATTATTTTTTCGTGTAATATACCTTCGTTATTTCAACTCTTGTTATGATAAGGATTTCTGCTGTGAGTAGTTCTAAAGCTTCTCAAATGAGTTTTCCGACAAAGTGGTTACTAAATGCAAAGACTTTTTCATTGACATTCTCTCACAATAAAAAATATTATAAGCATTCATTAAAGTAATTCGAACAGCATCTTATCAAATTTCCGTTACAAGCGACATCGCATTTATTTGTTTTTTGCTTGTCTTTGTTGTCGGCAGTTTTAACTGCTCATCGTTCTTTTAATGTGTGAAAGCATTCTTTGATAGTAAGAAACTATTCCATCAGAACAATTATACGAAGGATTCCATTGATCCAATGGCGTTTTTGTATTTTCACTAAGAACATGGATCTTATTTGTTATGAGAATTTTGGGTAAGTCTTTTAGAAGTGACACATTTTCCAGTAAAGATTTTCTTGTCTATTGTACATGTTGGAATTTGTTGAATTTTAGTTTTCAGGAAGGGAAAAATCTATAATTTTCAAGAGAAAATTGAAAATGCCACCTAATTTTGGATTGGCCAAACAAAATAATTCCTGGAAATTTTTCCTGTGTCTAGTTTAAAAGTATATGCTCAGGCAAAAAGTCTACAATCATATGGGCCGACATGAGGATTGATATGTGAAATAGTTGGATTTATGTCAGCTTCTGGTGAGTACTTAGATGTGGCACAAGGCTGAAGGAATGGGGATTGAACTCACTACTCACTTGCAACAGTTCTAGCGAAACAAGCTTGCTAAAACAATTACACCACGTTGAGGTGCAGCTTCTGGTGAATAGGGTGAAGTTATTTACCCAGAGAGTTTGCGAGAAACAGGTACGTTTAAACTTGGAAAATAAGAGTTTTAGTTTTGTTACGTGCTGGAAAATATTGTCCAGTGTGGACAACAAGATATGAGGAAATCAGTATCGCGAATAATAGTAGGTTGCATCAGAATTTCAAGAAATTTGTTAACAATCAGTAAACCACCGGCAAGATGTCTGTCGTATAACATTTGTCCCGAAATTAAGTATGTTTTCTTTGAGTTTTTTCACTTGAAAGATTTGATTCCAAATTCTGCTCCATTAATATCAGCAAACTGGATATACCTCATTCTTTCAGCTTCCCCTCTTTCTTTGAACATAAAGAGGAAATTTTCTCGTTCTCAAAGTTTCCTAGACAATCATATAAGTGAGTGAAAACGGATTTAGACGAACAAACCTGTGAGAGTTCATTTAATCTTGTCAATTCTATCACAAATCACGAAGAGAAGCCTCACGATTTCTTCAGAATGTGACAATTGTACGGATTTCCGTTTAATATACGCTGCCCAATGTTCCAAACATGACTTGATTTATCCGAGTTGCACAACGGTAAAATTAAATAAAAGATTCAATGGCCACAGGTATCATGTCAGACACAACAATGTGACAACAGAGATTGCGGAACATTTTATGACAAACGATTGTAATTTCGACGAACATCTTAAAGAGCTTATTCTGAAAAAAATATTCAGAGCATACCGACCTTGTGACTATTAAAACTGTGGAAGATAGTTACCTACACAAACTACAAACAATGACAAGAGTGTTCTATAGGTTTTATATTAAGCAGTTTGATTAATTCATCTTAGTAACTAATCAACTAACGGAAAATTACGTGATGTGCACGATCACCATCATGTTTCAGTTGCATGCCATTCACGCTGGCGGTATTTCATTCCCTTTTGACGCGTTGATTATCAGTACAGCCGTTTTTCTCAAGAGAAGTCACGTCCGTACTAAGACATATTTTTGTAGATTTTTTATATTATAATTGTATACAATTTTTAATCATCACATGAAGAAGACAGACATACTATCGAATTATTGTGAAACGTTGTCTTTTCTTTTTCTTTTCTTAAATCGTTCTCTTCGCTAATGGTATTATTATTATTATTATTATTATTATTATTATTATTACCTTATAAATCCCGTCCTGGGTACGACGATGAACTATATCCGCGACCAAGGTAAGACGATAAAGTACGTCCAGCAGCAAGGCCTCTGATCAGGTTTTGAGGAGCGTGGAACCGCCTCTTAATTGATAGTGTTCGCAGGTCCACCCTGACCCGGGTTGGTAGCACCTGTTAGGATCCCAGCTCCGGGCAAATAGTTAACACCGAAACTGAGGTAGAAAGTATTATAAAAGTGTAAAAATAGGTTTTAATACCAGAAATATATTGTAAAAAATTATTAGCAGAAATAAATTTTTGAAGAAAAAAAACTATTACCAACAATATATTTTTGAAAATAAAATATTACAAGAAATATTTTTTTTTTAAATATTACCGGCTATACATTTTTGAGGAAAAAATATTACATTATTTACATTATTCGGACTATTGTCCTCCTCTTTGTCGCCAAATTTGTTATAACGTTTCGGCCGTGTACGCTCCAGCCTTCTTCAGGTGGTTGGAATGTCGAACTGAACCCTTTAATTCGCTCACTGGGGTAGACTGGTTTCCACGTGTCATATTAACAGAAATAAATTTTTGACAAAACAAAAATATTGCCAGGAAAAAAAAATGTCGACATTAAATGATTTATTGAGGTTGATATGCCGTAAAACAAAACAAAAGAGATTAACTTACAAACCTAATAAATATTTTAAAAAACATTTTGAAAGACAGCGGCCTGTTGCGAAATATATTTAAGGAGGTTTGTTTCTTTCGTATAATAAGTGTTTCTAGAATTTTATGTTTTTCTCGTAGTGAGGAACTATATACTATGTTGGTATTATCTACCTATATTTTGTTGTAAAAATATAATATTAAATAATTTTTTCATGTGATGAACGCTATGTGCACGAATTGCACTAAAAGTCGAAAATTACAGGTCAAGATAAGAGAGTGTGTGATGAATGTATGAACAATGTAAGATATTTTTGAATCCTTTGTATTGATGATGCAATCTCCCAATGGCATAAGAATTCATAATGAACATTTTTTAACATAGGGAAATATTTAAAGTTACGAGTTATTGGGGATAATTAGGTTAGTGTTGTAAACCAGCGACGGTTACTGAACAGAATAATCACAGGAAGGTTGGTAATGAACGATAATACTTAGGACAAGAACAACACATATAAGATTTGCCAGCGGCGCGTAGAAGTAGTCAACTGCTACAAGGGAGTCAAGTGAATTCCTCAATGAATCTCCAACTGCAGCATATCTACCAAACGTACCGCACGGTCAGATGTAGCACAAGGCCGAATGGGATTTATCATAACAATGATGAATGTTTTCAATAAGTTCATTGTTTTTTATATGAAGGTACCGTGTTTACGCTAATGAAACGGCAGGTAATTAAATGAATGCCGTTAAAATTAACTCTTCCCCGACATTTTATTTTCACTGGAAGCAAACGTTTTTTTAATTCATGGAAATGATGAGTATTGACATAAATAAATCATATTTCTCGATATTCTTTGTATTATTCAAAAAACTATACACTTCAATAAAATAGATCTACATTTCGATGAAATACGCCTACACTTTAATAAAATTGCTTCCTTAGACAGACCTACTGTCACACCAAACGAAGATTCGGTTTGCATCAACATTTATAAGATCTCGCAAATGGTCCATGAGTTGTGCTGTCCATTGTGCTACGGTAGACATTCTTGATTATTCTAACAGAATTTAAAGAAGAATTATCTGCACTCTGTTATCGGCTCAAATACTTTTTTTTATAATTTGCTACTTAGTGTCACTCAATTATTTCCAGAATTGAGGAACGTAAGAAACGGGATCAAAGTACATCTGATCATGGTTTGACTTTGTTTAAATTTAATTGAACCAACATGAATACTCTCATGGGTCCTTACATATAACTATAGGATGAACTCTTCCTAACACTATGTATACTACGCCTTCCAAGAGAGAGGGACGAATCAAGCTTCTCGGCTTGACGGTCGAACTCATTGGCTCTGAGCAGAAAGGAACCCGAACGAGGCTCCGCCGAAGGGCAGAGTCTCGTTCTGGGTGGTTGACCAACCCGATCCCGTTTATACGGGTTCTACGGGTATTTTTTTGGCCGAGCCTACGGGCTCGGGAAACCCACGTAAAACTCGGCCTTGTGCCAAATCTTTCCCTCCGGGATGGGGGGGGGGCGCAAGTAAATATTGAATCGAGTCGAGCCGATAGTAGTTCACTCCAAACCAGACTGACAGTCATACTAACACCTTCCACATCTTGTATTATTATTTCGTGTAATATACCTTCGCTATTTCTACTCTTGTGTTCGTGTTGTTCTTCCTTGATCCTAACCTGGACCATAACAAATGCAAATATCAATTGCAAAAGATTTCTATTTTTATTTGTCTTTACTTCAAGGAGAAAGTTTGGCCAGTCACTATATCTTAAGCACTGATTCTCTGCTTAGAAATTCCTTTGTCACATTTTCCGAATACGTATTGTCTAATTTTTCTGTAATTGTATACCTCGTCAGCATAACCTTATTCAATTTCCCTCTGGCCATGTTATTGCTCGTCTGGATTAGAGGCATACTCTTTATGCAGTTTTATATTAAAGAACAGGGACGTCATTGCAAACAAATAAAAATAAGTAATATTATCATATCATGCATTTATATAGGTAGATCTTCTAAACTGATTTTTATTAATTGCTGCAATCTCCTCACATCTCAAACACTTTTCTTAGTATATTCTCGCAAATATCATCCGTATCATGGTCTGGAGATCCTCAAAATATTCATGTGCAAATTAATATCGGTATAACCCTAGCTTCATATTTCATAGCTTTCTCTGTTCATAATTTTTGATCTGAAATTTTCAGTGTATAATGTTTTATCCATATCATTAATATTCACCACTGAATACTGTTCATCGACAAGGGAGAATTGAAATATTAGGTTGCCGACTTATTGATTTACTTATGTATATAGAAATTTATATCAGTCTATATTTCTGGGATGAGGTATTATGTACATTATTTACATTATTCGGACTATTGTCCTCATCTTTTTCGCCATATTTATTACAACGTTTCGGCCGTTGTACGCTCCAGCATTCTTCAGGTGGCTGGAATGTCGAACTGAACCCTTTATTTCGCTCACTGGCAATATGAGCCCAGGTAAAACATGAATGATAACAGTAAAATTTGCAATATGAGCACTAGTAAAAAAAGATTGCTGAAGACATTAGGTTTATAATACCCAGAAATTCATAGACAGATGTCCTCAAGGACAGTGTATAAAGGCGTTAGTTAGATCCAGTGAGAGGACCCAAAGAGTGTGAGTTCAATACCCGGTTAAGGCAGTGGAGAACTTTCAGAGGGAAAATTAACAGGAGATAACTGACATCCATTAAAACATGGCACGTGGGACTAGAACAGTCTACCCCTGTGGGCGAAATAATGGGTTCAGTACGACATTCCAACCATCTGAAGAAGGTCGCAGCGTAAACAGCCGAAACGTTATAATAATTATGGCGAAAAGATGAGGACAATAGTCTGAATAATACCTCATCTCAGAAATATACACAGATATCTTTATATATATATATATATATATATATATATATATATATATATATATATATATCTTTGATAAGATGTACGTAACACTTGGCTCTCTCCAGGTACTCCATCATGTTGATTATCCACTTCGGTAGAGACTTCCAGTAAAAGGACGAGTCCCTGCCGATTAAATTTTCATATTTCATTTTAATGTTGTTGTTACTGGAGTCAGTTTATAATTGAGTGCATAACTGCTGAATCATTTGCTAATTTGCGCTCGTCTCCACTGATAATGGTTATATTAGCAGTTTCGTTATTCATTGACCGAACAACCAGTGCCATTTTCGGTTGAAATTTATAAAATCTTTGCATTGAAACAATTTTTCAGAAAAATAGGCTTCCCAAGTCCAGTAACTGTTATTGCTCTTTCCAGTACTGATAGGAATTTCCTTCCTAACCTTTTGTTTTGAGTAACGTGTAACATCAATATCTTGATTATGTCATTATTTTCTATTCGAATTTTATATGATATCCTATTTAGTTTTGCTTTTGCAAGTCCTCAAATGATATGTTTTGTGCTCTTTGGTAAAGATGATTTCAGATTGGGTTGCTCTATAAGGTTAAAACCCTCACAAAATCGCTACAAATATCACTGTTTTTAGCGCGTATTGTTTCATCTCCTCCTCGTCCTCTTCTTCTTCTTCTTCTTGTCGCCCTTCTTATACTCCTACTCCTCCTTCTTCTTCTTCTTCCTCCTCCTACTACTACTTCTTTTCCTCCTCCTCGTTCTTCTTCTTCTTCTTCTTCTTATTCCTCCTCATTCTTCTTCTCTTCCTCCTCCCCGTCATTTTTCTTCTTCTCCTTCTCCTCCTCCTACTTCTTCTTCTCCTTCTTCCTCCTCCTCCTCATTCTTCTTCTTCTTCTTCTTCTTCTTCTTCTTCTCATACCTACATGTTAAAAAACGAATGCCATATTCTTCAAAAATGAGTACAATTTAAATACACAAGAATTAAATGGCAATGTCTGGACCTCTGAAGATCAAATTTAGTGCTACAGCCATGCTTTCCAAGACTATTTTGCAATACTCTAAAGCAGAGCGTCTATGTATATATATATAATACCAGGGCACCTTGTCTCAGCAATCAGAAAATTTAATCTCGCAC
This sequence comes from Acanthosepion pharaonis, assembly GCA_903632075.3. Lineage (NCBI taxonomy): Eukaryota > Metazoa > Mollusca > Cephalopoda > Sepiida > Sepiidae > Acanthosepion > Acanthosepion pharaonis. The sequence goes on along the minus strand of CAHIKZ030000669.1, from coordinate 2,116,009 downwards.
ACCATTCCTACTGTAGTGTGTTCGATCCCATGTGTTACCTGTCTTTAATTTGAACTCATGATATTTTTGGCACAACATTGTAGCTATAATTACTAAGTGCACATTAATTGACATATGTCAGGCTGTTGGGCATTTGCATGTTATTGGAACGATGGCTCGTAATATTATTTTTATTAACTGATCCCAATGCAAAATTAATTATTCAAACATTAAGGTCAATATACAGCGACACTCATCTGAAATACACTATTTATCGATGATAGATCGATGGATAATAACCAGAGAAGAGATTAAAAATGGCTTTCGGTGATCAAGTATGACCGATGGAATTGGAGGGAGTGAATGGTCAATCGATGTCAATATTTTAGTGCCACAAATTATCCCCGGCCAATCGGAGAGAAGCATAATAAACCATCTGGTTTTGGCGTTTCGCTGCAATTAGAATATTGCAAGAACTCATGATTGCATTAGACAACGCAGTGACACTTAATCGTTTACCAGCCGTAATTATATTTATTTCCATTAATTTCCAATACATTTTTCTCGGATAACTGCGTTCAGAATTGCGTAGCACTTCGTCAATATCACCACGAAAAGAGGTGTAAATGCTTCGATTATAGGCACACGAATCTCACTCTAGTGAGTAATTATATTTTATGAACTGAGAAATATAGGGGGTTTGTAATGACAATCGACGCTCCAAAAGTAAAGCTTCTTGTTTAGAGCAGTGGACAATACAACTCATTTATGGAGCACAATGGCACCGTTGGATGGAGCGTAGTTTCACTCAGATCAACAGGCTTTACTCGCTTAAAGCCATTTGTTTATCTTTGATCTGAAAGAGCAGTTTTATGCAGCTGAAATTTCAAATATTTCTGAATGATTTTAGCCCCAGGCATAAAAAGTATTATCCTCTAATGAATTATTACACGCATCTTTTACACTGCAAGGTCGTAGTCTCGTTGTGCAAATTTATTGACACGCTGAAAATTCTTTGTCCTTGAGGCTAGTTCTATTTGTAGCAGTGGTAGCGTCGTTAACTGAGGCTGAACACAAGTGCTTGCTAGGTGTTATGAGTGTTGTGATATGGATGACGTGACAGAAGGAATTCTATGGAGACGAAAAGTTTACCTGTTCCCAACTAATCTTTTTTATTTTAAAGTAACAGCTTAAATCAAGATCAGGACAAAAAGGCGACGACGCCCTCTATCATAATTTGGCAAAAGGTGAGTGAGTCTTGCATCTATCTCTCGAGTGAAGAGGGGGACTTAAAATAGGATTTTGATGCCGCTAGGACATCAGGTTATTGGGAGTCTTGTATTAAACATTGGCAACCCCGCCCAAAATAGGGTAGTTTAGGCTTTTTTATTTGTAATTTTATTTTTACGCTAAACTAACTTAGCTAGGGGATATATACTAATTGGTCCCTTTAGTTTTTATCCGCCTTTAGTTTAATTAACCCACCCTCTTTCTAGTTATGTGACGAGAAATATTAGTTCTCTGGTGGATGTAGAACACTTTTCGTTTTGCTAATGTGTTCTTTCGTAATTGTTGCCGTGTCTGAATGAGTGCGTAGTTGTGTATGTGGTTGTTCGCTTTATGGATTATGTTTTTTTTTTATTATTGTTATGGGGTTATGGGACCTTACCCATAATAACATAATGGACTATCCCACACGTAATAAATACTGCACCTCAAGAGGAAGCAGAGATTTCCGTCTGAATTCGTACGACCGGCTGATTGGTTGAACTCTCTGCCTTCGGGCGGAGAGGAACCCGAACGAGGCTACGCCGAAGGGTGGAGTCTCTTTCGGGGAGGTAAATTTTTGAACCCGTTTATACGGGTTCAAAGGGCATTTTGCCGAGTCCACGGGCTCGGAGATCCCACGTTAAATCGGCCTTGTGCCACATGATGCCTCGTGGGGGGGGACTAAATACCGTTCCGTCTGAAGTCTGGAGCTCAGTCTGATGTCTGGAGTGAAGTCCGTCAGAAGTCTGTCAGTCAGTCAGTCAGAGCGAGCGAGTCAATCAGTCGAGTCAGAGGCAGTCCGAAACAGTCGCGTTCAGAGAATTACTACTTAACCTGATTGTTCGCACTAACACTTTCTACTTCTCTGTATATATTCCTGTCGTAATATATCTGTGTTATTCCATATCCGCCTTCGAGTTCTTCTTTATTGGTTCTACCTTGGACTACCACCGTCATACAAGGAACCGGACCATAACATATATTAACACCATTTTGTTTAGTTTCTTGTATATATAGTATTATTGTAGATATTCAACGGGGTTTGCATTTTTAAATATTGTTATCCTATCACCCAGACAAATTGTGCATATGGGGATTAGTTAAGACTTCATAGAGACTTTGGCGTATTATGGTGGTTGTAATAACAATGTGGTATTTTGGAAAGGAATACTGGCTAGTTTTGTTTGTGTCAGTGATTGTGGCTTGCTAAGTGTAAGATAAGACAGATGATGACCAACCCACTTTTGACTTTTCGCCTCATATTTTGTATTTTTACAAAATTTAATATCAGTCCGTTGGGTTCAGTCGAGGAGAATTTCTAGTGACGTCACGGCAAGTAGCCTAAGCGAGACATAATATTATAAGCGCTGGAGGACGAGTTATAACAAAGACACAAGAGTTCAAGCATAGGAATATTACTATATAGCAAGTTGGTCAAAGACTAGGGGTATATCTATTGTCAGCAATGAATTCCACTAACGTATTTTCTTCCATACATATATATTCGACAATCCTTTTTACGGTCATTTATTTACCATTATTTGCAGGGTTAAGGTTCCTCCACCCCACCAAAAAAAAAAAATAAAAATGAAAAAAATAAATTTTCAGTTGATCGGTGATCTTCCTCTCGATCTTGATGAGGTGGGTGACGAGACATCCAACAAGATGAAAAATATGGCATGTCAAAGGACGGGAGAGCCTTCTCATATGCCAATCAACATCTGCCTAGTAAATACATGTATATATGCATATATATATATATATATATATATATATATATATATATATATATATATATATATATATAATTAAATAAATATATCTATATATATATTAAAAGTATTAATATGTATATGTATATGTAAGTATTTGTTTACGTATATGCGCATATATACCGATGTATATCGATACATGTGTATGTGGTTATATATGTAAATGTACATGTATATGAATGTATGTGTATGTATTTTTACGTAAATAAGTTTGTTGTATATGTATGAAAAAACTGTTAAATCTTTTTACTATTACCTTCCAAACTTACTCCATCTTGATTTGAAACCTAAACTTTAATTAAGAATTATTACCCATCTAAAAATAACTACAAATTAAATTCAGGAATTAGACTCTAACGGATAAAGATTTTACCTTCACAGTTATTCACAATATTAAAATATTACTATTAGTAAATTTATATTTTTAAATTTTTTTATTATCGTTGTTTATTAATATAGTATTCGACTTAATCCTTAATTTATTTGTGGAGAAGTTGAATAATTAAATTGCTAACAAGTATTAGATTTAATTTCTTTGTGGAGTTTTTCAACATTTAAATTACTATCAAACTTTAAAATCTGTGTTTATCTAAATTACTAAAGCTATACCACCCCTCTCCTTCCTATTCAGGGAAAAATAAAATTCGCTGGTGAAATAAATTATTACAAATGGAGACTTAAAGTGGTCTGTTTTTCTTTACATTAATATGTGTGTGTGTGTGTGCGCGCGCGGAGATGTAGAAATAACCAGATTGATGTCAGACAACTGACATAAAAAGATCGATGACCTTCGCTTTAAGCATTCCCCAAGGAGAAGGAAAACTTTGATATAATACCATCGACTTCATTTGCATCCATCTTTTTTGTTCATCTTTTTGAACAAATGTATTCGAAATTCTGAACGTGAGATGGCTTCTGTGCAAAGACATTCCTCCCTAAAAATATGCTATCGCTTCATGAAATCACATTCGAGAATGCAGTGAGCGATAACATTGCACATATATATATATATATATATATATATATATATATATATATATATATATATATATATATACTAGCAGTAGAGCCCGATAGATCAAGTATCGACCATCATAAAGACTGAAAAATAAAATTGACAAAGATTATTGTTTAAGGTTGATGGACACGCATGTCTTAAATAGTTTTTTTTTTTTTTTTAAGGATTGGTCAAACCCAAATTCAAACAAAAACATTGTTTACAATCGTTATGAGTCTATCGATTGGTGAATAGAATTTTATTATAAACAATTGTTTTGTAAATGGAATTTTTAAAGCATTCTGAATGTAAAAATAAAGAAAAAAAAATGTGCAAGACAATAAGAAACACTACCTGCCAAAAAAAGTGAAGTTTTGTTGTAATCGGTTGAAAAATGTAGGTAGCCTTTCTCTGTAATCTTTTACAATTTATGATTTTTACTTATTGAATACAGTAAAAAAAAAATGCATATTTTGCTTGTGGTGATTCATAATTAGAATTCTGATTTGAATATATTTTCCACTCGTTGTTTCTAATACAAAAAATATTAACTTTATTTGGGTTTATTAATTTATTACAAGTTCTTTCCTTAATAATTATCATCTTCGAAATATTGTTGTTTTTTGTCTATCAGATTTCTTACGTCGGCATTTTTAAATTATTTCTTAATACTTTCTTTTAAATATTGAATTAATTTCAAATAGAAACAATGCCTTATTGATATGCCTTGTAACAAATTGCAAAGGGAATTGTAAAAACGGCCCTAAAGTACGTGGAATTATCTTTCCCTAAAGATAAAGAATTATCCGATTTTTCGATTCGTACAATCAGTAGAGATCGTTAGATTATTGTTTAGGTTGACGGACACGCATGTCTTAGTTTATTTTTGTTTTTTTTTTACGAATTGTTCAAACTCAAACAAAAAAAATGTTTTCAATATCGTTATGACGAGTCCTCCGATTGAATAGAATTAGAATTTTATTATAAATAATTGTCTTGTAAATGGAATTTTTAAAGCATTCTGAATGTATAAATAAAGAAAAAAGTGTGCAAGACAATAAGAAATACTACCTGCCAGAAATAAAAGTGAATGTTTGTTTTATGGGCTGAAAAATGTAAGAAATCCGATCCCATATATAAAGGAACACACACACACACACACACACACACACACACACACACACACAACCTGGGTTTTTTAACCTAAGTCACTCCACGGAATCGCTAAAACATAGAGCATAGTCTGATGAAAAAGACGCCAAAGTTTATGAAAACAAAATTTTATCGTCAAAATGCTTATGTTTTTATGAAGAGGATAGACTAAATTTTTTTAAATTATTTTAAAAAAATTTTTCCATCCTTTTAGAACATTCTAAATTTTGATTTAAAAACCTTATTTCTCTTTTGTCGCAACAAGGGGTAGTAAATAACATAGATAATTTTAGCGCGTTTTTTTTTATTTACACACATTAATTTGGAAAATCTTGCAAAAATAAAAAATAATTGTCAGATGTTAATGAAACTTTCAGAAACTATTCACAGATGATCGAAATTATTATAAATATGTTTTTTTTTTATTAAAGTCATGGCAGAAATATTTTTTATATATTTATTAACACCCCCATAACTAATTTTATGAAAAACTTTAGAAATTCGAGACCATCGGTTTTAGTGATTACAATAGTTAAAAGCACAAGGCTTTGAAGAATGAAAATCATGTTTTTTTTTTGTTTTTTTTTTTTGGCCAACGTACCTGAAAATCAGCTGTGAATTGTAACATACAAAACTCAATAAAACAAATATATTATTTAGTTTCAAATGCTTTTATTTGTTTTAATTTGTTGTTATGAATATGGACAATATTTTCTGAAAGCAAAAATTTTTTTCAATGAAAATTGAATTTTTAATACAATTATTTCTTATTTCTTTAATTTTAAAAAGATTTTTAAAAAATTTTTAAAAAATATTTTAACATTAGTTAAAAAACATCAACCTTTCAAAATGTCCGTGTGAGATTGTCATTGTCTAGCGTTTTGAAAATTGTATAATTTGGACCAATCAGATTAGCCATGGTAATTAAGAAATGTAATTTTGTGTTTATAGTCGGACAGTAATTATCAAGTACGGAAGACCAACCAGAATACAATTTAGTTGCATTATTTGAGTTCAGCATTGTTCTCCGCTGTTAAGCCCTTTACTTTTTTGCGAAACACGTATGGAGAAGTTAATTTGAGTTTTCAATTTCAACTGAGAAGGGTACCTACAAGTAACAGTATCATCTTATGAAATTTAACTACTGCTAAACTTTAATTTATATGATCTTATTTTATATTAATCTCAGTTATGACATTTTCCATAAATGAAATATCAAACAAAATTAATAATAAAATGAATGGAAATACAAATAACACAGTAAATGTAATAAATGTACATAAAATTATAGTATTTTATGTACACTTCTGATAAAATTTCATAAGAAAGGTACCTAAATTAATTAGATACCTTTTTTTTATGAAATTTAATCTCACTATTAACAGACTTATTTTTTAATTTCTTTATATTTTCCATAAAGCATCGTAAACGTAAAAATGAAAGCTAAGTACAAAAAAAAAATAAAAATAAAAAATTAGAGCGCTGAAAGTTTTCCTTAAAATAACGAGGTAAATAATTTGTTCACTTAAATAATTTCACTTCCTTCCATCCGTAGAAAGAATTATCCTCCCGTAAATTATCTAAACGTCATGAATGTGCCTTTCGTCAAGCGACGCGAAAGGTTATGACCTGCTTTGTTTTATTTTCAAATTACATTTTTTCGGCGCAGAAGCTAAGTTAAGCTTGGTTCAAGATATTTTAAATAAACAGTATAATTTCTGTTTTTATTAAAATCAGTTTTGAAAAAATGATAATTGATTTTTAAAAGAATATCAAAGTCAGATTTTAATCGAAAAAATGATTGAAAATGATTGATTATCTGTCCTTTTTTTTACCAAAATAAAACAATATATTTAACGAAAATTTCAGACGTGCTAGGAACGATTAAAAAATGTAAAAAAAAAATACCCCCAAGATACTTTGATATTTACTCTTTAATAATAATATGAACATTAGACGAAAAAATTTTGTTTTCGTCAAGTACGGCTTTTTTTTCATCATGCTATGCTCTTTTGTTTACATTTTCGTGTGTGAGTTGTCCCCCTTTCATTCTCACGATCTGTCTTAATCGTGTTTTCAAATTGATTTTCTTAAAAACAATTTTTTTTTTTCCATTTTCAGCGCCGTTAGAACCATCACAAGGTAATTTTATGTAGTCCTGTGAAGTTTTGTTGAAATCGGCTAAAAAATGTAGGAAATTCGATCCAATATATAAACGTTACAGACACACACACACACACACACACACACACGCACACAATCTGCGTTTTATAATAAGTAATATATATATATATATATATATATATATATATATATATATATATGAATAAGGTATATTTAAGCAGCAAGTATTCATTCAAACAAGTTTGATTAAAAAGTAATCAAGAATAAAATTAAAATATAAATAATAAGGAATAAATAAATAAATCACATTTTTGTGCGGCCTCGTTCTCAATAACCGTTATACTGTGAGCTCACCCTAGACAATTTCAGACTTTCATTTATTTTTAAGAACATCAGGATGTAGACAAGAATATGCAAACTACCAGGCAAATACCACATTGGTGCTTGAAAATGACAGTGATGGTCGAAAGGACTTGAAGAAAGCAATAAAAAATATGAAATTCGAACAGTTTATCCACAACTTCGAGCACAATGCACAACCTATTCAAAAATCAATAAAATTAAAAAAAACTTAAACAGACAAACCATGTAATTTGGTTCTTTCTAATCAATCTTTATATATATATATATATATATATATATATATATATATATATATATATATATATATACACTAAGAGCAAGCCTAAATATTTTATTACCACTTAGCCCGAAATTCATTCCAAAAATGAGATCAAAGATCACTACAAATACAGAAAATGAACAATGAAACATTAAAAGAACGTAAGGAAATTTTATTGCTCTAAAAATTGATTCCGTTAATGTGCCTGATGAAGGTCTTATGAAGAATAAAATATATACACTAAAACAAATCCACATTATAACCCAAAAACATTTGCGGTTTCTCTCTATTTTTTATTATATATATATATATATATATATATATATATATATATATATATATATATATATAGTTTATGCCAACATAGGTAATCCGTATGGGTAGACCTGAGGAGGATGATATCCAGAGAGGTCAATGTAAAATTCAGACACCGAATTTCAAATTAATTTCTTCGTAGATTGTTTTAACATTTAGATATTTATCAAACCTTAACCTCCCAAATATGCACGTTAAAGTAACGCGAATTAACAGCGTCTAAGAATTTGAATGAAACCTGTCGTGTAATTGATTGGGGTTGTTGTAACGTCTTCCTTTAATGTCGTTCTTATCATTCACCCCTTAGCCATCTATATCTAGAGACGAGACGCGTTAAATTTGAGCAACATCTAGCTGACACACTGGGGTTAAAAAATAGGAAACTAAAATGATACATATGACACACTCATATCCTCTCTCCCCACCTCACTTCCTCACTTCGTTAATTTTACGTATACTTGATGAGGTCCGTAAAAAAACGTGTGAATTTCTTTTCATTTTTCATTTCAGCTTTTGGAAGTAAAGTTTAATCCAGAACCCTGTTAAAGGGGTTATGGTGAAATAGCTTATTACATGGAATCTTAACTTGGTCTGTCTTTTATTCAAATATATATATATATATATATATATATATATATATATATATATATATATATATATATATATATATAGGGAAAATATATCTATTGAGTCACAAAGGGTGTAATTCATTCCTTTCAGGTAAACTTTCTCACATCTTTGTAGTTTTGAATGTTCAGTGACTTTTTCAGCTACATTTGACATTGTCAGTATTGGTGTAAGTTCTCTCTTTAATTACTCGTTTACGAATTTACCATTTACGCATTACTGCGTCCCCCAAGCAATGGTAGCGTGAAACGTGCTATTTGGGTTAACTCCATCTTGTCTCAATGGTATATTCTGATAATAGATATGTCTTTTTTTATTGCTGAAAAGTTGTTCTTTCCAGGAAGGAACCTAATGAGTAGGTATTCGATGATCTAAACAAGAGGACCAGTGGGGCCTTTTTGTCTTTAGACCTCGCCTGTCGTTTATATTGTCTGCTGCTCTTGTGTTGTTTCTACTTCTACTCGCGTGATTGCCCCTCTATCTTGATTGCTATACAGACGTTCAGCCCCACGACATTTAAAACAATTGATATAACAAAAAAAAAGTGACCATTCGCCTACCCCATATAAACATTTCCATTTTACTAAAAGGTGAAAAGTGTGGAGTGTACAACTATATCCTACAACATGGAGAATTTAAAAAAAAAAAGACTGTATTGCGTCAGTCATATCTTCAATCTTCCCTGTGAGTATCTAATTTTTCCAGACCTCTTCTTTCCTCATTATGTGTTCCAGAATTTTCAATTGTCTCTTTCTGATGTTAAGCATAAATCTTGTTTTTGTTTCCATTTTTCTCTAAAACTTCGTCGTTATCCACATGTTCGCTCTACGGCATTCCTAGCATCCTTCTGTCGAACCACATTTTCTGTTGCTTCATGCCTCTTTACATATGCGGGAATTCATTGCTATAAATGAGGACTATAACAGTTCAGTACTGTTTTCTTTTTCCTAAGGAAAATTTCTTGTTTCTTAATACTCTGCTTAGCTTTTGGAAGACCCTTCGCTGCTCCCATGAGCCTTTGTATTTCAGAATTAGAAAACATTTAAACACAGACAAACAATTCAAATGTTCGTGAAACAATTCTTTTCGTGCATCAAAATGTAAAGTATATTTATCGTGTTCTTATTGTTAGGTAAAATCAAATAAATATGGAACCCACTCTAATTTTACTTGAGAGAATCAAGAAGTTATTGCTTCAATTATTGATTATTAGTGCTGATGAAAGTAAACATATTTCTGTCCATGCCTTCGGAGAATATTTTGTTGTCGCACTTCTCGTTAATTAAAATTCATCTACAAAATTTACCTGTTCTGATTATTTTCTAGTGTTACATTATTTTCCTTTCTTTTACTTCAGAAAGACGTTAAGAAATTTATGAGTTGAAATTTAGAGAGAGAGAGAGAGAGAGAGAGAGAGCATGACGATAAAATTGTCGTCTGCTTCATAGATTCTTAATGATTCTTTTTTTTTCTTTTGATAAATGAACGTTATACGTTCATGGTTTGGAAACAATCAACTTTCTCAGCTTAAAGGCAAATCTAACCACAAATATATTGCTGGATTCGTAAACAAAATAAATGTAACAACATTTTAAAAGTTACAAAAACAGAGTCTCTTTCATTTCTGATGTCAAATACATTCAAATTTCATAAACGTGATAGATTTGAAGGCGTTAGAATTATATATCTTCAATAATCAAACGTATTTAATCATTGTCTATATAGAACCAGCCAAGACTTGTTTCTTTTACTATATTTTTGGGGTTAAATAAATAGTCATAGATATTTTCAGTGTGGAATTTAAACAGGCGATTTCTTTTCGCACATGACTGATATTTATGACATTTATATAGAATAAAAAAAGGTAACATTTCAACGCATCTTTTTATAGCATGTATATGTGGATTGTTAATTATAATTACTTTTTATGTTACAAGTTAAAATGAAGGAAAAGGCAATATATTTTCGTCACTGTATGTGCTTTTATTTATGGAAAGGAGTAAAACGCAGTCTACGCCGCAAAAAAAGTTATGTGCCGTTTATGTGCATGATAAAACATGTGTGACTCGTTAAACTGAGAAGTGACAATTTTGATCTGGAAGAGCGAGAAAGTTCCACAAGGCTTGAAGGCGTTGATGCTGACGACGATATCGATAGATTGATTTAAATTAATTCAGGTCAGACGCCACGAGACATGGCATAGACACCTTATATCTCATATGAGCGTTCGAAGATATTCGGGAATACTTGAGTACATGAATCGTTGCGATGACTTGGCACCTCACTATTTAAGGCGAAAAAAAAAACATTAATGGGGTCTATTTTTTTATCTGCGATTTTTTGTTCAAATTGCAATAGAAACGATTCATTTTTTTAAATAATGGTTAGAGGTGATGAAAAATAGATTGCTTACAGTTATGTGAAGTGAAAGATGTCGTGCAGAAAATGAAACTAGCCACTGTTAGCGACACTAAAATCCAATCTTCATCCGTAGGTGATGCTGTTTATAAGCTTGGATGAGAAGGCATTTTGTATTACGAGCTGCTTCAGCAAAATCGAGTGTGAGTTCAGGCAATTACTGTTTCCCGATGGGCCGATTGAAGGCAACACTCGATGAAAAACTTTCAGAAAACAGTGTCATCTTTTATCAGGGTAATGCCAGACCTCATGTCTCTTTGTAGATCGAACAAAATTGGTACTCAATTACCTTTGGGATTCTTTTTAGTTCAAAAGTCACCTAATGAAAATAAGTTCAATTTTCTGGAGAAATGTAAAAAAAAAAACACAAAAAAAAACACGTAGATCAGTCCATCACCCAGAAAGATTCCAAGTTCTGGCAGGAAGAGATTATTATGCTGTTTCGAACATGGCTAAAGTTGGTGGAACAAGATGACGCATATATGGCTAAATAAATCTATGTACAAATATCTAAATATTGTCTTTGAAATTCACTTAAAATCCTACGAACTTTTGTTCCGACCCGATATCTTGCAGAAATATTTAAATAGACGGCAATTTTATCATAACTGAAAGGTTTTTCAATGCACAGTGGGACGAATAAGAAGCCGATTTCTAATGACAAAGTCGTTAACCATATTTACAATAATATTGTTTTTTTGGTTTTAAGACAAGATTATATTTGTCGTGTTTTTGGTCTATAAATAATTTTTATGAACGTTGCCTACAAAGTAATCCTGAATTAATGTCACGAAATGAAAAGTTATCAATCTCTATCCGATGTACCAAACTTGCGAGTCTGTCTCTTGTTCATTAACCATTACATCTACTCGATTTTCGGTTAAGAAAGGAAGGCATGACTGATTTTGTTAATTGCTTTGTAAGTCTGGTCACTAATGATCGCATCATTAATGGGTTGTGAGTCGTGTAAAAAGAATTGCACACTCAACACACTTTTCTCTTCTTGTAATTAGTGAAGCTTCAAAATGATAGCCATAAGCAACGACAACACTAAATTAGAAACAAATTGATGAAAACACTAACTGGACAATAGTTCAGTACAATGAATAGCGACGAAAAGTTACGATGCAATTAGCCTAGCGCGAACGTCCAAGCTGACAAATATATTTTTCTGAGAGCGCCAAAGAAATCTATTCGGATCCGTAGTCTTTGAAATTCTTCATTTTAACGGCGATATTATTTTTCTTCGAGGGCAACTTGATGCAAAATATAAATAAATCCTAAAGGATATTCTCTATATCTACAATAAATTTTGTTTTCATTTTGAACCTTACTAATAATAAAACTAGCCACCGTTAGCGACACTAAAATCTAATCTTCATCCGTAGGTGATGCTGTTAAAGTTAACTTATTTGCTCTTGTTAAAGTTATCTTATTCTTTAACGATAATTAATAGATACACAAGTTTAATAAGTGGTTTCCTTAAATCAGATAATAACCAGAACAACAACAATCGTAATAACAACAACAATAATAAAACAATAATAATAAAAATAAAACACTCATGTTTAAATAAAAGAAAAATCCGACATATTTCCAGATAAAAATAATTAAATTTTAAAATTCATTCTTACTATTGCCATTCCTAACATTTGAGAGCTTTAAGGACGATATGTTTGCTACTTCAGCTAAAATCCCTCACGCCATGCCGGCTGGGGCTTCAGTGTATGCTGAGTGCACCTTAGGTAAGGCGTTAAACTACATCCGCGTCCTGGATAAGACGATAAACTACATCTGACAGCAGGGCCTCTTGGTTGTTGGTGTTCCCGGCTCCGTCCTGGCCCGGGGTGGTGGTACCTGTTGGGGTCTCAGCTGTGGGTTGACCTCGGACTGGGTTAGGAGCGCTGTGAAGATGTAAAAATAAATTTTCGTACCCGCAATACATTTTTCTAAAAAAATATTGCCAGCAATGCATTATTAACAGCAATATATTTTTGAAAAAAAAATATTACCAGCAATCAGTGTTATGTGCCATACGTGATACACACTGAGGCGATAATGTGTATTTCGATACACTTTTGACGAGGCAGATCCCTCCACCAGAGTAGGTTCCATTTTTTTCCAAGGCCACTGGACCCTGTCTGGCCTGCTATTTACCCAGGGGTGGGAGAAGAAGAGGATACATACCTTTCCAAGGGTATTAGCATATAGTGAATGTAATGGATTTAGAAAGAGAACTATTTATGTTGCCATGGAGCATCTCATTGTGCTAAAGTGGGATAGTCCATTGCTTGGGCTGTGATTGGCTGCTGGTACCTGAGTGGAGGTATTTCTATATAAATACCAGCTTGATTCATCAGTTAGTTTGCAGGGTTTGTATTAAGTTACAACCTGCTTTATTTTTGTCTGCCAGCTGGACGCTAGCTGGGACCTTTACGCCGGTAAGTGCTGTTTATTATTGTTATTCTACAGACTGGAACTCGGCTCTCCGATTTCCTTAATGAAACGGTAGAGTTAGGGTTAGCGGCTCGCTAACCCTAACTCTACCGTTTCATTTCTGAACAAAAAACATTATCGGCAATAAATTTTTTGGGAAAAAATATATATTCCCAGCAATACATTTTTGAAGGAAACATATTTACAGCAATACATTTTTTGGTAAAAAATATTACCAGAAACACTTTTTGGAAAAAAATATTGCCAGCAATAAAAAATCTTGTCGGTATTAAATAACCCACTGAGTTTGGTATGCGGTAAAACCAAACAAACCAAACTAAAATTACTCAATTACATATACATAGAACTCTAACAGGAATCCTATAAAATACACAAATTTCAGAGGCTGAAGATTTCGAAGTGTAACTATCTTTCATTTCATTGGTTTAAAAACAAAACATTTCACCTTACGGGGAATTATATAAATGACTCCTGTTCCAATGTTATACGTATTGAAATTCAAAGGTATTGAAATTCATAAGTGATTTTTTTAAATCTAAATCATAAAGTATCAGAAAGTAAAGAATTATCTTCTCTTTTTCAGCTTATAATCCTATTTCAAAATAGCTACCTCTCTGGATTTGCTTCGACCACAAAAACAGAAGTCCTTGAATTTCAGCCTTTTGAAGGTAAAAGATATTACTAAATGTTTAGGGAGCGTATATATATGTATGCGTGTACATCGCACATGTGAGTGTTTTTGTTTATATACATAAGTCTGTAGTTTATTGTACAAAATCATTGCGATTCAGAGATGATTAATAATTAAATAGCTCGAATGTTATACAATGAAAATTGCAAGTAAATTACCACATAAAGAGTTATTATCATGTATGTGATTACGAACTTATTGAGCACATTTTTATAAATATTTTTTTTTTGTCATCTTTTTTTAATGCCATGTCTATCCCGGATGTAGGTGATTATGTTTCTTCATAGATTCATATTTTTATTACATATTGCGATGCATTCTTCGGAAAGATAGTGGCGTGAATCCTCTTGAATTCCAGAAGATTGATTTTTGGTTGCGAGCCAAGGGTACAGAGTTCAGTCTACCCTACTGTTTAACGTTGGTTAGAAGGCCTTTACCAAGGGCATTTAACCATTGATTTACGCGACTGGTGCTCAGATTCTGGGTTAGTCAGTTACACTCACTTTCGTAGAAATGCCTTTTTTACTTAACATAAATCAAGGGTTAAATATTGTTTTTGACGAATTAAACCTGTAGGTATGTGTGAGGACCATATTTCTTCGTACCGTATGGATTTGCGCTACATAATCTCAAAGAACTGTACTAAATAACAAAATTATTTGAGGGCTTTGGACATCAGCAACAACTAAAATATATAGCACATGTAGCCATAAGAGAAGATAATGACATAATCA
This sequence comes from Acanthosepion pharaonis, assembly GCA_903632075.3. Taxonomy (NCBI): domain Eukaryota; kingdom Metazoa; phylum Mollusca; class Cephalopoda; order Sepiida; family Sepiidae; genus Acanthosepion; species Acanthosepion pharaonis. The sequence goes on along the minus strand of CAHIKZ030000669.1, from coordinate 2,100,852 downwards.
ATATGCTGACTTTCCACACTACTTCAAACAAAAGGTTAGGAAAAAAACCTCCCATCAGTACTGGAAAGAACGATAACAGTTACTGGACTTAAGAAAAAATACCAGTTGTTCTTAGTTCAATGATTGCCGAATGTTTTCTTATAAGAAAACGGCTATTATTACCATTACGACATATTGCAACATTTTCGGCGCATTTACCTTGTTGTTCGCTTCAGTTTATCCCCAGGAGGTTAATATAGATATGAACAAATTAAGAGATGGTGGGTAGACATATGGATACAGATATATTTTTATTTGTACGGTAAATGCATTTTTTAGGGAAATTGAGAGAGGAATCTGACATTGTTTACATCATGTGTCTCTTGTCGTAACTTCACTTCTGATATCTCTACCTCTACATGCTTCACAAACTATCCTATCTAATTCTATTCATGCTCATCCGGAAAAAATTCTGTGAGAAAACAGATAAGAACAAAGAACAAAAATCTTTTTTTGCTTTTCTTTAAATCTGGATTTAAAGAAAAAAAGAATATTCTACTTTTGAAATGAAAACATAATCTTTACATTTCCTTTTTTAATCTCATGCTTGCAAAAACCTTATTGTAAGCGTAAGGTTGGAATTGTTCAGTATGATTTGATTCATTCATAAGATTGCAGATAACATTGTTATTCAGTCAGTAACTTCCCTTTATCAGCGGGTATCCCTTAAGCAATGACAAAAGCAGTTGATGTATATATATATATATACGCACAAAATAAATAAATGTTATCAGAATAAAAGGTAAATACAAAGTAACTCTAAAAAAAAAAGTTATAAAACGATAACTATGGAAGAAGTTTTATATTTTACAG
>CAHIKZ030000669.1:2092500-2095000 GCA_903632075.3 Acanthosepion pharaonis | reverse complement strand
TAGAATGTCTAATGCTCAACTCCACGAGAGCGCCTCTCTGCGCCTTCTTGGTCTCACGCTGTGCGCTGACCTGAAATGGAGCATTGAAACAATAGCTTCATCTACCGTAAGGAAAGTTGGTTCTATGTGTCGCGACAGAAAGTTTTTCTTTCCTCAGTCCATCCTTCAGATCTATAAATCAACCATTCGCCCTTGCATGGAATACTGCAGCCATATATGATATGGAGCCCCACTGTGCGCCTCTAGGTCCTCGACAAAATCCAGAGACGGTTATGCAATGTGATTGGTCCTGATGGGGCATCACGTCTACAGTCACTTTCTCCCAGACGTGCCGTCGCTTCCCTTTGTCTTTTTTATAAATATTTTCACGGTAACTGCTCCGACGTGCTACTTCCGCTGGTTCCCAAATTGCATGAATTTAAGCGTGCTACTAGGTTGGCATCTCAATCCCACCTTTTCACTGTGAAACTCTTAAATGTAGCCGTCTCTTCTACTCCAATAGCTTCATGTCTCGCACTTCCCGTCTGTGGAAGTCTGCTTCCCTGATAGCTATAATCTTCAATTATTCAAATGCAGTGTCAATCGGCATCTTTAGAAGCCTTGATCTAATTCCCCATCCTACTCTTCATCCTTTCCTCTATTACGCCTCTTTACTCTTGCTCCTACGCTCTGTAACCCCTTACATACTATTGGTGCTTCCGCCTTGCTTGGGGGTGAAATAATTAAAAAAATGCTTTAAAAAAAAGCATATGATTTCTGTTGAGAATGTTTTTTGTTGTTTTTCTCTGTTTTTTTTGTATTGCTATAGGTCACCCTAGAAAGAAAAAAGTCTAATATGATAATCTATAATATATAAATATATCTCTCTCTCTCTCTCTCTCTCTCTCTATATATATATATATATATATATATATATATATATATATATATATATATATATATATATATATACACTTAAAACGAACACAGACACACACACACATATATATATATATATGTGCATGTGTTTCCAGTAAATCTAACAAACAATATTTATGACACTTTTTAATCAGTTTCGTTATGATTCTTACAGTTTCATATTTTATGAGAATGAGCAAATTTCTCGGTCATCTTGAAAAAAAGAATTGTAAGAACACAAGAAAAAAAGAAACGGAATCTCATAAAACATTATCTCTTTGTCATAATCAGTGAAGCATATATAAAAGAAAGATTGCTGCCAAACACACACACACACACACACACACACACACACACACACACATGTATATATATATATATTTAGTAAAGTAATGAAGGGTTTGGTAATACGTATGGATAATTCCAAAGCGGATGTAATCCAGAGAGCGCAATGTAACAACAGAGCAAATATTAATTAATTAAATTTAAAAAAGATAATCTTAAGGTTCTATGACTATCATTTATTTCCCCAGAAAATATATTTTTTCTTTGTACATCAGGTCACATCTCTAGTTACAAACGAATTTGTTTTTTAATTTTTTTTATTCTTATATTGTTAATGATTTTTTAATATATTGTCCTGTGTTAACTACAAATTATATTAATCAAGATTAATAAAATTATCAATAATATTATTAATATATTTTATTTTATTCCTACTTTAATACCTTGTTATGTGTCAACTATAACTTGTATTGATGTGCGTTTTTCGAGTGTCACTGCGATATGGTTACATATGATAATTCACTCTTTCTACCCACCTCCCCCTTTTTAACAGGTCAAATTGACTGACCTCTTGACAGAGTACACTTGAACCTACATAATTTAAATAAAGATGGATTTAAACACAACCTTATCCCTACCTTCCATTTATAATTTAGATCATCCTATGGTCGTCCCCCTCCCTACCCCTCTGTAACCTTCCATCAATCTAAAACTATTCCTCAAAAACATGTTAAAAATAAAAGAAACCAAATTCCTTTGTAGCTAGAGGTGTGACCTGATGAGCCAGGAAAAAAAATTCTGGAGAAATAAATTATAGTCATAGAACCTTAAGCTTGACTCTTTTTTAATTTAATTCATTAAAATTTTAAAATCTCTCCCTCTCTCTCACTCTCTCTCTCTCTCTCTCTCTCTATATATATATATATATATATATATATATATATATATAAATAAAAAGACATGCTGTTAATATAGCATCAGGACAATATTCAGAACGAGAGAGACCTTACAGAGGATGTTTCTTTCGACTAATGCCCAACACAATCATAATCACTTGAAGTTGTAGCAAAAATACAAACGTGCAGCCAGTCGACATCTAAAAATAAGACTGAAGACAATTCGAAAATCCGTAGTTTGGTGTGAGACATATCAGGTATCACTGATCATTTTTAAAGGTAAAATGACGCTAAATCGTGTAGAATGAAGTAAAAATACTCGATAGAACAGAACATGTACAGAATCAGATCTCACATGAAACTATCGCATATGCGAGACTATGACGTCCTTCACAGTAGACCTAGCATAGCTATAAGTTATA
>CAHIKZ030000669.1:2077500-2087500 GCA_903632075.3 Acanthosepion pharaonis | reverse complement strand
TTCTCATTTTATTTTCACATTCTCTCTTTTTGTCAACTTTTCTCTCGTGGTTACTGATATAATGGAATATGCGTACACCTGTGTCTCCCCTCACTGGAGTGTGATTGGCTGGTATCCGTCATAAATACTGACGGACGTGGAGGAGAGTCAGAAGTAAGTGCCTTGGTCTGAGAGCTAAGTTTATAACGACGTCCATTGGACTACGCCATTGATCTACACTTCTTACATGCAACTACGACGCTACCGTATTCTAATTGGTTATAGTAGCCAAAACCACTTAGCTACTTCGTTCAAATATATCGCTTTCCAGGACATATCAATATATATATATAATCGACTCTCCCGTCGCGTTCGACGTATGAGGGCCAGGCCGATAAGTCCCCAGGAAACCGACGTCCCGACACCGGCACATGAGATTTGTTTTATAATGGTGAAGGCCTTGTGCAGGACCAGCCACACTTTTTGGAGGGACGAATACAGAAACCTGGTGCAACGAATACATGCCACAAGGTTCCCAAACGACCCTCCGCAGGTTTTGAATTCAGAGTTGTCCTTCTAGACCGGTTGCCATCCAAGGCTATAGAACCCAGTCTGTCCTGCTATTTTACCCATAGCTGGAGGGAGATGAAGAGGATACATACCTTTCCCAAGGGTATTAGCACGTAAGTGAATGCAGTAGATTCGACTGGAATTCGAACTCGGCTCTGCGATTCCTCAATCCAAGCCGCTACCCACTTTTATTTATATATATATATTCGTTTTATTTCTCTTTGTTTCATTGTGTTTCGTTTCGTTTCTCTTCCTTAAATTAACTTCGCATTGTCCTCCATTGTCTCTCCTTGTTACGCTTTTTTTTCATTACGCTTATTTTGGTCCCCATTGTTTTCTTCGTTTCGTTTTGGTTGTGGTGTCCTCCCTCTAAAGAGTTTATATTGGACTCTTCCTCCTACTGTAAGATTAGTAGGAGAGAAGGCCTAAGATATTGTCAGCAAGTAAATGGTTAAAGAAATAACAAAACAGGTATTGCAGATATATATATTAAACAGTAAGTACAACAGAAGAATATTACACAACTAGTGAATGTGTGTCGGTTGACCCTGCGTTCAATCTATTCGACTGTTCCGCTAAGACTTTCTCTCCCACTAATCTTATAGAAGGCGGGAGAGTCCTATAGACTCCTTAGAGGAAGGACACCACAACAGTCTTGTTTCCACATTCTATTCTTTTTTATTTTTCTTTATTTTAGTTCTTTTTTTTTACTTTATTCTTTCTTTTATTTTGTCTTTCTCTGCTTCGTCTTTTCTTTAATTATTTTGCCAAGCTTTGTTTCTTCTTGTCTTTTTAGTCTTGTTTGCTTTGTTTTTCTATCACATTGCTTACCTTTCTTTTCTTTTGCCTCGAGTTCTTTCGCTTTGCTGCTTTTTTCGGAGATTTATTATGACAATCCTAATCCAATATTCACGAATTCTGTTGATATTATTGCTTATTTGTGCAGTTTTAATTCTGGTATATATTTATCCTTTTCGTTTCAAGTTCTTTCGTGTATGTTATATGGGACAAATCATAGGTTGCAAGTTTTCTAAAAAAAACAAAAAAAAACATACTTGCCGTTCTTAAGTGGAGGTTAAAAAAAAACATCAGCTTTAAAGAGATCATGAAAATAACGAAAATTTTGCAAGCCTTTTTCAGGATTATATACAAATCCTTTCATTCAATGGTCGGAACACTTTTATCTTTATTATGATCATTAAAATTGAATGAACTTGACAATAGAAACTTTTTACACTCTCACACCTGCTAGCTTATTTTGCGAGGCAACCAAAGACACCCTAATAAAAAACAATGTTGTGGAGTAGCTGAACACCCCCACAAGATGCACTGGTCTAAGACTATTTAAACAGTACTCTACCTTACTGATGGGGAAGTTAACGATTACGGTTAACTTTTAAAATAGGAACATATCAAAGAAATTAAATAGCGATTGAGTCATATACAGATTTAGAACGTATAAGAACAAATTTGCTTTCATAGCCAACATGAATTCCATTAATTAATAAGACAAACAATATATCTAGTAACTTCTTCAAAGTATGGTTATTTTAATAAGTTAGGTAATTTTGATAAAACGGTTTATTCTTAGAAAAGATATTTACTAAATAAAACTTGATATTCTCAGAGTGTGAAAAAGAAGTTTTTAATCACGATATCGCATCCAATGTATTTTTTAAACTCTGTCAAATCCTAGAGCTATGTAGAGAAGAGAAGTTCTAAAAAAGACTACTTTTTATGGGATTATTGTAAATGCAGTAAGTTTCAGGCCAGGAAATATTATATGGTCTGAATAGAATTTAATGTAAATGAGAAATCTTTGTTCAAAAAGACATTGACACGTGACGTCTTCCTTATATGCCCTGGATTCATTCTATGAGATACCAAATCAAATTTCTCACCCTGTATCAAAGCAAGATATCAGAGAAGCCAGATGCATCATTAGGTTGAACATATGAGAGGTGGTCAACGCATGCCTCTGTTTTCGCGCCTCGGTTGATGTCAGTGGTTGCATGCGATGGTCGACTTAGCTATGCTTGGTTGGGCGCGCATTGAACAACAAAATGACAAAGAAATGTATTGGATATATTTTCCCGAGTAGGAAAAGATGAAGAGGTACTCATTCAGAGAAAATTTCTCGAAGCCACGCCCATCCACACACCGATATTAATTTACTGTAGACCAGAGGCGAATAGGCAATCATTTTATACCTGAGAGATTTGGTCTCTTGTACAAAAAAAAAAAAAAATTACATAAGCAACTATCTTCTGAAAGTCCAAATTCATGACTTTTTTAACATTTATATATTTTTTTTTGTTTCGGCGGATAAAAGTAATTATTTTCCTATTTCTAAATCCCCAAATATTGTTTGAGCATTTTAATCTATTGAAGCTTACGAATAGGACACATGGTACAAGATCTTCCTTTTTCAGGTTTGACAGATTTCAAACTCGTTCACACAGACTTGACGGAGATAACTCCTTTTCCACACTAGAGACCCCTTCCCACAGATCAAACGTTGCAAACCCATCGCCTCTATATCGCTAAGTCCATTCAAAATATTCAGACAAGGCACATTCTTTAGCGCCACCAGTTCAGACTTTTGCAGCCAAATTTACGTCCACAGTTTTTTTAATTACAGTTAACTCTGCTTGTTGGCTCTCTGAATCTGGGTGGAAACGAAGCCAGACAAGGATATGCCGAAAGGCAGAGTCTCGTCTTGGGAGGTAAGCAGCTACCAGATCCCGTATATACGGGGTCTACGAGCAATTTTGCCCGAGCCTACGCTCGGAACGCCTAACCTTAAAAACCCCGCCTTGTAGGAAGGTCTCGGGTAAATACCGAGCAGTTAACAATTAATCGTTACTCTTCTTGTCGACTCTCTGCCTACGGGCGGAGTGGAACTCAGACGAGGCTATGCCGAAGGACAGAGTCTTGTCTGGGGAGGTAGACAACTGCACGACCCCGATTGCAACTGATTGCCTAAATTTCTGCCGAGCAGAAGTTACTTTTTAGTCCTTCACTCCAAACTACCCCAAAGACCCTTTTATATGCTCGTGATTTTGTACGTGCAAAACTGATGACATCTTCTTCTTCTTTGTGCCGTGTCCCTTCAGGACGTGGACAATCATGGCTCTCCACAACTTCCTATCCTTTGTAGCCCTTAATAAATTTTTTGCTATATCTCCAAATACCGATTCTGTCAACCATTTACACAATCTCGTTAGGTACATTATGCTCTGCTTTCCGCTGTCTTCGGAAATCCCCACCTTAAAAACCGGCCTTGTGCCACACCCCGTCTTTTGGGTGGGGGTCTCTGGTAAATACCGAGCAGTTAACGGTTAATCGTTACTCTGCTTTTCAACTATCTGCCTACGGTCGGAGAGGAAGGGCAGAGTCTAGTCTAGGGAGGTAAGCAGCTACCCGATCCCGTATATACGGGGTCTACGAGCAATTTTGCCCGAGCCTACGCTCGGAACGCCCCACGTTTAAAACCGGCCTTGTGGGGACCTCTCAGGTAAATACCGAGGAGTTAACGATTAATCGTTACTCTGCTTGTCGACTCTCTGCCTCCGGGCGGAGAGGAACCAGACGAGGCTATGCCGAAGAGTACAGTCTTGTCTGTGGTGATGTCTCGAGTAAATACCGATTAACTATTTATCACACTAGTCTGCGTTCTCAATTGTGTACCATATTCTTCTCTGGAATAAAGTACTTCTTACTTTCTATATGGGGGTCAACCTTTCCTATTTATGATACAACAAGCAACAAGGTAATTCTTTTTTGTAAATGTTTTACCGGAGATTGTCTAGGATCTTTAGCCACATACCGTTAAATATGCTGGAATAACTATTGGATCCTTTTACCGTTCTAGAAAGTACCTGACCCTTTCTTCTACGGTTTATCTTTACAAATGTCAGGTCTTATCTAAATTAGAGTATCGCTGTCATATCTGGGATAAAGCTTCCTAATCTTCCTCTTTTTCTGTTTTGACAGATTTCAAACTCGTTCTCGCTCCCTTGACTCATTTTCCACACTAGCGACCCCTTCCCACAGATCAAACGTTGCAAACATATCGCCTCTATATTGCTAGGCCCATGGCAAATATTCAGACGAGGCACATTCTTTAGCGTCACCAGTTCAGACTTTTACAGCCAAATTCTTCTTGGTTACGTCCGCAGTTTCTTTGTGTATTCCTTTGGCAAAAAGCATGTTTCACCTGAAAAGAACTTTTTAAAAGCCGCTTCATTGTTACACAGAATTCCACGTACTCGTTCCGCTAGGTTCATTAGTGAATGAAAAAACAAATCAGGTCCATTTATAATAGCACTGATACTTTGACACTAATGTGAATTAGTCCTAGTTAACACTATCTGGCAGCGAGGTCTCTGATTAGAACATTGGCGGTTTTTAGGAGCATAGAACCACCTCTTAATTACTGTTGTTTCAAGGTCCATCCTGACCCCGCGATGGTAGCACATGTTAGGGTCCCAGCTATGGAAATATAGTTAAAACCCCAATAAACACTATGAAAGTATAAAAATAACAGTAATACTTTTTATAAAAAAAAAGGACAAACATTATATATTTATAGTAAAATAAACAGCATTTTAAAGCAAAATAACCGGTAATATATTTTATCTTTAGTTTAAAGTATAGAATTGCGTTCAAAAGATATTCAGTTGAAGCCATAAAATTATGTTCAGATTTTTAGATTTCGGCATTAAATAACCCATAGAGGTGTTGATATGCCGCTAAAAAAGGCAAATAACTAATGCGAATTTTATTCTAGATTTTCTAGAACTCACTAGATAAAGGCTTTTGTTTTCAACCTTTACTGGACTGACAGTACATTACAGTTCTTTGCTGTTTTCTGAAATGGCCTTCACAATGATTGCGAGCAATGATCTTTGCAATTAAATTTGCCTTTATTTCTACATTAGATTATGAGGAAAACCCTTTACCTGACTCCGTCTTCTCACGGTGTGCAGACTTTACAATATCTCTATCATGACACGGGGAGTTTCCAGATATAAAAAGCCTTGGCTGTAAGAATGCTACAAATCTGGATAAAATCCCAGTTGTTGTTTTTGTTGTTCTTGTTGTTGTTGTAAGATCAGTTCAGAGTTAATTTCAATCTTGGTAAAGCTGTTTAACCGCTACCTTAAGCGAGATGTTTATGGAAGGTGTCAACTGTGTACTTTGCTTATAAGTATGCGGTTGATCGCCGATCCTCATCATTACCGGCTTTCCCCAAATATACTTTCTCAATCTCTGCTCGATATTAACGATCTGTCTAAGGATATATTCAGATCTTTAATAAATATCTATGCAAATGTCACAACAGATTATAGGGTGCATCTCTAAAAGTATAGATGATCAGAATCTGGCAGCTGATCTCTTCTTTGAACTGGCCGTGGTGACCTAATGTGGGGAAAAACTGGTTTGATATCAGATTCTGGAGAACGCGTATATCTATGCAGATGACACAATGGCTTACAGTTGCACCTCTAAAAATATAGATGATCAGAATCTGGCAGCTGATCTTTTCTTTGAACTGGCCATGTTGACCTAATTGGGGGAATGGTTTGATATCAGATTCTGGAGAACGCGTATATCTTCTGCAGATGACACAATGGCTTACAGTTGCACCTCTAAAAACATAGATGATCAGAATCTGGCAGCTGATCTCTTCTCTGAGCTGGCCATGTTGACCTAATTGGGGGAAAATGGTTTGATATCAGATTCTGGAGAACGCGTATATCTTCTGCAGATGACACAATGGCTTAGAGTTGCACCTCTAAAAACATAGATGATCAGAAGCTGATCTCTTCTCTGAGCTGGCCATGTTGACCTAATGGGGGTGGAATGGTTTGATATCAGATTCTGGAGAACGCGTATATCTATGCAGATGACACAATGGCTTACAGTTGCACCTCTAAAAATATAGATGATCAGAATCTGGCAGCTGATCTTTTCTTTTGAACTGGCCATGTTGACCTAATGGGCGGGGGGGGGGGAAATGGTTTGATATCAGGTTCTGGAGAACGCGTCCAATACCAAACTAGTAACGCTCCCTCATCACACAGAAAACTCCGTAACTTCACGTATCATAATAGATGGTTGTTCTCTCAAGGGATTGCTTGCTTTGGACGCCTATTTAGACAAGCTCACCCCAGAACTCAAGTAGAATTCATATATAAATTCATCACTAAAGATGTTGAAAAACAGCCGGTTCCTTGTACCACTCCAGTTTTCCGGATATGCTCTAGTATTGCAAGCGCCAGATCAAACCAAACATTAAATATGGCTGTCGTATCTGGGCTGGAGCCGTACAGTAATCGTCTAGCTTTTATAGACTTCAAAAGCGTCTAGATGACCAAGTGGATGGTGAATTGCTTTCCACCCTACAACCACTTTCCCACAGACAAAAAGTCACAAGCCTCTCGCTAATCTGTCGCTATTTCCATAGCAAATGTTCTGACGAGCTCGATTCTTAGTCCAACCAGTCCTGCCATTCGTAGCTAAGACCAACCATACCACATAGACGGGGACGAATCTTCATTCCCTTCGTATTAATAAAAATGAATTTTTATCCGGTTTAGCTGCTTTCCATGAACTGCTACAATCTTAACCTTTAAGTCGAGGCTTAACCTTTATCTTCCGTACATAAATCAATAAACTGCACTTCATACTACGTCTTCATACAACATCATTCAGTAACTCTGTACTATAAGTAAGGCTTTGTGATGTGTGATCATTAGAAAGATAAAACTGGAGATTCTACTATTCGTGGAGTAAGAGGCATTGTGAAATAACTGTCCGTTCATTTGCTGCTTAGGAGATTTTAATTAACAATGTAAGTATTTTATTATCGACCACGGGTAAAATGATGGTGCTTATTTACTAATGTCTATGTTTATAATTTATAGAAGTTGGTTATTTTTAAACTTTATCCCCCCAAACTTTTACGGTGCTTTTAAAAAACATCCTTATTTCTAATGAATATATTTCTTTATTTTTCATCATTGACGTTACGCTTATTAGTTTCCAAGTTTAGTAGCACCAGTGGGTTCACTGATAGCCAACTTTTCTTATACGTATGATTGCTTCTTTTATAGTGATTTTCCAAGCGTAGCTTAGATGTGGCACGATGCCGAAAGTAGGGGGTACCCAGTGAGGATCGAACTCACTACTCAATCGTAATTGCTCTAGCAAGACAAGCTTGCTAGCCATTACACCACCTCGAGGTGCCCTGATTGCTTCTTTTATATGCGATTGAACAACCCAATATTTTTAAGGGAAGTTTTCGCCAATAGAAGTTCAAGTTTAAAGATTCGTAAAATATAAATATATATATATATATATAATTTTTTTACAAATTTAAAATACTAAATATATATTTTTAAACTTCTTTAAAATATTTTTATGTGTATTTTATTTTGATTCTTGAATGCAAATGACGAGGTTTCATCGTAACGGCGTATTCTTGAAGGTTTAAGATATTGTTTGGTCATCCGGTGTCGTCAAGCAGGTAATCATAAAATGTAAGAAAATAATCGAAACTAAATGCAACGTTAGAAAGTTCATCATTTTGGTAAACAAACGAAATTAAGTTTTCCATAATTAATTGAAGATCAATAAATTCTTAATTCCTCCAAAAACGTTCAGCTCGTATGCTTTCAGAAAGACATATTCTATATTAGCAAATGAAAGAGACAAATTGATCCAACAGATAAAGCGGTATAAAAGGATAGTCAACCTCGCGTGCTGAAACCTTTGGAACGTCTGCCATTTTCTTCTTTATATTCCCTATCACTTCAGGACATAGGTGATCATGGCTCTCCACAACGCCCTGTCTCTTGTAGCTCTTAATTAATCTTGTCATGCGCTGTCTTCCTTTATTCCTCTTGCTCTCTGTCTATCCTGTGAGTATCAGATTTTCCAAGCCGTATTTCCTCATCATATGCCCTAGAAAGCTCAACTGTCTCTTTCTCGTGTTACGTATTATTTTTTTTTTTTGTTCCATTTTCTGCAAAACTTTGTCGTTACTCACATGTTGGATCTACGGTAACCTCGAAAGAGCCATATTTCTGTTGCTTCATGTCTCTTCTTCATCTTTGAGGAGATTATTTAAGAATATAAGACGGCTGAACGGTTACTAATAGAGCAAAAGAAATTACCAAAACTGAGTTCAATTACTACAGTAAACTTTTTTGCGTTCAATTTGTGTAATTGTCCTTTGGAAAGGGAAGAATTTAGTTATTATTTTTTATACTATTTTAGTTTTTTTAAAAAGTTCCACCTTTAGTGGTCGTCGGTGAGCACTTCGGGATATCACTTTACCCAAGCAGCAGCAAGAAAAAGCCAATACTCTTATGTAAACTTCTACGGAAACAATATCGATGCCCAAGCGCATATCGAATATTCACGATAGTTGGGTTCTCTAGTGCGCATGTTCAGCAATCCTTGTTTTCTTGATCAACAGACAATAGCGTAGTCATTAGTGGGCATGCCCAACAATCACGTGGCTAATACTTATTAATCAAAATTAAGCTCATTCTCTGATTTTTAATAACACTTCCGAGTTTTAATGCTTTGTACTAGAAATTGCGGAGTAATGGATAGCGGCACGGATTGAAGAATCGGAGACTCGAGTTCGAATTCCTGTCGAATCCATTGCATTCACTTACGTACTAATACCCTTGGGAAAGGTATGAATCCTCTTCTCCCCCCCCCCAGCTATGAGTAAATAGCAGGACAGATCGGGTTCTATAGCCTTGGCTAGCAACTGGTCTACCGCAGAACCGCAGAATGAAATGGCAACCTACTGCGTGAAAAAATTGCCTCGTCAGTCATGTATCGAAAGATCACGCATGGCAACTATCTGACTGATTAGAAATTGTTCTCTAAGTGATTCAAAGTATATTTAATAAAATAACTTATATGACCAATACTCAGACAGTGTTATGGTTAAAGAGGAATCATTTCAGTCGTTATCTGGATAGAGTTAATCAGCTTTCATTGTTTATTTTAATAAGACTTCTAAAATAAAATCGTAGAAAAGGTACAGACCCCCACTTTTTTAATTCATTCAACTGATTTATGACTTGAAATCTTTTCAGCAAATAACATAGTTTAAAAAAAGAACAAGTCTTTCTATGGCAAATATATCATTACACAACGAGACTGGTTCTCGCTGCACACTCAGATGAAAGCAGATGAAGCCATAACCATGAATGTTACCCAACGGCTGGAGGACTTTGAGCGGCAAAATAATTACACATCCGAACATTTATTACAAGTTGAATTCTTGCAAGTGGTTTCTTCTTTTCAGTATTTCCAAAGCTCTTGTGGAATACCATACATATAAAACACGCATACACAGAAGTCTAGCAAGATTGTTTTGTTGACTCGTTCATGTCCGGGGTTTGATCATCCTACCTTTGTA
>CAHIKZ030000669.1:2017500-2072500 GCA_903632075.3 Acanthosepion pharaonis | reverse complement strand
ACAGAGAGATACAAATGTAAAATAAGCGTATGAAATAAGGCTACATTAAATAAATGTTCAAGTAACATGGAAATGAAATAGAGAAATGTAGAAAGATATCAAAATCTACAAACCGATGATAATTAATTTGGGTGGGGGGATGAAATGAGGAGGATAAATCTACTGGCCACATGCTTGGTGTAATGGCTTTATTGTCCCGGCTTCCACATAGAAATGACTAACCGTAAGTGGTCAAAACTGTGACCAATCTAAAAAGTACCTAACTTAAAAAGGGGCAGACAAAAAACAAAAAAGCTAATAAACAATATGGTTTCCGTACAATCTATCTCTCCCTCTCTCTCTATATATATATACAAACACACACACGTACATACGTACATACATACATACATATATATATATATATATATATATATATATATATATATATATATATATATATATATATATATATTTATTTAAAAATATGATTCCAACTCGCGACATAAGAGGTCTCATGCTCTACTTTTGTATCGAGCATTAATAACTAAAATACTAAGGAACTTTGGATTATTTACCTAACCAGTTCCTTCCTATTTTCTATATATTTTCACACACACACACACACACACACACACACACACACACACACACACACACACACATATATATATATATATATATATATATATATAGTGACAGTATTATTCACCCTCTCTTACATAATTAAAAATAAATCTGTAATACCTCAAATTTTCAGAGAAACTTCATGTGTATTTTTTCACAAATGATGGAATATTGCATTTAAATTTCTATCTTAATGTCAAACAATAATACAAAAATATTTAACATAGGACAAAATTATTGGCTATCTTGCCTCAATAATAAATCTTGTAACCTTTGTTCTTGATTATTGCCTTCAATCGTTTTTGATAGTTCCTTACAAGATCACTAAACTCAGTGATAGGTATTTTGATCCATTCTTCCTTGGCAATACTTTCTAGTTCATCTAAATTCGTAGGACTTCTTTCTCTTAATTTTTCTTCAAATATGCCCATAAATTTTCAATTGAGTTTAGGTCAGGTTTTTGTGTGGGGTGCGACAATAACTTAATTTTGCTGTCATCTAACTATTTAGTAACAATTCGTGCCGTGTGTTTCGGGTCATTGTCTTGTTGGAACGTACATTGACGCCCCAAAGACAGCTTTTGCTCATTTCCTTTTATATTATTTTTAAGAATAACCAAATTCTGATCCTTATCCATGATACCCTGTACTCTCACTAGTTCTCCGGGTCGGAAAGCGGCAAAATATCCCCAGAGCAGAATGCTCCTAATCTCATGCATAATTATAGGGAGGGTATTGTTTTGGTTTGTAAGCTTCATTCACTTTCCTCCGTATATATCGAGAGTTCAAGCGACCAAATAATTCTAGTTTGGTTTCATCTGACCATAAAACACAGCTCCAATATTTACTCTCCTGTTCTAGATGACTTCTAACATCAGCTAATCTACATTAGTCCTGATTCATGAATGAAGCTAGTGACTGTCTTCGTCGATACATTCAACCCTGATGTCTTGATATCATTGGCAATGTATGTTGTCATTAAATGAGGATTCTTTGAGACATGTCTACAATTTTTTCTTTCCATTCTCTCAGAAATTAACCGTTTTCAACCAGTCTTTAATTTATTCTCAATACAATGAGTCTCGTTGTACTTCTTGATAATGCTATTAATTGTCGATCTAGGAAGATTTAAACGCTTGGAAGGTGTTGTAATATCCATCACCTTCTTTGTACTCATCAACTATTTTCATTCGGAGCTTCTTGTCAAGTCCAGCTGTCTTTCCCATGGTTGGAGAACAAATAAGTTATCGCGGTACATATCACTCGCATAATGTATTCTTCATTATATTTTAGAATGTAATAGAATCAGATCAATACTATTTCATTTTCAAGGCGTCTTTGTATTAAATGTCAAGTTAAGGAAGATTAAAACCTTACAATTGCCATAGAGCAATATTATTTCATAATCTCCACAAGAGGGAGAATAACTTTGGACGGCACCAATTTTTAGAAAAATCTATAACTATAAATATAATGTATATAAATAAAAAGAAAGAACAGTAAGATATATAATCCGGTGTTCTTATAGATATTTTTATTTTTACAAAATAGTGCTCAATGTAAATTTACATAGCATTAATTTTATAAATTAATTGATTTAAAATATATTTTTTTTTGCTACACAGTTTTAAACCATGTTTCAAAAATGGAAGCTAAATGCCCCGAATTTAATTTTGTAATTAAATTAAAGACGTTAGTTCCATTTCATCCTCAAGCGAATTCGCTTGAGGATGAAATGGAACTAACGTCTTTAATTTAATTACAAACTTAAATTCTGAGCTTTTATCTTCCATTTTTGAAACATGGTTATAACTGTGTAGCGAAAAAACATATTTTAAATCAATTAATTTATAATAACTATTAATATAATAGATCGAAAGTTCTAAAAATTTCACGATTTATTCCAAAATAAATACGGAATCAACTATTTATGGTTAATTCAGTATGTGCGTGCAAATATTCACTTTTCCTTTGAAAATACGCAAATATTCAGAGGCGAATAATTTTCTCCACAACTGTATATATGATAAAAAATATAATTTTAACTTATGTTTGTTTATGGGCTAAAGTGCTCAACAAAGCGACTGTAAATATAAAAGTGAATATTGAAGTCAACACAGAGTGGCGACTGTTTTTTGCTTAAACGCAATGTTCAGACTTGAAGATATCGTTTAACGAGACAGATTGTCAGGCAAAGTGTTGACATCATATATGTATATTGTCAGACTAACGGGTATGTCCCAATCCTCATAAATACGTTGGACACTATTGTATATATATATATATACATATTTATATATATATGTATGTATATATATATATATACATATATGTACATATATGTATATATTTTATATGTATATATATATATATATGTATATATATGTATATATATATATATATATATGTGTACATATATATATGTGTGTGTTTACATATATATATATATATATATATATATATATATATATATATATATATATATATATATATATATATATAGGCAGAGAAGTGTAAACAGAGATATCGAGAATGTAAATCACTGTATTCAAGTCAAGATTGCATTAGTCTGCGAATACATTTGAGACGTTAAACTGACAGTGACCATGCAGTGTTGATTCATATGTCCACACTTTCTGTGTCGATAAAGGATATTGAGCACTCTTTACTCATAAATCTAAAAAATTTCAAATAACACACACTTTTATATATATATATATATATATATATATATATATGTGTGTGTGTGTGTGTGTGTGTGTGTGTGTGTGTGTGTGTATTTTTTTTGTGACAAAAGTTGTGATCGTACTAATCTGTTTAATATATTCACTCAGCGAATTCAGTAAAATCTTCGTAAACATTCCTCTCCTATATGAATGACCACAGCTAAATTTAGGAAAAATAAACTTTCTCTAAATCTTGAGCACTCGAACATATGAAACATCTTGCTAAAAGGTCCACAGTAAATAAGGCTGATTAACTTCAAACTGCGTCACCGAATCCAATTAAAAGTGCCCACTAGCAAGGCCACAATGGTCCTGTGTTATTTCGTAAGCTGGTCTGTTGTAAGAAGAAACTTTACTACCAATTCGAAGCAGATATGAAGAGCAACCAAGTAACTTGTAAGGTTATACCGAGACACATAAACAGATGAAGAATCGTGGATGATGAGAACTTGTCCAATTAATGACAAGTGATGCAGAAGATATTAATACTTACCAACCCAGTTGGTAAACATACAACACGGAAAGGAGAACATCACGTAATTGTAAGATTTTTTGTTCAGCAGTCTTTTTATTTATTTCTATCGGCTATATTTCGTTGTGTATTCTGTGCATATGGGAACGCACGAATTGGCGCTATCTATCTATCTATCTATCTATCTATCTATCTATCTATCTATCTATCTATCTATCTATCTGTCTGTCTGTCTGTCTCTTCATATATATCATTTATATCAATTCCAGGTTGTTTATGAAACTACCTTGCTTAAAATATTTAGATAAATGTACAGATATATCGGACAGTAGTTACCTGTTTTTTTTTTCAAAAATTTGTTCAAATATAACTATCTAGTAAACTCTCTTATAATATTTATATTAGCTCTTCTGTTGCCAGTTATACATTTATCTATACAGAATTGTAATATATATATATATATATATATACATATATATATATATATATATATATATAAAATATATATATATGTGTGTGTGTGTGTATCATTCTGTGTGTGTTTAGGTTTTTGCTTTTGTTTAATTCCAACAATCTAGGTATCTCATTTTATTCACGTGTGCTATTTTCAATAATCTCATATCTATATATTTATCTATTCAAGTATTTTATATAATTAAGAGATAATATTACCTTTGCACTGGGATATTGAGATTACTTCTTCCCTCCTTGCAGAGGTGGATTTGTTTTTGAAGTTACCTTCTCGTCTTTGCCTAAAGAGGCAGGACCTACAATTCAGCAGATTGTTTGAATTAAGTTTTCCCTCTCTTAGACTGGTTACCACCCAAGACGGTAGTACCTAGATTGTCCTGATATTTTACCCATAGCTGAGGTGGAGGAAGAAATTGATTCATACCTTTCCCAACGGAAAGTATAAGGTGACAAAAGTGAATGTAATGAATTCGACTGGAATTCGAAAAACTCTCTGATTCCTCAATCCGAGCCTCTAACCACTTCATTGCGCAAATCCAAAGAAAAGAGTGAATACTTATAATTCAAATTATAATTTATGATAATATTATTTAAACGTTAAAGAAGATATGGAATTAAATTAAAATAAAAATTATAATAAAATATTTATTAAGGTGTTTAGCCAAAATCTATTTTAAGATTATTTACCTTCTTAACTTAGGTGATATGTTATAATACCTATTTTATATTGAATCGGGTTGTTATGGCTGATTCAATAATTTAAATTATTTATGATAAATAAATTTAACTATTTTAGCATTTTTAATTCGAAAGGATTTTTTGTATACTGTACATGGGAACATGAAAGTTTTAAGGTATCCCCGATATTTATATCTGATTTGCGCCCAAATATAACATTTATAAACCAGACATACCTTTTATAAATCTATCGTTGTGTTTCAACAATATAAATTTGATCGCATTTACTCCATGGGATTAATGAATATGCCAGCGTTTGAATCATATTTATTATTCTTAGTTTTAATATATTCACTAATTAGGCGCTTTTATATTAGACGTTGCGGTTACAATGATTTTAATGCCACTGACTTTCTGCTAATCAGTAATCATTTACATAGATGGATGTTTTAGTAAACGGAGTATTTTCTCATATTTTCGATATCATATTTTCACATTTATTATTGATGAGTAATTCATGCTTACATTAACAATTCATGTGTAGTTAGTAAGCAGAATAGTGTAGTTATTCGAATGTGTTTTCAGTGTATTTAAATTCTTTGTCTAGAGGCTACATAATATAATGGTTGTAAAATAAAATAAAAACCATTATTATACCAGTTTTAGTTTAATCGCCATCTTGTAAGTAAATCTACCTTGACATGTAGGAAACGTTTGCCCTAAATTTTCTACGAATTTCTCATAAACAACGCGTCTTACAATATAAAACATGTCTTAAGATGGATATAAAATCGGTATGAAAAAGGGGTGAAAATTCAACAATTCAGTGAGCAATATATATTTTGTGTGTCCGTGCTTGTAAACATTTCAGTTAGAGAATATCTGTAAAAGAAGAATACGAATAAAGACAAAAAAAAGGAAAACTTATCTTAACCGACGCGATTCGTCCTGTGAGGAAATTTATTAAGGCAAATGCAAGGAGTAAATGTTATTGTTTTTTTTCAAAATTTATGAGCGTTTGTCAATTTAAAAATTTTAAAAAGCGAACATTTTTGTCATGTATATAAATATTTATTACGAAATAAAATCCTTTTGTCTTTATTCATCGACACGCACACACACAAACACACACACATATATATATATATTTAACAATAAAAAATATTAAAAAGTTAAAACTTTCAAACACACTGAGCTGTATATTAATATTTTTTGTCCCTCTTTATTTCTGAGATGATATTATGTACACTATTAACATTATTCGGACTATTGTCCTCATCTTTGTCGCCATATTTATTACAACGTTTCGGCCGTTTCACTATCTGTCTGTATTTCTGAGATGAGGTTTTATGTACACTATTTACATTATTCGGACTAATGTCCTCATCTTTGATGCCATATTTATCACAACGTTTCGGCCGTTCTACGCTACGGCTTTCTTCATGGCACAATGGATAAAGGCGTTAGTTAGATCTAGTGACAGAACCCAAAGAGTGTGAGCGACATACCTGGTTAGGGCGGTGGAGAATTTGGAGAGGGGAATTAACAGGTGATAACCGATAACTGACATCCATTAGGGATGGCACGTGGAACTAGAACAGTCTACCCCAGTGAGCGAAATAAAGGGTTCAGTTCGACATTCCAACACCCTGAAGAAGGCCGGAGCGTACAACGGCCGAAACGTTGAGATAAATATGGCAACAAAGATGAGGACAATAGTCCAAATAATGTAAATAGTGTGATGTTTTTTGTTTTATTATTTCAATTTGGTTCCTCGACTAGGATCCATTATATAGCAATTTTAACAAGTTTTAATATTCTAATATATATATATATATATATATATATATATATATATATATATATTGTGTGTGTGTGTGTGTGTGTGTGTTTGTTTGTGTGTGTGTGTCAAAAAGGTTTTAGTGACAACGTGTTTCGCTTCCGTCGGGCAGGCGTCCGCGTGCCGGAATGAAAGTCAACCAGTGCATTGCAAATTCTGAGCATGATATTAAAACAGTGAAAGCTGGCGTATTTCCTCAGAGATAAAGAACAGACTTGTGGGTAACGAGGAAGTTTTAATGAAAATGCAAACGAAAAGGAGGTGCGTATTTAAAATCCGAAAGAAACATTTGAAATGAGAAAAGAAGGTTTGGGAAATTTGACACTCACAGGACATTTATTAAAGACAATATGGACAGTGGGAAACATCGAGTAACCTACCTAACGAGCTTGTGTGTATAGATGACAAGAGAAGGATTCGGAGGGATGATGAAAAGGTAAGCCGTACTCACAGCTAGAATGTCGGACATCGTTCGAATCAGAAGGATCATATATAGAGAGAGATATACAAGCATAAATTGTACAGCGGGTGAATGGAGAGAAACGCCTTATTGAAAATGACTTATAACTTTTTGTTAATATAGCCATATTTGCATGAAAGAAAGTATATCATGATACCAAATTTGTTAGGATTTTATTGATATTTGCTGTTTTTATTTCAGAGTGGCAAGTGAATCTCCGAATGACACAATGCATAACACTATAGAAAACTGCTCAGCTATCAACCCGTTACGATGAGCAGAGATGGTTGCAGAGGTCATCATGGACTTTGTACTTCAATAGATGCCAAAATCATCTAAAATTCTTATTCCAAGCTTATGAGTACGGGATCTGTATTAGATAACCACAGAAGCGTTCGTCTTTCAACATCCAGGTGTGCAAAACCTACAGGAAACGTTTGGTACTCAACTTCTATCATTATGGTGTTCAAAATAAAACATGTTTAATCAAAACTGACCAATAATTAATAAAGTTATTAACAATTTTCAACAGAAAGTTTAATTCCACCTACCCTATATATGATAAGCAGGAAAACAGATATGTATTAAAAATGCAAAAGATGAACACTATTAAATTTCACATGCATATATATATATATATTTATATATATATATATATATATATATATATATATATGAAATAAACGATATATATATATATATATATATATATATATATATATATATATATATATATATATACATACACTACAGTTCAAATGTTTGAAGGAAACCCCAGAATGAGCATCGAATGAACTTGTAAAAAGAAATGGAAAAAAGATCTTAGTAAGAATGGAATCAATTATCACACTTATACTTCGAAAAACTTTTGAAACGAATGGCGAAAGTCTGTGCTACAGTAATCAAAGCTGGCGTAGGATATTTTGACGAGAGTGAAATTTAGTAATAAAATATTTTTTTTCTTTTTGTCATAATAAAATTTCTAATAAAAAAATTCATGACTCACTTTTTGAACCATCTATAATAATTTTCTCTTATTTAAAATACAAAACAACTGCTTTTGGGGACAATTTAAAATATTGTCAGGGACCGCCTCAAACTTTTGACCTGTAGCATATATATATATATATATATATATATATATATATATATATATATATATATATATATTTATATATATATATATATATAATTATTATATTTTTATTATAATATTTTACATCGATACACAAAAATTTCCATGTTTCGGAACTTTAAAAATTGTCCTTCATGAGACCATGGTAGATAACTTAGGATGAAAATGATTTACTTGGGAAATCGGAAAACAATTCGGTAGCCTTTTTGAGAGTTAAAAAGGTGGGTAAAAACCAAACATCCAAAATTAAAAAAAAAAACAAAAACATCTGTGACCAAGTGTTGATCAATCAATCAAAAATGGTTCAAAGCTAAAAAAGAAAAATGGAAAGTAAGAAGTTGTGGGGGGGGGGGGTAGGTGGGTTATTTTCTCATGTCTAGATGAATTGACACTTTAGGCATGTCCACCGTAGACAGACTACTGCAAATCATACGTTAAGATGCAGTGAATTTAACATAAAGTCATATTTCGCAAAAACGTTATTCATAAGGAATTACAAGAATATTTATATATATATTTTTTTATACTTACGAACCTTCATAAAGTGTCCGCTAATTTAATTAAAACATTTTTTATATATATTTAACCTAAAATACGCAACATTATATTGAATGGGCAATAAAACATGGGAATATTAAAGTTGAAAAATCAAAGAATTAAATAAATATTATGTAGACCATTATATATTAATAAAATAATGGATATGTAATTGCAATACACAGATTTTTTTTTGCGTTCTAGCCTGTCTGTCGATACCGCATATTAACATAAAAGAGACAGAAATTCCTGAAAATGAATCTAAATATATTCAGTAACTCAGAAATATGCCATGGACAGGGAATTATATTTACACACACTCTATCCCCGGATATTGGGCACGTCTTTCCTATGAATATAGCATACATTTAAAAATATATTTTATTATATATATATATATATATATATATATATATATATATATATATATATATATATATATGTATGTATGTGTGTGTATGTGTGTGTGTGTGTGTGCGCTCGTTCATAAATAAATACATATTTATATTTATGCATACTTATTCATCACAATATTCGTAATATTGCGTATAATGTAGATGATATATATATATATATATATATATATATATATATATATATATATATATGTGTGTGTATTTGATTATAAGTATATCAACAAAGGTTTCCATAAATGAATAGATGGAAACATTATTGTACACAAATATGGACGTGTGTGTCAGTAATATTTTACGTGATGTTATTCTTGAAAAGCGAGTCAACATTAAAATATGAATAATTCAACTATTGCCATATTGAACACACGCAGAAGAGCAACAAAGACAGAACAATAAATTTTCGGCAAGAAACAATGCGACGGACTTTGTGTATTGAGTGAAAGCTTCCGAGCATTTGAATCGATGTAATACATCGGCGCCGGCCGGACCGCTTTCGGTC
This sequence comes from Acanthosepion pharaonis, assembly GCA_903632075.3. Taxonomy (NCBI): domain Eukaryota; kingdom Metazoa; phylum Mollusca; class Cephalopoda; order Sepiida; family Sepiidae; genus Acanthosepion; species Acanthosepion pharaonis. Next base: position 2,062,661 of record CAHIKZ030000669.1, on the reverse strand, counting down.
AGGTGCAGTTGAAACAAAACAATGAAAGCAAGAGCTAAACACAGAATAATGTTGTCTTTTGTTTGCTACTCTGACCGAATTCACGCTTCAGAAATATTGTCTCGCATTTGTTTCGTCTTTATATTCATCTCAATATATGTGTCCTGGTTGAGGAAGAGCTTTGTCTGTATCGATGAAAAAAATGTCGATTTTTACTAAACGGCATACGATAGTATGATATTTACGAAATTCAACTTTGCACGCTACACAGAAAAAAATAAAAGTTGGGAAGATCATTTTGCGCCAATTTTCTCAATGTGAACAAGCGTGCATTCCTAGATTCATTTTCGGAATATTGGTTTCTTTTACATAAACTCCGACCTCTGAAGACTTTGAAATACATAATGACAACGTATTAGACAACATTAAAAAAACTACTTCCGTTTTACGTTTAAAGCATAAAAGAGACAGAAATTCCTGAGAATGAATCTAAATATATTCAGTAACTCAGAAATATGCCATGGACAGGGAATTAGTATTTTTTTTTTATTTTGACAATCAGATCTTTTATAAACATTAATTTTATCGGTTGCAATTTGTTTTATTGTCTCCAGTTTATAATTCTGTCTGTTTATAATTCTATGTCTCGCTTTGAACGCTATTGATAAAGAGGTCGTTCCACTAAAGCAGGTCTTTTTTTTTATATTATTATCCAGAATGGTTAAATCGTGAAAAGGATTCCCGGAAAAAAGCTACCCTGATAACTACAATCTTAACCTCTTCATGTCTATAGTCAATCGTTATCTATCTTCATATTAACCCCTTAGGCCGTTACAACTACCTCCTTGAATAACTCTCTGCTCTCAGTAGCTATTGGGTCTTGTACTTGATGAAAAGTAGTATTAAAAATGTATAATATTATAGATCAGCGAGGTGGGACAATAAAATTTAGGAAAATTTTATCTCGATACTTACTTGGGATTTGTGATGTAAACGACTAAATAGAAACAGAAAGAATGCATTTAAAAAAAAATCTTTTAGTTGGGAGGTTCCGCCCGACTAAAAAAAAAAATGATATTATAAAAACTGGATTCAACTGGATTCGAACACTTAAGTTTGAAAACAATTAAGGTTTCAGCGGCAGCTTTTTTAACTCGGCATAATTTAAGTAAGCGTACGTTTGATTCACGCCTGAGATTTTTGTTCATTTATAAGGGATAAAGCGATTCAGGTGATGTGTTTTACGTGTTTATTAGCAATATTGTATTCTAATTATTTAGCGAACAGCGGATGACTAAAAAATTGGCTAATGTTTTAAGAAGACCAATAAATTATTGAGCCAATGTTGGGTGCCAGCGGGCCTTAACTCATGGCTCTTGAGAGACAAATGTTTCTTCGGTTGTTTTTTTTTTCTCTTTTAGCTAAAAAGTCTCATTATTTGTTTCCTTAGAAACGAGAGTGAAGATTTCCATGCGAAAATGACTACGCATCGTGATAAATTGGGAATTGTGTTTCTATCCGACAATAAACGTGCAATAATATTCTCCTGGCGATGTTAAAGGAGCTTTGAATAAAAATCGCCTTCAAAATTGACATTAATTATTGAAGTAGAAGAATCATTAAGAAAAATCAAAAGTCATTGGATTCCGTTAAATTGATAAAGTCATCGAAGTTATACGGAAGAAGATTAATTGTGAAATGCGGAAAACAACAATTCTCTTATTTAGCTTGGAGTATTTCGTTTTATTCAGTTTAATTAGTCATTTAGAACAATTCATTTGTTAATTAAAAAACTGAGGCAATTTTCATTCATGGTTAATTTGTTTCTAATAAGACGTTCAACTCTAATAAATATTTTCGTTTTTCTTCATTTTATTTGTGGATGAATAAGAAAACTTATCAATCGAAGTGCTACATGATGATTTGTCACTTCGTTGTTTCGTGGCAACAAGTGATGAAGCTTCGGTCTTGAGCTGAAAACTGTACAATAAGAAAAGGGATCGGTGGTTAGAAATCAAGTTGTTGGGACCATTGATGGATTTTTCTGTTAATTCACCTCAAATAATGTAATGTTACTTATCGCAAATATTAATTCACTCCAAGAAATTATAAATTTATATCAAAGTTTGCTTGTTTTTTTTTTGTTTTTTTTTTAATTATAAATTTTAAATCAATATTCCTTTGTTTATTTATTAAATTTTTGGCCCTCTTTTGAAATTATAAATTTTAAATCAACGTTCGTTGGCTTGTTTTTAATTAACTGTGTGGCCCTCATTGAAAATTTTAAATCAATGTTCATTTGTTTGCTTTTTATTAACTTTTTGGCCTTCTTTTGAAATTATAAATTTTAAATCTAAAATTGTTTAACTTGCCTCGCAACAACTCCAAAACTCGAATGAAAAATTATTAAAAATCAGGGAATTATTCTGATAATATTTTCAAAAATAAAAAAAAGAAGAAATAAATCTGTTTTTGGATTCTTTATCAGCGTGAGTGCGAACGAAGACCCCACACTTAGAAATAATGCATCCGAGTCGACCACATTTAGGGTGATCACAAAGATTAACCAAACAGAAGTGCAATGGAAGGGTTTCACTCTGGGAGAATTTAGTGTGAAATTTAGTAAGTATAAATTCTTTTTATTTTTAATGAAATACGGAAAAGAACTACATTAACAATACAATGAGTTCGATCCACAATGACGGCAGCACACATAAAAACTTGTATTATTATAAGCCAGACTTTGAGAATAATGATGATATCTCGCCGAAGAGTAGTAGTCCGGAACGTAGTCTTTGAGAATTTTGCTAACATATTAAGTTCGATTCTCACTGAATAAGACACTTATATGTCGCTCTGCGGTACTATGTTAATCTTAGCAAATATGGACATCTTGGCAAAGAGTAGTGATTTAGAAACTTATCCTGGAAACTCTTTAATGATTTGGTTATTCTGACGTATAATGAATGCTGTACTAATGAGGGTTTTTTTATTTACTACGACAAACTTATCAAATATGGATGAATTGCCGAAGATAAGTGTTATGAATAATCAATAGTGGTCTCCCTTTATTTTGTTACTTTCTACTTTGAGAGAGCTATTTCTGTTTACTGGGACTATAAAAGGACACTATACACGAATCTTGTATTATCTGTTGAATAAAACTTGGCGTCTGTCCCAGCATTGTTCTGGCGTTGTGTTTCGAGTTTTTTCTTATTGAACTGCCCAAACTTTGTCCCTGTAAGGTGAATAATTGTTTGCCTTTGTGATCGTGTTTTGTTCTGTAGTGTTATAGTTTGTTGTATCGTTTTCTGGAACTTTTTTTTCGTGTTTGTGAGCTGTGGTGAGGCGACAATCAAAATGGTCGAATATCCCCAGCCAATTGTTACTCAAACGGAAACACCATCTCCAAGTCCATCTGCTTGGAATACAAATAGGCAAAAAAGATGCGACCTATTATAATTACTAATTAATTAATTACTAGCTTTAGAAAAAGAGGCTGGCAGCATTTTGGCCACAAAAACATTACGGTTGCAAACCGAGTAAATGGGTACCTGTCGTCTGGAGTTACATTACATGGTGTAACCATGGATATTAATGAAGACTATGTGAAAGCCTTCAACGCCTCGTATGGCCTGGTAGAGGAGATCGCTCGGATTTTGAATAAAGTTGGTGTGTCTACTGGAGATTTTTCAGTTCAAGTAATACAGGAAAAAATTCAATGAAATTTCTGACATCATTATATACCGGGAAAAAATGGTTTTCGTTATAGCAGCGGGAAGGAGGCCGCACTGTTGGTTGTGTAGCACCACAAGTCACATGGCGAAAATGTGTCCTGGCCGAAAACCAATGTCTCAGCTATCTACATCCAAGGGGGTTGTGACGAACGGCAAGCTCGCCGGGGTCCCTGACGGTCCATGAAGGGATGTGCTAAAAAAGGGGTCGAAATTTGTTGCCCCGTTTGCTTTACCCCAGAAGGAAAAAAAAAAGGAGCAAAAACAGAAACATTTGGAGGAGGGTAAAATCCAACAGCAGATCAAAGAACAGCCACAGTAGCAGGAGCTGTCACAACAAAAGCATTAAGATCAGCCAAAGCAGCAGCATGAGCAGCAGCGGTGATTGAATCAGCAGCAGAACCAGCGGAGTTGTCGCAGCTGGAGTGTGACATGGAGGCAGAAGACATGCCGCTGCCAAAGACCTCCTCTTTGAAAAAGGTGAGGGATAAGGAAGAGGAGACGGAGATTACAAAAAAAAAAGAGTAAAAAGCTAGCCAATGTAGAGCGGGGAAATCCGGAGAAAATTACCAGAAAAAAAAATCTGTCTCTACTTCGTCAGCAAAAACGATTGACCCTGAAGCCTCAGGTAAGACAAAGAGCCTCTCCGCTTCCCTGTCTAGGGCTCTGACTTCTCCGTCTTCCCGAGATGGGGGAGGGGATTTAAAAAATGGGATTACTTAGATTGTGCCAAAGAAGCATTCTCGGACATTACAATGACACAAATAATGCCACCTGAGCTGAAAAAAATTGTCGCACCTGTGTGCTGGGAGGGACCCGGTTCGGCTCCACCTCTCTTTGTATAGGGCGCTCAAGCTAACATTCCAGACGCTTAAGCTAACATTCCAGACAGACGTCGGCGTTATTGTCAGGGACGGTCTAATTACGACTGACATCGGAAAAGGAAGTCTTGACTCCCATAGATTTCCGTCTAGTCTGCGTTTAAATGTCTCAGGCTTGAATTATGTCTATCAAGCTAGGTAGTTTGAATGCGAGAGGCCTGAGAGATCGGAGTAAGGCTGCCCGCCTGCTTTGTGATCTCGCGTCCGTTGGAGTGGATGTAGCTGCGATCCAGGAAACACACTTTAGTGGCGACGTTGATGCTCATGTGCTACTTAGCGACTTTGTTGTCTATTCAGCATACGGGGACCAGCGGGCCAAAGGTGTTTCCTTTGTTAGCTAAATGTTCCCTGGATGCGAGGGTGGACTTTGTTCATGTTTACGTGTGGAGTCGGTGTTGTGGAGTTATTTCGCAGTGGGGGCTTGTATTTGTACTAAATCGGTTTTAAAATAGGTCCGACGTACAAAACGTTAGGACCTTGATATAATAGGTATTACGCAGAGTTATCTTGTTGTGGTCGCTGATACTTTCGTATTCGACTAAGTGTCGTCCGACATCGACTGACTGACCTACTCACTAACTGACTCACTACTCCTACTTATTATAGGTGGGGGAGAATAGAACAGGTGTGTTTCACCATAACAGTTGGGCGACTGATCGTGACCGATATTCCCGTGAGAAGTGGTTCGTTTCGGGTCGTTGCGGTTTATGCGCCCAACGATCATAAGAAGCGTGTAGAATTTTTCCGTCAGTTAGGACCGCTCCTGGTTGATTCGTTCGTGCTTAGTCTTGAACACCAAGATATACATAGGGCGGGGAGCTAGACGGAGGGCATCGGGTTATCGTAACCTGGGTGATTTGATCGGCGAGTATGGGCTCATCGATAGATCATCCGGGGTGGGAGATGTGGATATGGATCCTTAAGTAGCCGTCTCTCCAGATAACTAGCTACCTGGACAGAATATTAGTGAAAAGGGTCGACCTAGATTTACTAGATTGTCCCACGTTCCACTGTTTGGAGTTTTCGGATCATAGACACATCTGTGGCCGGGTGGTGTTAGGTTCTAGGTCTAGAATGGCTGGACACTGCCCTTACTAGACAGGCTTAATGATAAAATTAAGTCCTTCACCACTGAATATAGCCAACGAATAGAGCTAGATAAGGCTAAAAAAGTGAAGACTCTAGAGGGTAATCTGCCCCAGGCAATGACTGTGGGGATTCCCTAGAGATAGTCGTAGCAAGACAGGCTCTAAAGCGTGAGAATAGCAAGCGCTACCAGGGTCAGGTAGTTAGACATAGGTTAAAAAAGAAGCTGTGATCACGGGCGCAGAAATGCACAAGGAAAAAAATCCGTCGAGATTCCGATCGATACATTCGCGAGGTTATTACCCCGGAGGGACGTTCTCTACGGGCGACCAAGGACAGGTGCGAGGCGTTTCGGCGGCATTTCGGGAGCCATTTTACCACGGAGCCTGGTCTCAGTGGCGGCGATGAGTTTTGCATCTATTTGTCTGACTTTTCTCGGCCTTCGCCTACTGAAGCAGCTATCTGCGAGGGTGAGATCACAGAGGACGAAGTTTACTTGGCATTAAAGAATGTCGGCAGAGGCAAGTCCGGGATTTGATGGTCTGCCCTACGAAATTTACTTGAGGCTGTCGCACATCTTTGTGCGGATTTTGACTGTTCAAACTTGTTCAACAACTGGTTCCGGTAGGGGTCCATCTCCCACCGGATTTCAAGGGGTGTTTTCACGCTGTTAAAACAGGGCAAAGGGTGTTAGGCAGGATATAGATGATTACAGGCCCATAACTCTGCTAAACACAGTGTTAAAGATTTTGGCCATGATCCTGACAGAGAGGTGACAACAATCAATTGTCGCGAGCTTGTTGGGACCTGAGGAGACATGTGCTGTGAGGGGACAAACAATTCAAGGCAACCTGCATCTAATCCACACGATCATAGAGGGCATAAAAGACAAGCGAGTCGCACTGATCATTTTGGATCAGTCCAAAGCATTGAAAAGGATTGACCATAACTACCTGGCTGCTGTCCTGCAGACCACTGGATTCGAACCCGACATATGCAAATGAATCAGCCTCTCGTATCGCTTCCCCAGTGCTGTGGTACAGGTGAACAGAAGGCGGTCGAGCGCTTTTCGCTGTCTCGGTCGGTCTGACAGGGGTTCCCACTGTCGCCATTACTTTATGCTTTGGCCTTGGAGCCCTCACGTTGCCGGATGAAGGGCAGGGTGTACAGTCCGGCACTACGTGGAATCGCCGTTTTCCCTGGTAGAACTCGAGCTAGGGTTCCTGCACACGCCGATGAGGTATCCATTTTCGTGTCGTGCCGTCGCGATTTTAAGGTGGTACAGTAGGCGCTTGAACAGTATGAGAAGTTTACAGGAGCCAAGATTAACCATAAGAAGTCTTCGGCTTGCAGTTAGGTGCCTGGAAGAGGGTCGCGCTTCCGGGGCCCTTTGTTTGCACTTATTGACCCGTTCGCATTCTTGGAGTGTGGTATGGGCCTGGACTCCAGCTGGAGAAGAATTGGTCAGAAGTACAGGCAAAAGTCGGAGCGACGGTCCGGACTTGGCTCCGAAGGAGATTCTAATTCTAGGGTAGGGCTAAGGTGTGTGCCACGTCTTTCCCCTCTTCCTTTACCACTTGGCGGTACTTCCTTTTTGAGGCGATTGGCCGTTTATTGGCCGACCTGTTGTGGAGTGGTCGCAAACATTGGGTCTGTAAAGAAGCTTGTTACCAGCGTCTGTGTCATGGGGGCCGGGATTGCCACACCTAGGGAATCGCCATGCCTCGAGTTTGGCTTTCCCGCGCCGCGTTTTGAAGTAGGGGTCAATTTTGGCGCGGAGTGTTAAGGACGCCTTCCATAGCCTTTCCATCACTCCTCCCATTTTTTCCCCATTTTAAGGGTAATTTATTAAGATAAATATAAAGTAAAAAAAAAAAAATGATTGAGAAGCACTTTCCTAAGCAATGTAACCTAAACTGAGTCTGACACAAGGTCCAGTTAATAGAGCACTTTAAGATCAAGTACCCGAGGCAAAACATACAAAGCATCTTAGTGGCAATGAACAATATAAAGATTAATAATGAAACTTGCTAAACAAATTTTGAGTAAAAATTGAAACATTTGTTGCTTAAATAATTAATGTTTTATTTTCTCTTCCTGTCAGGAACATTTATGTCTTTCTGGAAGTAAATGGCTAACGTTGTGCGAGGTAACATTCAGGGTGCGATAAAATCAGCAGAAAGGGGGAAAAAATAAAGATTAGAACCAAATAATATTTCAGGTTTTGTCGTCGAGGATTTACTGTTATTAATATATGCTGCCTATGACATCATAGTATATATAAATCGTCGATTACAATATATCCACTGAAAACTATCTGTCTGCTTTTCTTTTCATTTATAGAATAAAATAGAGAATTATTTAGGAGTCTTACGATATTTTAAAGCATTGGCATGGAATTTTTTAATGAAGCTGTACATAGAAATAGAGAGAAAATAAGAAATGTGGACGGTAAGAGAAATATGAAGAATAGAATATGTCTATTTTTTAAGAGACAGACTTGAAGGAAAGCGAAAAGAAAATTCGAAAAAAGTATTAAAAAAAAGGATTCTAAAAACAATGTCTAAAGTCTACTTGGGGAAGATAGCGACAATAAATTAGAAAATATATGAGGAATTGCGATGAGTGCAAATAAATCAACGTTGAATGAGAAAAGGTGAAGAAATACGAGCAGAGAAGCGGAACATTGAGAAATTTAAATGTGCAGACGAAGCCAAGCAAAAAAGGACTGACGAAAATATTAAAACCACATAGAAGAAAAGAAAAAAACCGTTGTTAAAAAATAGACAGAACGGGATAAAAAAAAAACATGATTTAAAAATAAAATGAAATCTAAATAAAAAAAAAACAACATGTTTTCTTTTTCTTTTATTGAAGAAGAACGGAAAAATTTATTGTTGGCAGAATGAGTAATGCATGAATTTGAGTTATATGTCGAACAGGCTGTAACGACTGATTCAGTAAAGAAAGAAAAATGAAGAATAGAGAAATAATGCGTAAAAAATAAACTTGAAGAAGAAATAAAACGAAAATAGAAGAGATTTGTTGGATAAAATCAACGATGGTGAAAGATTCTCTCCACAGATAACCGATAAAGTATTTATTTAAACAGGTAAATGTTCAGGAATTTAAGCCTATTGTTCAGGGTTTAATAAAATGAAATATAACAATAGAATACACATACCTTCAGTTGAGGATTGTGACTCGATTTCAAGTAATACTATCTTTTTTTTTTTATTTTGAAGTATGGGCAGCACGGAGGTGACTTTTTAGTTCTGCTCGAAAATTATTACATATTTGTAAAATTTCGTGCTCGATTGGAAAAAATTTAAAAATAATTTATTAATCTAGTTTCGAGTCTTAATTGTTTTTAACAACTATCTCCCATTATTCTACAAGCTTCGTTTTTTTTTATGTTGGAAGAAGGTTGTGAGGTAGTTTTTGACTGACTGCATAGCGTCAGATCTTCTGTCATTTTAATTGTTTTGTAGAGCTCAGAAAAAATGAAAATCCGAAGTAGCCAAGTCAGAAGAAGACGGTGGGTGATGGGAGCTTTCAACATTTTAAGCTTCTGCAACGTCTGTTTTGCAAACTGGCACCTTTTCGATTATGCCAAAATCTTCCGTTGTTCTTGAATAACTGCAATATTTCTTTGCAAGTATTGTTTCACTGACTGGAAGGAACTCAAAGTGAATTACCCCTCTACAATCTCAACAGAAAAACAACACCTTCATTAGATGCAAACCCCTTTCACTCACGGGTTATGCCCATTCACAAGCTGGTTTTCATCTTTGTCCAACTTAATAGATGATCCATTCTTCATCGTCTGTGGCAATTGTGTCCAAGAACGGCAACTTCTTGTACCGTAGAAGCAAAGGGAATTGCCACAGAAACAGGACTGAGCTTGTCCTGTTCCATCATAGAAGGTGACATCCACTTGTTGAGTTTGGAAACTAAACGAGATCTCTTCAAATGGCGAAAAGCTTTTGAGATATCGATTTTCAAACGCTGTGTAAACTCTTCGGGTGAGATCTTCGTTTATCCTCAACGATGACAAGTATAGCGTCTTCATTGATGTCAGATCTCCTGGGGCGTGGTTAATCGTCCAGTTTAAAATCCCTCTGTTAAAATCTGCCAAAGCACGTTCTGACTGACCGAAGTGTTGGAGCCTAATCCAAATAAACCTTCTGATTTTTTTTTTTTTTTGTTTTGGTTGCAATTCCGATGCTTACTTCTTTTCGAAATTCATCGAATATAACATAGCGTAAGTGCAACTTTTCATCCTCCATCTTTAAGCCATTCATTTGTGGACAAAATGTAAACATTCAACAAAATCTGACACACGACTGTTTTCAATTCACGACACACCAGAAATCAGCACCCTCCACCCCCACAAAAAAAACAAAAAAAAAACACTGGTGTCAAGTTATTTCCAACTTATATTATATTATGAAAGAAGGCTATGAACCTTTGTAATGAACTGACATATTGTCTTGTGCTGTTGTGATATGCTCGAGCGCCTATTGCTGTAGACATTACAGTCATATTGTGCATATGACGTTTTAGTCTACTAATTGAGACATTGTTTTCCACTGTCACTGAAAGTAGAAATGCCGTGTAATGTAAGTGTAATGAATGACTTGTCTCTGTGTGGCATCTTTGATTATTTTGAGGCCTGACCTACTAAGACATATACAAACACAGTCATTACACGTTAGATCAAACATTGTGCAACAATTCTCAAATGCTTACGATTTGAGTTTTCCAGGCTCAACTCAATTCCCATGCATACGTACATGCTGATTGCCACATCTTACTCAGATTTGATCCGCTTCACCTCAAGCTTCGCATTACTTGTGATGGCTTACGTCTCGTCTCGTGACGGCCTCCATGGCCCCTAAAACTTTTCAGACAAAGCACTCGATTTCATACGTATCAGGAATATACGAAAAGAATATCCTGAAATAATTCGACGTGATTCTTAGACATTTATCACAGGATATCATTATTTGAGTCACAATGATTAGTACTTTGCGAGAAGCCAAAGCAGGATAATTAGTAATCACTTCAATCGAAGTTTTTTTTTTTTTTAATGAGTTTTCCTTTTCATCCGAATTTACATACATATATACACATGCATACATATACATATATAATTTTTGTAAAACATTTAATCCCAAACAAGGTGATAATGCCACTAAGACGCAAGGAGTTACTGATCCTAGTGAGGAGAGAGGACAAAAATGAATAGGATTCAGAAAGAAAAAAGATGGATTGTAGGCGGCAAGAAAGAAAGGAACAGGAAGTGAATTCCACAAGCGATAAGTGCGAGAAAAGAAACTATTAGAATAGAACATACTGTCTCATCTATGTTGTTCAATAGTAAAACGGTAAGAACTAGTTGCCAATCTAATAGCATTGCTCAACTTCATGCAGTCAAGACACCAAGGAGAAAGGCTTATCAGAACAATTGCCATGAAAATATTTGCAGAAAAGGCAGTGAAGCCATGTCAGGTTGGTAAGAAATTGACTGAAGTCAAGATGCCAGGTTAAGATCAATTACACACACTTCTTGACATTTTTTCTCAAGAACCTCGAGATATCATCATCATCATCATCATCATCATTATCATCATCATCCTTTGAAGTCTCAGATCCCCAATGTCCAACCTTAAGTCCCGAGCTATGGTGTCTGGGAAAGTTAATTTTCGTGAGAAGACACTTCCAGAACTATGCCATAGGAGTAAGGATAAGACAAATTCCCTTTCCGCTCAGTAGCAGTGGCTGGCAAACTGTAATTGATTTTGTTTGAGTTTAAGAGAGATTAAACTCAGTTCTCCATAAATTGTGTTAAAATGGGATCTCAAACTGATGTTCTGGATTTTAAATTTAAGTCTAAATTCAGTGTCAATCGTTATCTTATATATCATTGAACCATGTTCTTTTTATTGATCTCTCTGTTTCTTACATCCTCAGTAACAGCTTGCATCCTAATGGCTTTTATGGCCTAGATTTTGTTTAATCATTACACCACAAGCAAGCCAGTAAGGCCACTAAGACGCAAGGGATAACTGGGAGAGAATGAGAAAACGTTAGTGAAGAAAAACGGTCAATAAAAGAATGGAATCCAGGAGGAAAAGAATATGGCGATTAGCGTTTCACTTACATTTTACAAGATTGTAAATGGCGGGGAAGCAAGAATTCGGAAAGTATTTCCACAGGAAAGAAGCACAAGAAAAGAAATTATTACAATAGAACATACGGTTATATCTAGCTTGTTCAAAAGTAAAACGGTGAGATGTATTTGCCAATATAATAGCCGGCTTAAATTCATGCAGTCGAGGCACCAAAGTGGGGGGGGGTCATCAGAGCAATTGATATGAAAGTATTTGATGAAAAGAGAGTGAAGCTATGTCAAGTTGGTAAGAAAGTAATTGAAGTCAAGATTCCAGGTTAGGATTGATTACACTACAGACCCTTCTTAGAATTTTGTCAAGAATCTCGAGAGGAACTGCAGATCAGACATGGAAACAGTATTCAATACACGAACGAATAACAGATTTATAAATGTGCAAGATGGATTCTGACGATTGTCTGGCATGAAACCAAATTCCCTAGAAGCAGAGCTAGAAATTGATTCAAAATAATCACTCAACTTCATGTCAGTGGGAAAACGTGAGCCCAAGAAGAGGCAAAGATCTTTTATCCCGGAGGTTAGCATTGGCCATGCTGATGGCAGGCAAAAAGCATTGTCTGTGGTGATTAAATGAAGACACATTTGACCCAGTTAGCAACTGATTGAACGTCTTTTCCGAGAACCAGTTTTACTTTCTCAAACTTTTTGGGAATTTTTACTAAGGTAAGAGTAAATACTTTTGTCATCAGCATAAATTCCTAGTTGGGAATTGATGACAACAGGAATGTGGTTGATGAAGATAAGAAAGAACGTATGTGCAAGGATAAGAGCCATGGGGGGGCAGCATTCATTTAAAATGATCTAAAGTCGTGCCCGTTTAACACGACCTTCATTACACGATTTGTTAGAAGACGATTGGCTTAGGCCAAATATTCGTCCAAAGACACTGCAGGTCTTGAGCATGCAAAGGAATCCAATATACCAAACCCTGTCAAACGCCATTGGGATATCTAGAGACAGGCCGAGCATCACCGTCCTTATCTAAAGCTTGTTGCAGTTGATAGACCGTCAAACAAGAGGATTTATGCGGTATTGTTTTTTTCAATCTGCTGGGAGAATAGTAAATTCCAAATCAGTCAAACGTGGGGTAGGAACCGACTTAGTCACCGATAACCCAATGATGCGGCACAGGTAGTGTCCTGGGCTCTGCATATTACGAGTAACACTCATCAAGATACCTGACTGTTGTGACCAAGTAAATGGTTAAAAAAATAACAAAACAAGTGTGACAGATATATCATATATTAAACAGTAAATACAACAGAAGAGTATTACACGACCAGTGAGTGTGTGTCGATTGACACTGCGTTCAATCTATTCGACAGTTCCCCCAAGGCCTTCTCTCCTACTAATTTTATAGTAGGCGGAAGAGTCTAGCATAGACTCTTTAGCGGAAGGACTCCACAACATTGACATGCAAACACATATATATATATATATATATATATATATATATATATATATATATATATAGTTTATGAAAACTAGGTAATCCGTATGGGTAAACCTAAGGAGGATAAAATCCAGAAAGCTCAATGTAAATTCAGAGCCTCGTCGTCCTCTAAAAGGGCTCTAGTGAAATAAATTATTATAATGGTACCTTAAAGTGGTTTGTTTTTATTTAAATATATATATATATTATATATATCATCAAGTTGTATTAAACAACAGCGTTTTTTAGCGTTTTATTGCATTTTTCCAAATTTCTACACAATTGTGGAACAGCTGGATAAATATTGCGGATAAATTGTCCAAATTTTTTATCTGTTTTTGTTTGAGCAAATTATCAGAAATTAGTCGTTGTCAGTATCGTATATTAACGATATTTTTAATTACATCCTGTAATGTTATGTTTAAATTTATAAATACGTGTATTTAGAAGTGGGTACATCACGTAGAACTGTTGAAACTGCTAGGTAACTTCGACATATGTCGAAGAATATTGGAATATCAAAATGAGTTCAATAAATATACGAAAATAGAAAGAGGTGTACAACAAGGAGATGTCTTCTCACCGGACCTATTCACCCTATAGATTTTGAGAGAATGAGAAATCCTACGAATATTCATTATTGGCATCCACAATCTTAACAACATAATATATACAGATGCCACGGTATTTAAGGAAGATACAGAAAAGAAACTACAAGAACTCCTATAGAAGGTAGTGAAAGAAAGCGAGAAAAAAAGGACTAAACATCATTTGCAAGAAGAAAGAATGCATAATCATACTTATTACAAAACACAGGTTGTGTGTGTGTGTGTGTGTGTGTGTGTGTGTGTGTGTCTGTACGTTTATATATTGGATCGGATTTCCTACATTTTTCAACCGATTTCAACAAAACTTCACAGGACTACATAAAATTACCTTGCGGTGGTTCTGACAGCGCCAAAACTTGGAAAAATACAATTGTTTTTGTACGAAATCAATTTGAAAACACGATTAAGAGGCATCGCTGTGAGAATGAAAGGGGGACAACTCATATTGAGTTATACTTATTATAAAACCCAGGTTGTTTGTGCGTGTGTGTGTGTGTGTGTGTGTGTGTGTGTGTGTGTGTGTGTGTGTGTGTGTGTGTGTGTGTGTTCGTTTATGTATAGGATCGGATTTCCTACATTTTTCAACCGATTTCAACAAAACTTCACTTTTTTTGGGCAGGTAATATCTTGCACACTTTTTTTCTTTATTTTTACATTCAGAATGCTTTTAAAATTCCATTTACAAGACAATTGTTTATAATAAAATTCTATTCAATCGGTAGACTCATAACGATTGAAAACAATATTTTTGTTTGAGTTTGGGTTTGACCAATTCGTAAAAAAAAAAGGACTAATTAAGTCATGCGTGTCTTCAACCTTAAACAATAATCTTTGTCAATTTTATTTTTCAGTCTTTATGATGGTCGATACTTGATCTATCTCTTACTGTTACATCCCCGGGCAACGCCGGGCTCTCCTGCTAGTTGTTAATAAAAGGAACAGCCTAACATGCAAATTAAAAACTGTACATACCGAAATCAAACAAATACAAAAAAATTAAATACTTGGGAAATGTTTTAACAGAGTTCGAAAATGTGACACTGAAATCCGAAGGCACATTGGGATAGCGAAAGGTGCCTTCCAAAAGCTGAGCAAAGTATTAAGAAACAGAACTAATTCGTTAGAAACCTGTAAAAAGAGTACTGAAATTTTATGTAATATCATTCCTTATATATGGCAATGAATGCTGGAAAATCTTCCCAAATGTAAATAGGAGATTTGAAGCAACAGAAATGTGTTTCTACAGAAGGATACTGAAACTTCTATGTATACAACATATGAGCAACGATGAAGTTCTAACGACAAGGGAAGCAATAGGGACACTTATATTTAACATCAAGAAGTGACAGTTGAAGTTTCTATCTCACATAATGAGGAAAGAAGGCTTGGAAAATTTGATACGCACAGGACACATTGAATGCAAGTGAGATAGAAGAAAACAACACATGACCTACCTGTTAAATCTGATTGAAAGGATTGGAGCAAGGGTTTGGCAAAGATGGCAATATGATAAAGAGCTACAAAGGACAAGAATTTGTGGAGAGACATGAACGGACACTGCACATAGAAGAAGATCAGAAATTAAATTCATGTGTAGAACGGTTTCGCTGAATTTGACAATACCAGTAAGCGGTTATATTGAATATTTTATACGCATTTTAAATATTTTATGCATATTTTTATATGATTTCACCTACGGTGAAAGACATTTTATTTAATGCGATTAGCATCTTTTGTAGGTATATTTGTAGATTATTTACATTATTCGGACTATTGTCCGCATCTTTGTCGCCATATTTATCACAACGTTTCGGCCGTTGTACGCTCCAGCTTTCTTCAGGTGGTTGGAATGTTGAACTGAACTCTTTATTTCGCTCACTGGGGTAGACTGTTCTAGTTCCACAGTCTACCCCAGTGAGCGAAATAAAGGGTTCAGTTCGACATTCCAACCACCTGAAGATGAGGACAATAGTCCGAATAATGTAAATAATGTACATAATACCTCATCTCAGAAATATAGACAGAGTATATTTGTAGCTTCGGAGATTTTGAGCTTAACAAGTTCTGTATGTTATATTATTGCAGTCTATTAATCGATTAATATAAGATGGGCGCGTGTCTGAGTGGTTAGAACGTTCGATTTCTTGGGACCCGGGTTCGAATCTCACCAGGTTTAATTTGTTAGGAAGGAGACTTCCTGACGTTATCGGTCTGGACGTTTCCCGCATGCGGCAACTTTGGGAAGTGCCTGAAAACCATTTCACGGTTTGACCCAAGCGAGTGAACTTGGGGCTGTCGATAGCTGTGCTAGCACGAAGTCAGAGGTCATCGTGATCGAGGGTTTGAGCGTGCTGGTGTTGTTCAGATTGCTGATCATGCTAGATAACAAGCTCCCCCAACCCAGAAACTGCAACCAAAGTTTTTTCAGCATAAATGCAGTACAACCACAGGTTGACTCCGCGGGTGTTGAGCAAACACAAATGTGCCTGAGCGAGCGTCTACAATAGGGATTGGCTAGCCGCACTAGTAGACGGGTATCCTCGAATACGAGTGGCCCGCTTTTGTTATATATAAGACAAAGATTTGCTGATCATAGTAAATACATTAGTTTTATTTTTAAATATAAAAAGATAAATGTAAATTAATTACTGCCAATAACGTGAAATATTAACTCACTCCTATGGAAAAACAAAGATGTTTATTAGACGATGGACATAAGAGTTATCTGTTTTGATTAGTCTTACACTTATGTCCATAGTCTTTTCATGTTGAATTGAATATAATCTAATGTTAATTATGTTTTATGAATATGTCCTGAAGATGGTCTACTAGACCGAAACGTCCGACGTTGACATTATATTAACATTAAAACAGTATTATTGCATATTAGGATTTTTGTTTGTTTTTCCGTATATTTTTCTTCATATATATATATATATATATATATATATATATATATATATATATATATATACGGCCGTCAAGTGCTTTCTGCATTCTGTTGAGGTTTCTTTCAGACTCGATGAATTACTTAAATATAATTATCAAATCCTCCTCATAATTTCTATCTGTACGTACTAAATTTGATAAGCATGTGTGTTGCAAAGTAATTCCTATGCTAAAGATTTTATATTCTTTTTCTTATCTTTGTCTTGCAGTGTGTAACTTTTTCATCCTGAAGAATAACACCTTTTTGTCTAACAAATCTGCACACTTTCGGCACAACGCTTTCATTATTTAAGTAAGAGCTTGTAATAAACGCTCCAAATAATGATTCTTTCATATCCCATTAGATCGTAATGTACTACACCTTTTATATTCCACGAAACATATCCATTTTTATCACCTGTAACAATGCGATACAAAAATGCAAATGGAGAAACGTTATGTTCCGATTTCAAGCAAAGGATCTTTCTTCTACTTCTATATGCCGTGTCCTTTCAGGTAGGCGATGATGGCTCTCCACAATTTCCTATCCTTCGTAGCTCTCAATAAAATGTATCTTTCTGACCATTCCCCTAAAACTTTGTTACACCATCCATTCAAACTCACTCAGTAGGTTATGCGTTGTTTTCCTCTTATCTTCAGTATGTCCTGTGAGTGTCAAATTTCCCAAGCCCTCCTTTCTCATTATGTACCCTAGAAATTTCAACTAATTTTTTTCTGTTAAGTCTAAGTTTCCTTTTTTCCCCATTTTCTCTAGAACTTCATCGTTGTTCACCCGTTCGGTCCATGGTATCCTCAGCATCCTTCTGTATAGCCACATTTCTGTTGCCCCAAGTTTCTTCTCCATCTTTGAGGAGATTATCCAGCATTCACTGATAACAGTTCAGTATTCTTTTCTTTGTTTCTAACGAAGATTTTTTTCTGTTTCTTAATACTCTTCTTAGCTTTTGGAAAGCATATTTGGCCGTCCCAGTGCTCATTAGAAATCCAAATTAAATCATTGCAATTCTATTGAGATGATGGTGGACATTTGAACCTGCTACATTTTTCAAAATTTTCTGCACTATTTTTTTTTCGCCAAATCTGGCGCTTTGACATAGATCCAAAAATTCGTTATTCAGAGGGCCTGTCTGAAAATATCGCCATTTTAAAACATCCATAACCGTATACATTGAACAGACCTTTATAAATGCCTCTGTTGCAGGAACAACCTATCGGGATATATACAATAAGCATTGGCAAATATGTCATGTATAGAGTTATAATCCTCCGGGCGCTAAACTCGGAAATGCAGTATAATTGCCAGGTTGATGAATTTACAAACAAATTACAGACAGTTTTTCGTACTATTCAATGGTGATTCTGCTTTGGATGGTCGACTCGTAATTACCCAGCGGAATTCTGATCTAAAATATTCGCTATACAAATGTTCGCGTTGTGTGATTAATATTCACCAGTAAATTAATTGCATTAACAATTATATATATTATGTCCAAAAAAAAATGGACGCTTCCTTTTTGAAAGATATGATATACAAATCTATATATTAAACTAATAGTGGGTAACTGAATGACAAAATTAAAAATAAGAAACTCCTATGTTAACCCGTTTTTTTTTCTTCAAATAGACTTCTTTATCGTAATGATGCTTTCATAGATGGAATCGTACGTATGTTGTGGCGACGAAACGCAATAAACGCTGGCTAAAATTCTACGGGAAACGTTAAAGATGCACGAAGCCTGAGATTTAAAATTAAACCTACAGACTTACTGATTTACTTACGAGGTGCATTCCAGCAGTTTTGAGATTTGTTTAGGAGAGTCAGTTATAACTGTACTAGATTATTTTAATTTTAGTATATTATTACTATTATATCATATTAGATACTGGTATATCATTTGTTATTCAGTATTGAAGGAAACAGCTCTTTGAACACACCCACATAAACACTGCTTTTCACAGCTGAATTGTTTGCAGAATGCAGTCGGTATGTAAAGTCAGTCTATGTATTAAATTATTGTGTCGACAGAGATGAGCATTAAAACTGCTCTTCAACCTCTCTAATGTAGAGCCATTGCCCCCCCGTGACTTTTTGTTCTTACCCAAGCTGAATCAGAACTTCAGGAACAAGTGTCCTGGGCACCTTCACTTTGGATGACTTCCATGGATCCTTCAATAAGTTATCAGGGCGTTAGAACAAGATAATTGAAGTCAGAGGATTCTACTTTGAAATTAATAAATATCTCTCCTGAAAAATTCTAAAAACGTCTGAAATGCACCTCATATATATGAAATTGTTTAAGCAAACGCAACTCCCATACTTTTACAGTGATATATTTAAACAACCGAAAAACATTTTTTTTAAATTTCACTTCAAAGCAAAAAAGAAATAAAAAAATATCTGAAGATAGAATTGTTTCTTCAAAACTGACAAATAGTTTGTTTTTTTTTTTCTCAGAATTTTAGATGAACTGAAGTGAATATTCGATATTTCGCTTTTTAGATTATTTTTTTTCCTTACTGTTTCCTACTTTCTTGTATCTTATCTTTTATTATTCTTCGGGTGTTTTGTTTGGAATGGTGTGATTTTTTTTTTCTAGGATTATGAAATCTGTACAGGAGAAAAATAACGTTTTCTTTTCGAAATGCGCTTCTTGCGGGCAGAAAATCAAGAAAGCGTGGAAAACTCGAATTGCAAAACTTTGCAAGTCAGACAGAAAGACGCCGAACGTTGATATAGACTCGAGACCGGATATTGTATCAACAAAAATGATCAATTGCAAATTTCGTATGAATTTTAAGCTGAAAATGTCCAGACAAATAAATTGGCGGAGACATAGGCGAAGGGAAAATAAATAAAATGAGTCCAGGAAAAAGCAAATCCGATGCAATATAAAATATGTCGAAATGAACGGAAGTGCAAAAGACTTGATTTGTTATTGTTCGAGAGTTAAAACCTTTTCGAAAAAAGCTATCATTAGTAGGTTTATTTAGGCAGCAAGTAGTCATCCAAAAATATTTGGTCAAACACAATCAACAAGGTTTATCTGTTAAAATTGTTTTTGTTCAAATATTTTCGAACATCTCACTTATTTTCCAGTAGCATATGGTGTCTGTTTGATTATGCCAGATTCTGTGGCTACATTCTGGTATTTCTTAGAAAGCTGAAATTATAAAACAGTCCAAGGAGTCGTCAAAGAAGAAGGGGAGCAAGATTCCACCAAAAAAGGGCGATTTTATTTTTATATTTACCCGCATATTAAATATTTCATCGGCATATCAAAATAATATTTCTTGTGGTCAAATATTTTCTTTTATTTAATAGTTACATAATAATTGCTTTTAACTCCATAATATATATGATAAAAAGAAATGGCAAAATAGAAAATCTTTTGCAACGTGTTTTGTTCCTTCAGGAACTTCCTAAAAGGTAGAAAGCAGAGTATTGAATGAAATGGTTTACTTACAATATATGAATAGCAACAACAACAATGGAAATAATAATAATAATAATAATAATAATAATAATAATAATAATAATAATAAAAATGAAATAAGTGAAACAACATGAAAACAGAAAGAAAAAATATTCAATAATAAAAGAAGGCAGTAAATACAAACAACATTTACATTTAGTAGATTCTGTAGTAAATCAAAACAGAAGCCAAGAACCAACTATTGCAGCAAAAGATATGAAAAAAAAGAAAGCCAAGGATAAAGCCCTTGAACAGATGAAACAATGCTGGCAAGACAAACCTCTTTAATATCCAGAACGTGCAAATAAACCCAATGTTGATAAAGTTAATACTCATCGATGGTTACGAGCATCTGGATTAAAGTCTGAAACTGAAGGCTTTATTCTTGCAGCGCAAGACCAGAGTCTTTTCACTAGGAATTTTCAGGCAAATATCATACATAATAATGTGGATCCAAAATGCAGGTTCTGTGACAAATACCAAGAAACAATAGACCATCTAATCTCAGGATGTTCTATACTTGCCCCAAATGAATAAAAAATCGTCACGATAGAGTGGGGCAATACTTACACTGGACAATGTGCAAACACTTTGGAAAATGTGTAAGCAAACACTGAAGTATGAACATCGGCCAGCGCCGGTTACAAAATAGAAGATGTCACCATTCTATGGGATTATACCATCCACACAGACAGAAAATTGAAGCAAATAGGCCGGACATTATTGTCAAAAACCAGAAAGAAAAAACTTGCCTACTAATTGATATGGCTTGTCCAGCGGATTGTAACATAGCAACCAAGGAATTTGAAAAACTATCAAAATACAAAGACCTGGAAATTGAAATAGAAAAAAAAATGTGGAAATTGAAAACAAGAATAATACCAGTGGTAATAGGTGCACTTGGAATTATAAAAATGGAACAAAACAACACATTGAAAGAATCCTGGAAACCCCAGCTTAAGAGACATACAGAAAATTGTCTTATTAAGTACAGCACACACACTAAGGAGAACTTTGTCTATGTAACGCTAGCAACTTCATCGGAGATAAAAAAAAAAAAAAAAAAAAAAAACACATGAAATGTGGCCATAACAACACACCACGACCTGCCTTAGGTCTTTCCGCAGACTTGGGTAGTGTGTCCATAGCAGAAATAGAATGATGATGATGATAATAATAATAATAATAATAATAATAATAATAATAATAATAATAATAATAATGATGATGATGATGATGATAATAATAATTTTTTTAATTGCTCAATTTCTGACCTTAAGTCTCTGGACGGGACCCGGTATGAAATGAGTATACATCAGAAATCAAAGGAAATAATAATAATAATAATAATAATAATAATAATAATAATAATAATAATTTTCTGGGTTTGCTAATGTAGGGGTAGTTTATGTCGTTGCCTTGTTCCATTGAAACAGTGACAGTCAAATTCTAAAAAGGTTGAATAAAAGTAGGACTGGGATTCGAACATAGGGCAGCCAGAATACTGAAGAAGATTTTATCAGTGTAGGGAGGTGAGGAAATGAAAGGACTTATGTTCCATTTCATGGTATGGTTGCAAAATTACAGCATAAAATCTACATAAGTAGATAATAATAATAATAATAATAATAATAATAATAATAATAATAATAATAAATTGAATTGAATTCTCAGAACAGAATTATGGCCATTAATAACCTAATATCCCAGTGGTCCAATATAGTTTCAACATCTTGAACTGGACTCTAAATGACATCAGACAAATGGATTCTAAAACAAGAAAGCTTCTTTCTAAGTAAGATGCATCATCCAAAGGCTGATGTAGACCGTCTATACATACCCCGTAAAAGAAGGTGGAAGAGGTCTTATTCAGCTAGAATTGTCATACAAGACAACAACTATTGGCTTACTAACTTACATGGAAACAACAAATGACTGGATGATAAAATTAGTGAAACAACATGAAAACAGAAAGAAAAAATATTCAATAATAAAAGAAGGCAGTAAATACAAACAACATTTACATTTAGTAGATTCTGTAGTAAATCAAAACAGAAGCCAAGAACCAACTATTGCAGCAAAAGATATGAAAAAAAAAGCCAAGGATAAAGCCCTTGAACAGATGAAACAACGCTGGCAAGACAAACCTCTGCATGGCCAATATCCAGAACGTGCAAAATAAACCCAATGTTGATAAAGTTAATACTCATCGATGGTTACGAGCATCTGGATTAAAGTCTGAAACTGAAGGCTTTATTCTTGCAGCGCAAGACCAGAGTCTTTTCACTAGGAATTTTCAGGCAAATATCATACATAATAATGTGGATCCAAAATGCAGGTTCTGTGACAAATACCAAGAAACAATAGACCATCTAATCTCAGGATGTTCTATACTTGCCCCAAATGAATATAAAAATCGTCACGATAGAGTGGGGCAATACTTACACTGGACAATGTGCAAACACTTTGGAAAATGTGTAAGCAAACACTGGTATGAACATCGGCCAGCGCCGGTTACAGAAATAGAAGATGTCACCATTCTATGGGATTATACCATCCACACAGACAGAAAAATTGAAGCAAATAGGCCGGACATTATTGTCAAAAACCAGAAAAGAAAAAAACTTGCCTACTAATTGATATGGCTTGTCCAGCGGATTGTAACATAACAACCAAGGAATTTGAAAAACTATCAAAATACAAAGACCTGGAAATTGAAATAGAAAAAATGTGGAAATTGAAAACAAGAATAATACCAGTGGTAATAGGTGCACTTATAAAAATGGAACAAAACAACACATTGAAAGAATCCTGGAAACCCCAGCTTAAGAGACATACAGAAAATTGTCTTATTAAGTACAGCACACACACTAAGGAGAACTTTGTCTATGTAACGCTAGCAACTTCATCGGAGATAAAAAAAAAAAAAAAAAAAATTAACATGAAATGTGGCCATAACAACACACACGACCTGCCTTAGGTCTTTCCAAGACTTGGTAGGTAGTGTGTCCATAGCAGAAATCGAATGATGATGATGATGACAATAACAATAATAATAATAATAATAATGTAGCCCATGGGGACATCAACAATCCCTGTTGTAGTTGGAACTCTCGGATTGGTTGTAAAAGATTCCAGCAGACTAATTGAAGGGATACCTGGAAGCCCATGCCTTAAAGAAATACAAAAGATTGTTCTCACAAGTACAGCCCACACCTTACGAATGGCTTTATCTATGTAATATATATATATATATGTGTGTGTGTGTGTGTGTGTGTGTGTGTGTGTGTGTGTGTGTGTGTGTGTGTGTGTGTGTGTGTGTGTGTGTGTGTGTGTCAGTGGAAAAGACCATGATGCCATTTATAACCTTAGGTCTCTGGGCGGGATCCGGAAAGAAATATGTACACACCAGAAATCAAAGGAAATAAAAAAATAATAATAATAATAATAATAATAATAGCTAACATTAAACGAATGGATGCCAAAAGGAGAAAACCGTTCTCAATTGCCACTGCATGCATCATCCCAAGGCTGATCTTGGTCGTCTGTATGTGCCCAGATTTGAAGGTGGCAAAAGATTAAGAAGACTAGAACTGTCTTACAAAATCAAAACAATCGGTCCTCAATTACACCTGGTAACGACAGAAGATCGATGATGATCTGTCTTAAAGAACATGAACTAAATAACAAACCAACAAATTCAAAATGCAATTTCAAGTGGGTGAACAAATGCAGTTAAACCATAATACACTTACTGCTGCGGCAAATAACCTAAAATGAATGCAAAAGCAAATGTAGTGTGCCAAATGCACAACCGATTGCAAAATAAATCTCTCATGGTCAATACACTGACCCTACCAAACAAGCTGATGTAGACAAACCCTATACCCATCAGTGGCTACGTAGTACAGGGTTAGAAGCTGAAACCGAAAGTTTTATTCTTGCTGCACACGACCAATGCTTGCTAATTAGAAATTACCAAGCACACATACGTAAAAATTGTGTTGAACACAAATGAAGATTCTGTGATAAATATCCAGAAACGACTGACCAGATCTTGAATCAGGTTGCACACTATTGGCACCCACTCTATATAAAAGTCGGTCTAACAAAGTGGACCAATATCTGCATTGGAAAATCTGCAACTTTTTACGGAAAGGAAAATGTAAGAAATTATTATAACACCACTCACACTCGCTTATAGAGTTAGGACCTGTAACAATTTTATGAGACTTTACAATACACATAGACTGAAAAATCAAACTAGTCGCCCAGACATCGTGATCAGAGGCCACAAAAACAGAATAAGTCTTCTTATTGACGTGTTAGTTCCTGCAGACTGTAATGTATATCTGAAGATATTCAAAAACTCTCAAAATACAAGGAAATCGAACATGACAAAAATGTGGCACGTGAGGTCATCAGCAATTCCAGTTGTAATTGGAGCTCTTGGATTGACTTGAAAAGGTTCCGAAAAACTCAATGGAAGGGTACTTGGTAGCCAACCCTTAAAAAAATACAAAAACAATTACTCATAAGTACATCTGACATCTTGCGAAGGGCTTTATCTACGTAAAAAGTGTGTGTTCTTATTTTTTTGTTTTTGGGGGTTTTATTTTTCTTCAAAACATTTCTTAAATTAGGTCAATGGTTGGGACCCGGAAAGAAATGAGAATACAACAAAAATCAACGAAAATAATAATAATAACAATAATAATAATAACAACAAAAACAGCACGAGTTTGACAAAATGCCTAGATTAGTGTCCGGGTGCGCAGTAAGCCCGATGGGAGTGACAGGACGCTTATTCTATTAAAATATATCTGAGGGGAGACGGATTCTCTACGGTTGGAATTCCGAAAAACCCTATATCAACCAATCAACCAACTTTTATTAAGGAAGAGACCAATTACAAATGTTACGGATCAAAGTGTACATCTACCGTGTAGGAAAGCGTCCATACTCATGTGGGATACGATCATCAAGCATAACAATCGCTTGGTCAGCAGTCGCGCTGACATCACACGTGTGTATATAAGCATCCATGAACTTTGCGGTTCCTTGGGATAAAAATATTATGAAGTTATTTTTTTTTTGTTTTTTTTTTCTTAAGCATTTCACCCAAGCAATGCGGGAAGCCACTAGGACGCAAGGGGTTACAGAAAATCAGATAGGAGTGATAGAAGAAAGGATGAGGGTAGTGGATAGATCAAGGCAACTGGAGATGTCAATTGACATTACACTTGAATAGCTGGAGATTATAGCTCACAGGGAAACAGGAACAGGGAAGGGAGTTCCACAGGCGAGAGGTGCGAGACATGAAGTTATTAGAGTAGAAGAGACGGCTACATTTAGGAGTTTCGATAGTGAAGGGGTGAGAGCGGGATGCCAGCCTCATAGAGCGCTGGAACTCATGACGTCTGAGAATCAGTGAATGCAGCTCCTCGGAGCAATTTCCATGAAAGTATTTGTAGAACAGACAGAGGGAGGTGACGGCGCCTTCTGTGAGAAAGTGACTGTAGACGAGATGCCAGAACAGAGCCAGTTATATTGCATATCCACCTCTGGAGCCTATCAAGAACCCCGAGGCAAACAGAAGGGGCACCAGACCATATATGGCAGCAATACTCCATGCAAGGGCGAATTGTTGATTTGTAGATCTGGAGGATCGACTCCGGGGAGAAAAACTTCCTGGCGCGGCCCAGGGAGCCAAATTTCCTTGCGGTGGACGAGGCAATTGACTCAATGTATTTATTCCATCTCAAGTGCAGGCGAAAATAGAAACGTAGGAGGTGTTGGTCCAGGACATTCCAGTGAAATAGAGAAAGTAGCAAAAGTTGTACTTTTTTTAATGGTTAGCGCACTCGGGATTATTTGCATTCTGCTTCGCTAGATGCCTTGGGTATACTTGACAACACTGGGAGTGCGCATGTGGTAGTACTTCTCGGGCACATCTCAGGTGCTGAATTCTGACTTTTGTCTGTAAGCTGTGGGTTGGAGAACTGAGATATGATCATCATCAACAGACCGAATCCTTTAAGAGCCGAAAGACTTGAAAATCAACTCATACGTGAAACGTGTGAGGCACTATGTTAATCCAGGACAGAAAGCTAGAAGATTAGAGAGAGTGAAGATCATCTTGAATAAGTGGAACAATGCTGCTGGGAAAATACATACACACACATAGACACACACACACACACACACACACATATATATATATATATATATATATATATATATATATAACATATATATATGCTAGATGCAATCGTCAGGCCACAGTCTGTGGCCTGACGATTGCATCTAGCATGAAACAGACTGTCGCCTCTAAGTGTTGACTACTGTGTTCACTTTTATATTTACACATGATCTGTCTCTGATATTGAGCACTTTATCCCATAAAAATAGCACCTCTTAAGACTATATTTTTTCATATATATATATATATATATATATATATATATATTTGAACTTCATTTCAATCATTCATTAGCCTCCGATCCTTAGCTATGATTATTTAATGATGAACATGATATTTTCGTTTATGATCGATTTCATCATGATTCTTCTGTTAAGCTTGGAGAGTAAATATATATTCTTATTGCACACAGAAGAGTTCAATAGTGTTATAAAGTCTCGGAGAATTCCAGTAAAATATATTTAAATATTTCTAAGATACAACTGTTCAAAGCTTAATTTAACAATTGGACAATTTTGAAGTTACACAATTTGGATAATTCAAGTTTTCAATTTTTAGGATTTAAGCTTCGGTTTCGAAACAGTAATTTCTGTGTTGCAATGGAAACATATTTAAATAATAATTAGTGGGAGGATGATGATTTTCGTCTGGGTCATCCTATTTTCCTCATTTTTTTGTAGTTTTTCAAGTGCATAACATCAGTGATGTGCCTCGTTACCTCAATGTTTAGGCACCATACTGCTTGCATACGAGTAAACCCACTCATTCTGCAACTTGATGTGTCCATTTACCAAACTTTTGTTTGTTCATGTTCTCTCAGTTTCATTCGTCTAATACATTTCCTAATATTTTTTTACACATAACATTCCAATCCTAGCTAATGCTGTGTGGGCGTGATTCACACCTCCGCACATTGCCCATCGGTTTCTGCTGACCTTGATAATTAGCACGTTCAGGAACGCGTCTATATGTGGCCCTGCAACACGTGCTGTGTCATGCGATATGTCACGCGCTGAATCACGCGCTGAATCACGCGCTGAATCACGCGCTGATACACACGTATACGCATGACTTGCAGAATGCGACACCTGTTCTCATTGGTTGCACGAAGTCTCTTTAAACGTGCAGTCAAATGTCGCCGTGTCATACCGATTGTGTACGCAGTCCTAAGTTCATTGCTACCGCATAATGCCGCAATTCCGCTTATACATCTCTACGTCAAGCCCTGCTTACACATGCCACTTCTCTTGTCTAAGCATCAATCTCTCTTAAGTGAAGTTATCTTTTCCATTGTATAAAGCCTACTACTACAGTTTTAAGCCGTTGCTTTCATTGTCGTTTATAGCCGTTCTCAATTTATTCTTTTTTTTATTGTCCCACCAGTTTTTGTATTACATTCACCGTAGCAATAAGTAAATTTGCTTTTTTTTATTTCTCGGCCTTTCCTAAAGTTATTCGAGCTTAGTGATTCCTGTAGCTTTTCAGCGTTTTCTTCTAGCATTTGCCTACGCATTTCGCATTCCATTTGACAATTCATACTTGCCTAAGAGATGCCACCAAAAAATGAACTTGCCGAGGTCGCAAAACCGCTGCGAACAGGTTCGCTCTTCAAATAAGGCATGAAGAATTGTCTTTAGAATGTTCAGTTTGCCTGTGTCAAAATGCCTCTCAGAATGCTTCACTCAGATCCACTAAGTGCGAAGATCAACGTAGCCATCGGCTTTCCAGAAGAGCATAACTGAACGCGTCTGCGCGTCAGGCTGAAACTGCTGATCAAAGGACTCAACGGCTAAGGAGAAACGCCTCTTCCTGCTGCTACGTGTGAGGGTGAATATGCTGATCAAAAGACTTAACGGCTGAGGAGAAACGCCACTTCAACTGCTGCTGCGCGTGAGGCTGAAACTGCTGATCGAAGGACTCAACGGCTGAGAAACACTCCACAACTGCTGCTGCGCATGCGGCTGAAATTGCCGATCCAAGGGCTCAACGGCTGAGGTGAATGACCTTCTCAAATGCGTGATACGGCTGAGGAGGAACGCCTCTTCAACTGCTGCTGCGCATGCGCTACTGAAACTGAGAAGCAGCGCGGACATGGTTTGCAATCGAATGCTACTTCTATTACTTCCGCGCCGTCAGCGGATTCATTTGTTACCAGTCAAAATAGACTGAACACCAACAGCGAACCAATCAAACCCGCCTTAGATCCGACAACTGCATCCATATCAGAGGTGGATTAATCAATGATATTTCCCAGAAAAAAAATTCGGGAAAACTTGCATTCTTCCATCTTCTTCCACTAGAAATCCTCAATACATGCACTGGACGCTATCGCCTACGTTCGACACTTCGGCCGACCGGACCTCTTCATCACTTTCACATGCAACCCCAAATGGCCAGAAATCACCCTAAAGGTTCTACCTGGTCAATGTGCGGCCGACTGATATGACCTTGTTGCCAGAGTTTTCCGACAGAAATTGAAGAAATTGGTACACCTGATATTCAAGTGTAAAGTGTTCGGTGACGTGCTGATATACACCTACTACGTCGAGTGGCAGAAGAGAGGACTCATCCATGTTCTTCTACTGTTTTGGCTGTCGGCGAAAATCAAAGCCACGGTCATCGACAAAATAATTTCAGCAGAAGTTGCAAATCCAGACGTCGACAAGGAACTCTACGATATTATAGTTGCGTACATGGTACACGGCCTATGTGATAGCAATTCCACTTCATCCTGCCTCAAATATTGGAAGTGTTAAAAATGTTCCCCGACAGTTCCTTCCAAATACCCAGACAGGTGGTGATGGTTACCCTCTTTACCGTCAGAGAGCACCAGTGGAGGGGGGATTTACAGATCGGTGCATATCAAGTGGACAACCGATGGATCGAACCTTACTGTCCATACTTTCTAAAAAAAAAAAATTCAACGCTTGCATCAATGTCGAATTTTGCAGTTCAATAAAGACAAATATGTGTGCAAGTACGTCTACAAAGGGTCCATTGCAGCCTCTTTCGGTCTAAGAGCAGAGAATAAACGAACGGAAATCTCTCGCTATGTAGGCTTTTGGGAGATTTTTCGGCTTCCCCGTTCACGAAAGCTATGCTACGATCATGCCACTGACGGTGTGCCTTGAAAATGGACAACGCGTTAATTTTACAACTGAAAACCACCACACAAGTAGCAGAACAGACAAACGACACTTACTTCATTATTTAACCTGCGCCAGAAAACGTGCTCCTTGCCCGGACACTCCTGTACTCCGAAGTGCCGTCATACTTCCTATGGGACAAAGAAAAATAAAAGCAAAAAATGAAAGCGAAAACAAGGACCCCCGCCCCGTTCAAATTGTTAAGCCCCATTTGGGGATTGCCTCAGTTGAACCCAATTAAAGTAATTTAATTTAATGTAATTAAAGTTTAAATTCATCCCACCCGAAAATATTAGTAACACTAATATTTTCGGGTGGGCTGACTTTAAACTTTAATTACATCAATTGAAAGGCAAAAATTTCCAGTAATGAAACACCCGTTCGAAGACGGGTTTTATTGCTACTATACCATAAATCGTTCATTAAGCGTCCAGGGGCGTTTATTTGAAAGCTATCGGTTGAAGGAGTGCAATTGAAATGGGCGCTAAATCGAGAGGGGGAATTATTGTTTTAAAAATGCAATTTTTAACCATTTACATCTTTTATTGATACAACTATATGAACTGCAAGAGGCAGCATGTAAACAACAAAAGTAAAATAACCTGCCACTTTTAACACAAATATATATATATATATATATATATATATATATATATATATATATATATATATTGTTCAACGTCCTTCAATATCAACATCTTCATCAACCCAAGGCATCAATATAGTAAACACAATTATTCTAAACAATGAACTTAAAAAATGGAAAAAAGAAATATTTTTAGATTAAATATGACACTGCACCTAATTTTCAGAAGAAATCATATTTTCATTAAATTAACGTCTTTAAATTACCATATTCAAATAAGCATTTCCCAAATATATTCGTTTTGTCCCACTGGCACTCTTAATCGAGAGGGTTGCTTATTTTAAATTCCTTGGAGTAAGCGAGCTCTAATTCCAGAGCAGTGTTTGTTAGACAAGTGGCGCCAAATCGAGCCATTGCGGTATTTCGAAATGGACGAAAACCAGTAAGTCCCTATCCTAATAATGGCAAAAGATTAATCATAACAAATATTTATTTTTTTCCAGATCATCTATTTTGTGCACTTAATGCTCATTTAATCAAGTGGAGTAAATATTATTCGGTGAAAACGTAACCCTAGCCTCAAAGAATTAAATTCTTACGAGTTTTGAAGTTGGTGAAGTTTTCTCCCTTCCAAAACTTCCTCCTTTCTCTACATCTGGAAAGGCACCAGAAATATTTTGTGGTCATGAATTAATCTTTTTCCCAACAGCACAAAACGGATACTGCTATTTTCAATATACGTCATGTTTAATTTTCTATTCAATAAGAACAACATTTAGTTTTCTACGAAGATATTTATCTTGCCAGTAAATAACTTTTAACATTTTTTTCAATTATCTGATAATTGTTTTTAGATTTCGATTTGATTTTGCAGAACAACAAAATAATGCCTTTAGTGTCGGCAGGTGCATTTCTTTGTGCAAACGTCGAATTCGTGAAGCGAATGCATATTTTGAAGCTACATATGCGGATATTTATGGCTGCAAATGCATATTGAGAATGTTTCTTGGGTTAACTGGTGCATCTCCACAGTGCATCAATATACGCTTTTTCTATTTCCATTGTGAAATCTCAATGTGTTTGCATGCTAAGAAGCGACAGTGAGTCTATAAGTATATGCACACGTTCTTTGTTAAATCACCACTTTCTTCTACACTCGGGAGACCAGCTTAGTAGTTTGAGCAACGTCCTATCCCTTATCTCTCCACTTTTTATTTCTATGGAAGCACAGATATGGAAAAATCTCGTGCTGGGGTTATGGTATCGTTAATTCATTTGGATTTCTAGAGAAACCCAGGATTCATTCCCTGAGATTAGAGATAGTTTTACCTCGCTTTCATCTAGATAAACAACATATTGCAAGCGGATGTTCTATCTTCGACAACTGGTGATATTCTTTTATCTGCTGTGTCTCTTCAAAACACGGGTGGTAACCGCTGTTCATAAATGCCTGTACTTTGTAACCCTAAGCTAATTTTGACTTCTTATCATACCTCTTAATCTTTCTGCCATTTGTTCCCACAAATTTGTTAGGTATATTACTCTACTTGTCTTGCCTTCAGTATGCCCTGAGTGTATCAAATTCTCCAAGCCATCTTTTTTTTCATTATGGGTGTCTAATTCAATCTGTGCTTCTGATTATAACTATGTTTCCTTTTAGTTCCCATTTTAATTAAAATTGATCACATGTTCATTCCATAGTATTGTCAAAATCTATCTGTAAATCTACGTCTCTCTAACTTCTTTGTTTGTGGAAATATTGCCAAGCATTCGTTTTCATGTAAGACATGGATAGATACGACATATCATTTCAATTCTATGTTCTTTGTTACTGGTGTAGTTTTCCGATCTCTTAATATTCTCTGTCTTATCATTCTCTATAGAGGAGACACGGCAGAGCAATGGATAGCAGCTCGGATTCGTGGCTAATGTCTCTCTTGATAATAGCCATACATTCTCTCTTCATAAAGTCAACAGTCTTTTCTATTGGCTTTCCATTTCTGCCACGCCTATGTGTTTTTTTTTTTTTTTTTTCTGTCTGATCTCAATATTATATTACCTGCGTATCTTATGTCGGTAAGACTGTGTGTGCCGATGACAAATCCTAGTTTGTTGTCTGATTCTCTTAGGATCATTTCACTGCATTGATTAAATATATTCGGCGAGAAAATATTACTGTTTCTATTCTTTTTCAGATTGTTTTTTTCTTAGCAAATGTCACATATTATTCATATGGCTATCAGATATTAATCAAGATTTCCTTTCCATACCTAAATTTAAACTCAAAGCAAACTCTAATTTCGAACAAAGGGAAATTATTTCTTTTCATTAATGTTAATGTGCCATCCGTAAAATATGCAACATTTTCATAAAGTATGTTTTCACACACACGAGGGTTTTATGTATGTATGTCTCTACAATTTCTCTTGAGAACTGTGCGAGAAAACACGTGACAGCGTTTGCGCAGTGTTATTTCGTCAAGGTCTTTTTGGGGATATCAAGTGTTGTCCCAATAGTGAAGGGGACATTATTTCTACTCTTTTCAGGAGAATTAATTTCAGTTTTTGTTTTATTTTTTTGTTTTTTTCTTTCTACTGAATGCGTTCAAACAAGTCTTGCAAAATAAATTTTAGAACCGTGCCTTCTGTTTCTAGGTTTCAATTAAATAATGCTAGAACCTTTTTATCTATATTTGATATATGCTTGTTTTCTTAAATCTGCAGGGCGGAGGTGTGTGGGGGATGTACAATATTCGTTATCTGTGTCGTCTCAAATGACCTGATTGTAAACAATTGAATTTATATCAGATACGGAACGTTATAAACAATACGAGTTCAGTTTTGAAGCTATTCATGTTTGGCACTGATAGTAGGGAGACCTAGAAAAACTAATCGGACAATCTGTACTCGCCTTTTTAACATAAATAGAATGGATGTTAAAAAATGAAAAGCCTTCAAGAAACAAGTTCTGTTATGATGTCATAATATCAAGTTACACCTCCTGTTAATATTTTAATTTTTTTTTGGCTTACAAAAAGCGAAGACGTTAAGAGGAAATTTAATTTTGATTGTTTTATTATATATTATATATATATATATATATATATATATATATTGAACAATGAAAAAATATAAAAAAATTAAAATCTTCAGACACACGGGGTTGTAGATTAATATTTTCTCGTTTGTTTTTTTTTATTATTATTTCATTTAGATTCCTCGACTAGTTTCGACCGAAATGGCCATCATCGGGAGAAGAAATATTTCTAAATATAACGCATCATACTCACTCACTCCCTAATGAGCCAAATGATAACACCCACCCACAGCAATACACACGCTTACACATATCATACTCACTCACTCCCTAAGAACAAAATAACACACACACAAACACTAAACAGGGACACATCCCCTCCCAGGACTAATAAAACTGTCAAACTGACCACAGGAATTCAGAGAAGCATAAATCCATCCAGATCTTATCTCAAATAACAACTTAAAAGAGACTGTTTGACCAACACAAGGAATGTTAAAAGATTCATCTTAAAAAGATTAAAAAAAATAAAAAAAACACAAATGAAAACTACAGACAAAAGTTCATTTTCTCCAGCAAGACATTCATTTCTGTAGTTTACTGCTACCAGCAAGCAGAAATATTTCTTC
Organism: Acanthosepion pharaonis; assembly: GCA_903632075.3. Lineage (NCBI taxonomy): Eukaryota > Metazoa > Mollusca > Cephalopoda > Sepiida > Sepiidae > Acanthosepion > Acanthosepion pharaonis. The sequence continues at coordinate 2,028,724 of CAHIKZ030000669.1, read as the reverse complement.
TCCTGATGATGGCCATATATATGTTTTTTTCAACCATATTTTAAATCAATTAATTTATTATATATATATATATATTATTGTATTTAATACATATATATATATATTGTATGTAAGATATATATATATATATATATTGTACGTAATATATATATATATATGTGTGTGTGTGTGTGTGTGTGTAAAAGCGGCCTGACGATTGCGTCTAGCATGAAACAGCCTATCCCCTCTGAGTGTTGACTTCAATGTTCACTTTTTTATCAATATATATATATATATACGAGGACATTAAAGTCAACACCCAACTGCGACAGTTTGTTTCATGTTTAAACATAATTGACAGGCCATATATAACAGCTGTTAATGTGCCTTATATTAACTTCTAGCGAGTTGCTCAGGATAGAAATAACTGGATATATTTGTGTGAGAGTGGTATCTAAATTTCGAAATCAGTCGTAAGAGACGAAAGACAACGGAGAAAAGAGTTATCAAATACTCCTGTTGCTATGTCCCGAGGTCGTCGCTGTTCCACAATATGTAGACGTGTATGCACGTTAGTAGCAAGACTGAAGTGTCACATCTAACATGTCTAAAAACTGAATGGGCATATCAGATTCTCATACGTCGAAATCGACGGGAGAATCCAATATTTATATATATAATAATGGACTCTCCCGTCGGTCTCGACGTATGAGGATCTGCTAGCTTATTGATTCAGTTATGAAAGTCCATGTGATAATCTTAAGTGGCATCTAAGACCCGCTAGTGATTTACAAAGGAGGCTACATATGGAGCAGATGTGAGAATTGTGCGATGAGATCACTGTTAGATTGGCTGGCCTTTTAGATCTTGCTCTCGCTTCTTGAAGATGATTCAGACAAGCAGATTGAAAATTGCTGAGTCCACTGAAACACGTTGATCTCCATTCTACCCGCTCCAATGCTAAGCGCTCAAGGGTGTTATGTGGTATATTAACTGCTGACAAGTTGCTTTTCAGCTTGTCTTTGTATCTTAGCCATGGGTGTCCTACATTCCTGTAAATATATATATATATATATATATATTACATGAATCATTCATAAAAAAACGCACAATCTTAAAATTTAAAAATTCAACTTCAGCGTTGCGACCGCACGCTCCAAAAAAATTTCTTACAATTAACAATAACACATTTCTAAAAACATTTTTCGGATTACATCTATATTTTCGATGTCCTGTTATTACCAAGAAGTAAAACTAAAAACAAATCTATTTCCATACCTGATGATGTCTGTACGATCAGATGAAAGCTTGTAAAAAACTAAAAAAGACCTTATGCAACCGGAATTTATAAACATTCACTTACACGTTCGGTGTTAATGTACTTTATTAAATTTGGCTCTTTCTTTTTTTAAAACTTTTTTTTCCTTCGAGATTGATTTGATTATTGGTAAATCAAAAATACGAAGGTTTTTCGAGACGAGTATAGTTACATATATATATATATATATATATATATATATATATATATATATATATATATATATATATAATGAGATAGATAGATAGATAGATAGATAGATAGATAGATAGATAGATAGATAGATAATCCCACTGAATGGTTAATATATTAGACAATTTTGAAGTATTTACTTTGTCACATTTCGCCGATGAACCGATGTCACCAGAAAAAAGTTGTTTTTTTCACAAGAGCAAACTTTAAATTAGTGAGAAAAAACGTGATCACGCTCAACATTTGCATGCGTGATATTTACTTTTACTGTATCTTTATAGAACTTATATTTGAAATAACTTTCAACTCAGTTTATTTATGCTTTGTATTTCATTGTTTTTCTCATGTATTTATTCTTTCTTTTTCAAATAACATATATCTTTTCCATGCTAATTTGATAAGAAGAGGGAATAACATCAACTATCCCGGGCGTATATTACTTGTATGAAATTCAGAGCTCAAGATACAAGCAAGGAATCTTCCGCTAAGTAAATTCAATTATTATTATTTTTTTTTTTTATGTTAAAAAGATGTTTTCCATGTCAAAGTTTTCGGCGGTACAAAAGCGCATTGGATGTGTCGTTTAATTTAAATCCTTTTTTTGTTCATATCTAATTTTCTTTCATATTCGGGATGTTTCAAGATTGCATTTTGGGGGTTTTGTTCACATGATATCAAGTAAAGTTCTTCTTATGCTGCTACCTGGCTTTTTTTTTTACAATAAATTAAATTTTTAACTGCATTCTGAAGTGTTCGCTCAAGTTTATTAGATATGGTATTTGTAGGTGATATAACATGCATATTTACATTATTTACATTGTTCGGACTGTTATCCTCACCTTACTTGCCATGTCCACAACGTTTTAGCTGTTGTAGCCTCAGGTTTTTTCCAGTTGATCGGGATTTCGAACGGAACCTTTTATTTTGTCCACCGGATTAGATTGTTCTATTTCCACGTGCCATGTCTCTTCTGGATAGTTCAGGTATATCCCTTTAATTCAACTCTTCAAGTTTTTATTCACCACTGTAGTAACTGGTCATTGACCTCGCAGTTCTTTGGGTCAAGGAGACACGACCCAGTGGATAAACGCGTTGGTTGGATTCACTGACTTGAGTTGTGAGTTCAGTGGCTAGCTACTGCAGTTGTGAGCAAAACCTTGGAGAGTTGCGTCAAAGTGAGATAAATGAGACATCCGGAAGAGGCATGGCACGTGGAACTGTAACAATCTACCAGGGTGGACGAAATAAAAGATTCAGTTCGAAATTTTAATCATCAGTGCGTACAATGGCCGAAACGTCGTGAATATGGCAATAAAGATAAGGACAACAGTTCGAACAATGTAAAAAATATGAATAATTACATTATCACATCTCAAAAATATAGACAGATAACAGGCGTGGTGTACTTATTACCAAGCTTTTCACATTAGATCGACTACTAAGTCCCACACCGGCTAAGGGTAAGGGTTACTAAATCTCTGTAAGGTTTTATTTTTTGTTGTTTGTACACATTTTTTCTTTCATTTCGGGGTATATTCAGCAAAACGATTCTGATACTACTTTAATCAATGACCTTCTTTCCCTTTTCAGTAATTGAAATAACTGTTTTCTTTCTATATTTCTTTATTTAGAAACAAATTTAATAGGACATCGTTGTGTTTCACTTTTCTTGTCTCTGAAGGGAAAGAAATATTCCCAGTAATATATTCATTCGGAAATTGTCTGTGTATCGGATTCTATTTGATTCAAGCAAAATTGATTCCTCTTCGATTATTATTATGTAGCCGAGACCAATTAGAATTGGTTATTCTCTTTGAGAGTGGTAACGCTTGTTTAACGCTGTCTGTATTTTTTTTTTTTTTTTCATAAACCAAAATTGACTATGGATTCTGGAAGGCAATGCGCATGCGCAAGTGTATAAAGCGGAACAATATCCAGTTTATGTGGCACGACGGGTCGGCGTCTTTTCCAAATTTTTCTCGTTTCTCCATCTGTCGACTTCTCAGCTGAATCTGACTTTTCTTTTGTTCTTCCATTTAAAATACGAAACAAACTTTCTAACGAAAACAAGAAATAATCTGGATTAATAAAATCCTCAACCGCGACATTTTAGAACGATTTTCATTAGTCAAAACGAGGCACAATATAATGTACTTTTTCATGACCTTACAATTGTTTCAACTTTAATATAGACAGTAAATGAAACTATATATATATATATATATATATATATATATAGTCATCCACAGACAGCTTATCAGTGTGGCTAGACGTCCCATTGCTTCAAGCCGAGATCGAAACCCGACTGATTTGACATCGTCGCACGACAGAAAGGAAGGAAATTTTAACGTTTTTCTCCATACGAAATATGCCAGGGGCTGGGAGAACTCAATTCATACTTGAAGAGTAATGCTTAATAGCAGAAGGAGCAGCTGTTTTTAAAGCCCCCATTCCTTAGAGAGCTCAACCGGATTTACAGGCGCAGATATATAGTCATCCACAGAGAAACTGTTTCGCAGTATCACAGTTCCTCAGTGTGGCTAGACGTCCGATTGCTTCAAGCCGAGAAACCCGACTGATCTGACATCTGTTAGATATCTTACCTCTCGCCTATTGTCGCACGGCAGAAAGGAAGGGAATTTTAACGTTTGGCTCTATACGAAATACGCCAGCGGCTTGGAGAACACAATTCATACTTGAAGAGTATATATATATATATATATATATATATTTTACACACACATATATACACACACACACACACACACACACACACACACACACACACACACACACACACATATATATATATATATATATATATATAGTTTATGAAAAACTAGGTAATCCGTATGGGTAAGCCCAAGAGGATAAAATCCAGAGAGCTCAATGTAAATCCAGAGCAAATAATTTAAATAAAAACAGATCACTTTAAGGTTCCATTTAATAAATTATTTCACCTTTAATAATTTATTACATGGAACCTTAAAATGATCTGTTTTTTTATTTAAATTACATACATACATATATATATATATATATATATATGTGTGTGTGTGTGTGTGTGTGTGTGTGTGTGTTCGTGTGTGTGTGTGTTTGTGTAAAAGACAATAGGAAAACTGTAATAGTTGCCAACGCGTTTCGTCCAATGTGGATTTTTTTCAAGGCAAAAAGAAATAAATTTATTAAACAAAGTAACTAATAATAACAAAACAAAATGTCCTTAGCAACTAGAAGAATTTAGAGAACGCTTTTTTCATACTGTTAACTGAAATTACGTCAATTACTGCCACGTGTAGAAATATTGTTTTTATTGCTGTGTTGACGGATTCAAACATTTTCTTTTGATTTCTTGATACTGTTCTGTACGTTTGTTTGGGAGAGTAGTAATTCTGTTAAGAAAGGTGAAATAGGGGAAAAGCCTGGTCGTAGATTAATATTATACTCGACCTGTAAGGCTTCAGTTAACTTTTACTTGTTTCTGCTGTAATGTTTTAAATGTTTCATGTAAATATATATTTTTTGGAACGACTACTGCTCTCGTGTCTAGCAATAAAAGAAAGCATTTGAAATAGGTGGACCGTCTGTCAGCAAAGAATATTTCATGGCATGGCACTAGACACGTCCGATGCTGGTTTCCAGCCCAGACAGAAAAAGAGCTTAGAAACCCGACCACATAAAAACTGCTTACTATAGAAATGCCATCTGGAGATGAATTAGCATGTCTGTCTTGATTTCTTCTCAATGGTATGATTTCAATAGAAAAGAAAATACACTTTTTTTTTCTCAGACAATCATGCAAAAATGCAATCGCTAACATTTATCTATTCAGGAGCAAAACAATTACATCCGTACGAAATAAGCTGCTCAAGAATTTATTATCTTTACAAAGCTTTAATTTAGTGTGGTACCAGATCACACTTGTGGAAATGGTAAGGTTGACAAGGCGACCTCGTAGCCCTGACTTTAAACGGAGGCGACATTATTCTTAGTAAAATTACTAAGAGCGGAGAAAATGTGTCGGATGATTGAAATTGTATCACTAAGGATCTACAAGAATAGCCAGTTAACACCAATTTCATGATAGGAAGTAAGGACCCCTTAGTGGCAAAAGCTTGGAGCAGCCACAGAGGATACAATTCACTAGGGCAATAATAACATGCAAAAGAAAGTTGTTACCACCAACTTTTACACATTCTGGAATAGACAAATATTTCACATATTTGTCTATTCCAGAATGTGTATTGCGCAGTTATACAGGCAATATTCAACTTTTCCAGTATGTTGCACAGAAATTTAGACAATAATCAGATTTTCCAGAAAGTTTATTGCCCACAATTATAGGAAATATTTAGCTATTTCAGAAAAGATGTATTGACCAGAAATATTAGCTTATCAGCAAAGTTATCGCCCAGAAATATATGCAATATGCAGCTTTATCAGAAGGTGTATTGTACAGAAATATGGGCAACCTTCAGCATTTCCAGGTTTAATTCTCAGATATATGGGCAATATGCAGCTTTTCCAGAAGGTGTTTAGCCCAGATATATTGGCAGTATTCATCTTTCCCAGAAAATGTATTGTCTAAATATATAGCCAATATACAGGCTTTCCAGAATTTCTATTGCCCTGAAAGATGGAAAATATTCAGCTTTTCCAGAAGCCATATAACGCAGAAATATGGCACATATGCATCTTTTCTAGGTGTAATTCACGGAAATATATAGATTTTCCAGAAGATATATTTTCCTTAATTTTTATTGGGCAGAAATATTGGCAATATTCAGGTTTTTCAGAAGATGTATTGCCCTTAAATATGGTGCATATTCCGCTTTACTAAAAGGCATATTGCTCAGAAATATGGACAGCATGTAACGAAGTATTTGACAGAAATGTGTGAAATATGCAGCTTTTCCAAAATGTTTATTTTCCAGAAATATGGGCGATACTCTAGTTTTCTAGATGTACTACTTGAAATATGCAGTTTTCCAGAATTTGTATTTTCCGCCAATAAGATACTATGCGTTTTTTTCAGAAGGGGTATTGCCAGAAATATTCAATATTCCCCTTTCACAAAACCTATTGCCCAGAAATATGGAAAATATGCAGCTTTTCCAGAAGGTGTATTGCAGAGATATAGTATCAGTATTCCGATTTTCCAGAAGGTATATTACCTATACATCTTTTCCGGGTGTATTTTCCGAAATATGACCAATATTTAGTTTTTCTCGAGAGTGTTTTCCAGGGATATGGGCCTTATTTTGCGTTTCCAGAAAGTGTAATTTCCAGACATATAAGCACTATTCGGCAATGCCACTACGTTTATTACGCTGAAATGTGGGTAATATGTACCCTTTCCTTAAGTTTTATTGTCCAGTGATATGAGCAATATGCAGATTTTTTTCGGAATGTTTATTGCCTAGAAATATAAGTAATAGGCTGCTTTTCCAGAAGGTATATTGTTCCTGCGTTTCAGTGAAAGCGTCACGAAATGTAATATTTGTTACGTAAATATTCCCTGAAATTGTTCGCTGATTATTTTAAATGTAGTTTAAATTCTACATGATATTTCGTAAATGAATACGGCAGGTCATTGAAATGGACAATAACTTTTTTTTTCTGTCGGAATCTTGGGAAATCAATATTCCTGATTTTCTTTTTAGTTGCATCATACTTGTATTTCTCAAATTAAAATATATATATATACACCAAGAATTTTGTCGATTTCCTATTGAAACGAATTATATATTGAAAAATACATAGGTTTCTGAGTCTGTCTATATTTCTGAGATGAGGTACTATGTACATTATTTACATTATTCGGACTATTGTCCTCATCATTGTCGTCATATTTATCACAACGTTTCGGCCGTTGTACGCTCCGGCCTTCTTCAGGTGGTTGGAATTTCGAACTGAACCCTTTATTTCGCTCACTGGGGTAGACTGTTCGGGTTCCACGGGTCATGTTTGATGTTATCAGTTATCTCCTGCTAATTTTCCCTCTGAAAGTTCTCCACTGCCTTAACCGGGTATTGAACTCACACTCTTTGGATCTAACCAACGTCCTTGAGGACATCTGGGTATGAATTTCTGGATATTATAAACCTAATGTCTTCAGCAACCATTTTTACCAGTGGTCATATTGCAATTTTGCTGTTATCAATACATGTTTTTTACCAGAGCTCATATTGCAACTTTTGTTGTTATCATTGCTTTTCTCTGGCACTCCTTATTACTGGTTCCCATATTGTATTTATTTCTATGCTTGGTCGGCTCAGGAGATTTTTGTAGCCTAGCATATGTGCTGATTCCTTAACACCATTGGAAAATTCGTAAACTTAAGGAAGGCCGGAGCGTACAACGGCCGAAACGTTGTGATAAATATGGCGACAAAGATGAGGACAATAGTCCGAATAATGTAAATAATGTACATAGGTTTATATATATATATATATATATATATATATATATATATATATATATATATATATATATATATATATATATATATATATATATATATATATATATATATATATATATATATACTTACGCACATATGTGTGCATTGTTAAACTCTGTCAAATATATTTCGAGCTCTTAATGTCAGATTTAGAGGTAATTGATTCAACAAGGAGAAATAAATCCCCAGAGTAAAATTTTTTCAACACTAAGTAGATGAAAAACTCGATATAAGCCAAACCAGCCCTGATATACATCCGCCTAAACACTTATGGCTTTCTTGTTGTTGTTTGAAAATGAATTAATGCATTTGATAATTTACTTCTGAATGTAACGACGTTATCTGTTTAATGAATTTAATTCCATCTATAATTCTCATATCTTAAAGTAAAAACAGAATTATGTAAGGGATTCCGTCAACCGGGTAATGAAATCTATTTTTTTCCAGATCGCAATGATAAGGGAATAAACAAAAACATAAAAATATCACAAACATGGCTTCTTTACTTTACTGGAAGAAGGAGACAAGAAGTAATAAAAAAATAAAAAAATATCTTCGACAGATTACAAATATCATTCTCCAAGAAAATCTACATGTTTAGCTTTCATATGCATAGCAGTTAAGTAAATTCTGTAAAATGCTGACAATACACCCAAAAGATTGCAGAGAAATACTCCAGCTTCCCAGGACGAAATAAACAACACTGAGTTGGAGAAAATAATATAGAAAATATCTGCCAACGGGAAAGTGAGTATTGCCAGAAATCTGAAAATCTGTCAGATCAATTTTATAGATAACATGACGCCTATTGGGAAGGAAGACGTTGAGTGAGGTTTGCTGTTGAAACTTTTCGGAAAATCGATAATAATCTATTTTCTTTCCACCTGCAAAAAAATAAAAATAAAAAGAGATAAACTGATTACTTCTTTATATCTGAACACTTCGATTTCTCTGGAATCTGCTAAAAGGCAACCATGGCGACAGCGCCTAAAACTAATGAAGTCGAAACAAAAATGCCTGTGACTGACTTTCAGGGCCGTGGGAATAGCCCAAGTGTTTAGAGAATGCCTGTATCACATCTGCCGTGTAACTCATTTTTCATTCAAACGGACACATTTCACGCGAAAAAAAAACATACACCATATATAGGACAGGTAATTGTCTGTTGCTTCAGTAAATATATATATCGCAGGTCATTACTTGGCAAATACACACACGCACACACACACACACACAACCATGCACACACGCATACACACTCGCATACATATATATATATATATATATATATATATATATATATATATACGAGTGCGTGTCAAAAAATTCTGTGTGTATATCTGTATGTGTTTAAGAAGGGGAGGGGGAGAGAGAGAGTAATGTACAATGGGAAACTAAGTTTCCCCTAAAAATAATGTTTAAAGAATATTTTAGATTAGAAAAAATTCCATTAATTCTTTAGAAATTGCTTTGTTTACGTTTCGGAGAAGATATGTACTTGAAGAAAAATCTGAACGAATGAGTATGCTTTAAAAGGAAAACAGAGCCTTGCTATATTGTGGAGCACTCCCTAGCCGAGTGGAAAAAGCTGGTTGCATCAGACGTTTATTCCTACTTCAAAAGGTTTGAAACTCTACCCAAAGATCCATTTCCTATATTAAGTTTTCTCGACTACTAATGCCGGTAGACGAAATAAATAATGTTTAAAATAATGTTTAAAATAAATGGATCGTCTCCTCTAATAAGGATATCCACTAAAAATATCGTTTTACGAAATAAAAAGAATATTAAATATATAAAGAAATTTCTCCTTTGTTATAGTTCTAACGATATCGATTCGTCGGCTAAATCTATTAAAGCAGAATTTTGTATCCTGTCTTATCTATCTATCTATCTATCTATCTATCTATGTCTTTGAGTTATACCGACTGTCGAGGAGGCACATATTCAAATGTAAAAAAAAAATAATATCATTATTATATGAAGATATCATTCAGGTAGATTGTGTTAAATGTTTCTATGGCCTTTATATTTTAGATTTATTCATAAATAAAATTTGACACCCACAAAAGAAATTACTGCCATATTTTTAATAAGGATGAATAATACTAGCTGAAAATCATAAGATATAATGCTGATAGAATTATTTATAAGTATATCTGTAAAATTTCTATAGCATTTTTAGTTTATACTATTTTTGCAAAAATTGACTATATATGAATCAGAGTATATATACAATGGCGTGTGTAAATGACTGAAGACATGGAAATTATTTAATATATTCCCGATGCTTATATTTACTTTAAACTATCACAGGTGATGTTCTTTGATCTAAAATTAAGACTTAAAAAAATACATATTTTCTAACATGCCGTACAAAATAAAATACAAACAAAATTATCAATGGAAAAATATTCATGAACATCGATTTCTTATTTTTTTAACGCTCAATTGCATCTTCCTATTTGTAATTATATATATATATATATATATATATATATATATATATATATATATGTGTGTGTGTGTGTGTGTGTGTGTGTGTGTGTGTGTGTGTGTGTATATATCTTTTTTATTTTAGTTTCTCTCCTTATCTCTTTCCACCTTTCTCACTCTCTCTCTCTCTCTCTATATATATATATATATATATATATATATATATATATATATATGTATGTATTTAAAATTATATCATGGAAAATAAGGAAAAGAACATCAGTCTAAACAATCAATCCGAAAACGGAAAACTCTACTAGGAGGAAAAAATAGCTATATTTATCTTCCCGGACCAAAAACAAACTACTAAATAAACGATCCGAACTCATCTCAAAACGCAGAGAGGGAAAAAATTACTACGTTATTCAAAACCTAAAATTAAGAAGTATAAATAAAAATGAAATAAGAATAAGTAAGCAAAAAAGTTAAATAAATTAAATCCAAATAAATAAAGTAAATAATAAATATATTAATAAACCAACACAACAGGTAGGATAGACTACCCACATTGCAATAGACTACCCACAATGCACCACTGACCCGTATATAGAAATAATCGAGAAAAAAAACCAAAAAAGCGGCCTGATGATTGCGATTACCATGAAACAGTCAGTCGCCTCTGAGTGTTGATTCAATTTTCACTTTTATATTTACATACGCTGTTTCTCTTATATTGAGCACTTTATATCATAAATATATTATACCTTAAAATAATTTGTTCATTACCATATTTGGTATAAACGCAAACACTTTAAAAAAAAATTTAAAATCAAACT
>CAHIKZ030000669.1:2005000-2012500 GCA_903632075.3 Acanthosepion pharaonis | reverse complement strand
ACTTTCCCAAGCCAACATATATGCCTATAAAAATGTGAAAAACTAAAATAATTTAATTAATAATTTGCATTAAAAAAAACATTTCAAGAACATCGTTTTCTCTTTTTCGTTTATTTGCCATTCAGTTGCGTCACTACGCATCATCCATAGATTGCCTGATAAGTTTTTTGAGTCTTCGTAATTTAAAAATGTTGAAAAAGACTAACATTGTTCCTATTGTGTATAAATACATATTTCAAAACAAAATCTTTGCCTTGATAAAGCCCCCAGTGTACGAAACGATACGGCTTAGTTTTCCTTTTGTTTATATATATATATATATATATATATATATATTCCTATGAACATATATATGTATATATATATTCCTATGAATATATATATATATATATATATATTACTTTGATATATATCTATCTATCTATCTATATATATATATATATATATATATATATATAGATAGATAGATAGATATATTCATGAATATATATATATATATTCCTATATATATATATATATATATATATATATATATATATTCATATAATACATCTATATATATATATATATATATATATATATATTCATAGTAATGATTATATACATATTTATTGGAATGCATATATATATATATATATATATATATATATATATATATATATATATATATATATATGGAATGAATGCTCAAATCGATCATCATGCGGCTTGATGATCACTTACTTCTCAAAACAGTCTATAAGCAGTGCTGACTTCTATATCCACAACCCAATTTATATGTACTTTAACAGCTTATCTCAAGTCTGATGATGTGAAAATGTCTGTTAGCAAGTGAAATATTATCTGTCATATGACGAAAGTGCGACGCCCGGCGAATTTTTTTTAGCAAAGCATTCACAAAATAAGTATTATAAAATTATATAGAATACTGTTAAAAGAAAAGTTAACCAAAACAAATTTCTCACTTTATGCTGAAACATTGATGAAGATTAAAATCAGAAGTCAATAATTGACAAAGTCGAATGGCCATTCGACACGCATCTTTGAAGCATATTCAAAGATTCAAAGATGTCAGGAAATAGAATAAAACCTAATTAATCATTTTTATCGGCGAGTATTTAGATGTTGACCGACATGAACCTCATGTCACATTCGATTGCCTGAAGTGGAGTAGAATAAGTTAATCTTAGGGATTCTTCTTCTTTTTCTACATGCCACGTCGCTTGAATAAATAGCCGATCATGGCTCTCGGCTACTTCATATCTCGTCTGGATCTTAGTAGTTTTTTTTTCTCCCTTGGCCAAGTCTTTTGCACCATCCCTTCGCATAGCACGTCAGGTAATTTGCTCGCTGCGTTCCACTATATTTTACCCTGAATGTGCTCCTTCCCCGTGAGTGTTAATTTTCCCAAGCCCTTCATTTAAATTATGTATCCAAAGAATTGCAGCTCTCCCTGATTCTGATTAGAAATGTTCTTTCTGCTACAATTTTTTTAGGCATTTTTTTTTCTTGCTTACTCACTCTGTCCATGGAATTTTCAGTATCCTCTGTAGAGCCACTTTTCCACTGCCTCTACTTGTTCGATCATTCACTGCCATATAAAAGGATGGATATCGCATAGTGATCTGGCACTCTTTCCTTTGTTTCTAACGAATTACTTTCCATTTCTCAGCACTTTGCTTAGCTATTGGAATGCTTCTTTTGCTAGTCCAACGCGTGTTCGGATCTCGTTGTCGCATTTTACATCCACTGTTAAAACACTTCCCAGATATTTGAATTTCTACACCTGCTTGATTTTATCTCAAATTTATAATTCGTATATTTGGCTTTTACTGTTGTTGATGGTCATATCTCTGTCTTCTTGCAGTTAATAGGCAGTCCTTTTTTCTGCCTTTCTTCTATTACCCTGTCCAGGAGGTTCTGGAGTTTTTTTGTTTTTTTTTCTGTTATGGTAATTTACCCACGCACGAATGGACTCACCCAGCTATAAATAGGAGCAGGTACTGCCTTTTGGAGAGGGAAGTTTCCAGCAGTCATATCTGACAGTCGGACCGAACATTCTTGCTGTAAGACTCTCGTTTGGATATGTTTTGTATTACTGTTTCTGTTAACATATTTGTTTAACTCAATTCTTCTCTTCGTGTCTTTATTTCTGGCCCTAACAAGGCCACAACATATAACAGCATCTATATCAACCAAGATAAGAACAGAATGTACTTCGTCAAAACATTGTATATATAATGTTATGGAATTTTACCCACGCACGCATAGACACTCTCAGCTATAAATAGGAGCAGGTACGGCCTTTTAGAGTGTGAAGTCAGAAAGTCAGACCGAACATTCTTGCTGTAACATTCTCGTTTGTATATGTTTGTATTACTGTTTGTGTTAATATATTTAACTCAATTCCTCTCTTTGTATCTTTATTTCTGGCCCTAACAAGGCCACAAAATTTTCCTATTTACAGGTGGAATTTTCAGTATCCTCTGTAGAGCCACATTTCCGATGTCTCAACTTGTTCCTCATTCGTGGCCATCATTCACTGCCATATAAGAGGATAGATATCACATAGCAATCTGGCACTATTTCCTTTGTTTCTAATGAATTTCTTTCCATTACTCATCACCTTGCTTAGCTATTGGAATGCTTCTTTCGTTAGTCCAACGCGTGTTGGCATCTCGTTGTCGCATTTTCCAACCTCTGCTAAAACGCTTCCTATGTATTTAAACTTCTGCACACTCTTGATGTGTATATCTTCTCTTCAATTCGTAACTCGCATCTCGGGATTCTTCCCTTGCTGATGACCATACTTTGTCTTCTTGCAACTGATAGTGCTTTTCGGAAAGGAAAAATAATCTCCTAACTATCCTGAGTGCTGTTATTGATCTGACGTAATTCTGAAAGACAATATAAAATATCTGTTAGCATGAAGTTCAGAAAAAAAACACAGTAACTTAAAACAAGGCAACAAAATCCTTGGTGCAGCATCTGCCCAGGAAATATCAAAAATAGTTCTAAGAAGCACGGCCTATACCCTGTGAAATACTTTGTCAATTACTTTTTTTTTTGTTTGTTAATAGCTGTTTTTGTTTAATCAAGTTCAAACAAAAAAACAATTCACATCCTTCGCTTGTCCTAAGTCATTGATTATATATATATATATATATATATATATATATATATATATATATTCACACACACACACACACACACACACATATATATATATATATATATATATATATATATATATATATATATGGGGGAGCGATGTGTATTGAATAAATTTATTCTTCAGTATTTCAAGATTATTGTAAAGCGAATTGTGACACAAACTTTTGCCGCTGGTACATTTCTCTGCAGATGATTCCAGACGAAAATTAATGTTCCGGAGAGCATTAGAATGTCATATATACATTATTGACATTATTCAGACTATTGTCCTTATCTTTGTCGCCATATTTATCACAACGTTTTGGCCGTTATACGCTCCGGCCTTCTTCACGTGGTTGGAATGTCGAACTAACCCTTTATTTCGCTCACCGGGGTAGACTGTTCTAGTTCCACGTGCCATGTTTTTGATGGATGTAAGTTATCAGTTATCTCCTGTTAATTTTCCCTCTGAAAGTTATCCACTGCCTTAACCGGGTATTGAACTCACACCCTTTGGTTCCTGTCACTGGATCTCTACCAACGCCTTTATCCACTGTGCCATGTGCTAAATATGGCGACAAAGATGAGGACAATAGTCTGAATAATGTAAATAATGTACATAATACCTCATCTCAGAAATATAAACTGAATATTATATATATATATATATATATATATATATATATATATATATATATATATATATATATATATATATATATATATATATATATATATATATATATATATATATATATATATATATATATATATATATTGTCTCATTGATTGCATTTTTATTTTCCATTGATTGATACCTGCATCGTTATTCGCGTATTTGCAGGCTCGTTATACGTGCGTATATATACACTGTGCGATGGATAAATTGTCTAACTTTGGCAGAAATGAAAATAACATTGTTGTCTCATTTTAACAGATATATTTACCAAAATTACACAGATATCTTGAAATTCTAAAGAATGCATTTATTCAATCAACTAGCCATTGGCTTACACCATGATCTCCAAACGACTTCGGAATCTCCTGTAACGCTTCTGGACGGTCTTCTTCTTTATGTTGGTGAATGCTGTCATAATCCTTGCTTTCAGTTCATGTTCTGTGTTACAAGGAGTTTTATTGATCTCCCACTCAACCCCACCTCACACATAATAATTAAGGAGTTGCAGTCTGGGGAGTTAGGTGGCCAGATATAAGGGTGATGTAGTCACAGAAATTGTCAGACAGCCTTCAGTGGCTTCTCCTTCTTGTGAGGCATGGTGCAGAGTCCTGTTGCTATATATGGTGTCTCCCATCAGTAATCCATGGCAGCACTACCTTCTCAAGGCACTTGGTGTAGATTTCTAGTTGAGTCTGAGTCCCTCACCAAAAATTCGGTAGTTCTTTTCTTATCAGAACGATTAAAGTGAGTTTTCCGAGCTGCCGTACCTTCGTAATCACCATTAGACTCATCCAACTCTTTCCGAATCCATTGCACTTTTCTCAGATTGACACCCAAACTCTTTGAAATATTGGCTCTTCCAGCACGAATGCTAAGCAGTACAGCATGCCATTTCCAAATTTCTGGCGGAGTGAATTTCGTCAAGGTGCTCTTTTTTCTCGCAGACGGACCCCAACTGAGGCTAGTATTATGTACCGTCGACAAAATCAGAAACAAAGTGGATGCGCGAAATTAAAATAAAATTGGCGCCAATTTACCTATCGCACACTGTAGGGATAGATAGATAGATAGATAGATAGATAGTATGATAGATAGATACATAAACTAAATAACGAGATATTAGCAACTATAAGGTCATCCCACAAGTTCTGTCCGAATTTTGAATAAAGAAAACAAGTGACCAAATGTTACATTTACTTACCAATTCAATCAACAATTTATTTTCCTTGATTATCTATGACTTCGTTCCATCTATTAACAAGCTTACTAATTCCATTACTGTAAAATTCTTTTGGCTTTGATTCGAAGAACTCACAAATGTCAGTTTTAACCTCTTCCTATGTTACAAAAGCTGTTTCTTCCAAATGATTCTGAAAGCTACGAAACAAATGGTAGTCTGAAAGAGCAAGATCGGGAGAATAAGGTGGATGAGGAATTTTCTCCCAACCAAGTTCTTCGATCTTTTGTGACGTGATTCTTGCTTTGTAGCGTCACGCATTGTCCTGATGAAACATCACCTCTTTTCGATTCACTAGAGCAGGACTTTTTTCCTCAAAGCTTGATTCAAACGCTTTGAGCATTAATTGTTACATGAGGTGGTAAGAATTCAAAGTGGATTATTCCTTGGCGATCCCACCAGAGTGAAAGAAGAACTTTTGCCCATGAAGTTCCCTTCTCGGCTGTGGCTGGGGTCCTTCCCCTTTACCAATCCACTGTCTACAACACTTAACATTTCGATAAAAGATCCATTTTTCGTCGCCAGTCACAAGTCTATTCAAAAAAGGTGAAACAAGTTGACGAGAATGGAGAGAAGAGCAGATGTCAACTCGGGATTTGAGGTTGTTTCTGACGATTCATGAGGCACTCATTTTTCAAGTTTGAAAACCTTTCCAAGTTGTTGAAAATGACGATGAACAGTTGTATGGTTTGAACTGAGAACCACTGCCAATTCCTCAACTAATAAAGCAGGATTTTTTTCAAGGGCTGCTTCAAGAAGCTTTTCATCACACAAAACTGGACGTCCGATTCGATCTTCATCTTCAAGGGTGAAATCTCCACCTCTGAATTTTGCAAACCATCTTCTGCAAGTTCTTTCATTCACACATTCCTCTCCATAAACTGAGTGAACGTTTCTAGCCGCTTCGGCTGCTGAGTTTCCTTTCTTGAACTCATAAAACATTATGTGCCTCAACTGATTCTTGGATACTTCCATGTTAGTAGGGTTTTAATCAAACAAAATTTAATTTTATTATTCTCTGAAATAAAATTTGATCAGTTTAAATGCATCTAAACATAAAAATAATGTTCAGCTCAATTAGACATTATAAAATACTCTTTAAATTTCGTTCATTTTAAGAAAAAGTTAAAATTCGGACAGAACTTATGGGATGACCTGATATAATATGCGTGTGATAACGTATGAGCAAATAGATATTTATTTAATTTTAGGTGTAATGATTTTCATGGTAATGCAATTATCAGGCACAAATGTAAATGAACTATTTAATACGGTTGTATTTTAAAATGTTCTGGGTCTCATGGGAGGAAAGCTATTATATACAGATTCAAAGTTCAATTTTATTATAAATTTAATATAATATTCGGGTATAAATTCAGAAGATAAAGTGTTGGTAGGTAGATATTTGAAAAGAAATCATGATATTTGATATAAACTTATATGGTATATATTTCCGTGTGTTATATTGTTCTTCGGTACGGTAGTTTACAAATAATCTCTTGGTCACAAGCAAGTAACATTGTACTGAACATAGAGCTAACGTTTAATATTAATATAAAATAAGCTAAAAATAAAAAGTGTTATTAAACGAAAAATATTAGAAAATAAGGAAAAGTAAAATAAATCAAAGAAAAAAAATAAATGCCGTATTTTTTACGCTACAAATAGACGCTCGGAGGGTGCAGGAGGATAATTATTGCGTAACAAAAATATAACTAATGTTGGATTAAGTGATGTAGCCAGAATGAAAATATTTTAGAAGAGTTTTCAGGTTGAGATTGTCAATGTGTTTAAGAATGTTTGATTTTCTAATAGACAAATGTTACACTTTTTCTCCGCAGTCGGTGTAATTTAACTGATAAAATACCAATTTACTACAAGTATGTACTATCTGTTTTAATTTCCCAGAAAAATTTGGAAAGTGCCTTGGCATTAGAATATTGTTTATTGATAAGATTCATTTTATGATGGTTATTTCGGATATTCCAGTGATTAGCAGTGGATTCAAAATAAAATTTAATCTCGTTATGTTCAATGCTAGCCTTAAAAACAATGCCTTTATTCATACAGTTATGATTTAGTGGACAGGTAATTTTTTCGGCCATTACTCTTTTCGTCTGTATTTATATTGCTATTGAGGTTGTTTAAATATTTGTTTAATATTATATTATGATGTTGTGCTATATATTGCCTTAGGTTTTTGGTGCAGCTGTAGCTAATTTTAACGTTGTTCTTGTTGAAGATTTGGTTGAGCAATGGAATATGGCAGAAAAGTTTGCGAATTAAATTAAGGAAAATTTTACCGCTATTAGTTCTGACATTTTTATTAAATGGAGATGGGGTTAAACCAAATTATATTTTGTTTTCTATGTGTATGCTTATTGATGTTCTTAATGATAACGTATTCTAGTTTTGCTTTGTGTTTACTTTT
>CAHIKZ030000669.1:1967500-2000000 GCA_903632075.3 Acanthosepion pharaonis | reverse complement strand
TTTTTTCATCTCTTCCTATTTTCCTCTTCTGCTTTTTCGTCTCTTCTTATATTCTTCTTCTTCTTCTGCTTTTTCGTCTCTTTCTATATTCTTTTCTTCTTCTTCTTCTTCTTCTTCTTCTTCTTCTTCTTCTGCTGCTGCTGCTGCTGCTTTTTCGTCACTTCCTATATTCTTTTCCTCTTCTTCTTCTTCTTCTTCTGCTTTTTTCGTCTCTTCCTATTTTCTATTTCTTCGGCTTCTTGTCTCTTCCTATTTTCTTCTTCTTCTTCTTCTTCTTCTTCTGCTTTTTCGTCACTTCCTATATTCTTTTATCTTCTTCTTCTTCTTCTTCTTCTTCTTCTTCTTCTTCTTCTGCTGCTGCTGCTGCTGCTTTTTCGTCTCTTCCTATATTCTTTTTTTCTTCTTCTTCTTCTTCTTCTTCTTCCCCGCTTGCTAGTCTCCCCTTTGTTTTTCGTTTTCCTCTTTTTCTTTTTCAAAAAAAAAATCTTCAAATATGTTTAAAGTTCTTTAGATGTCATTCCACCAATGCATTTTGCACTCTTTTTCATTGTTCCGTGTTGAAGATTACAAACAAGACGAGGCCAATTGAGTCTAGTTCTACAAAACAAACAACTAGCAGTATAACAAAATAAAATGTAAAATGCGTTAATGTGTGTAGAAAAGATATGTGTGTCGCTAAGAAGTTTGTAACCTTTTAAATGCTCTTAAAGCAGATTTTCTTTTAACGGTTCATCAATTTAAATGTGCAACCTTTTAAGGTGAATATTTTTTCGAAAAATTGCATATTCACACCTAGAGATCAGATTAAGTGAAAAAAAGAATAGATATTTCAGAGCCGATAGAACTTAACATATTTACCAGCAAACATACATACGTGTAACATTGTCTATACAATCCTACAAATCAATTCAAAATTATTTTCATTGTTAGCACGGATCTTTAACACTCATAATTGTCAGTTTTTCAGATTTAGAAAATAGTAAGTCTTAAAATTATCAGAAGAGGAAGCGACTTACTGAACCACAGTCAAAACATATAAGATGCACTCTTAAAGCTGAAAAACAGATTAGGGTATATGTCCAATATACACCAGACATATATGCAACGGTTGTTTGGGCCCGGGGAAAACCATGACTCGAAAGGCGGATTTGCTAGACAAACATGAAATCTCTCTCTCTCTCTCTCTCTCTCTCTATATATATATATATATATATATATATATATATATATATATATATATATATATATATATATATATATATATATATATATATATATCCCAGTCTATTCCCATCTATCTCCCATTATTCCAGTCATCCATATCTATTCTCTTCTATCTATCTATCTATCTATCTATCTATCTATCTATCTATCACATTCTCTTCGTATCTATCTACCTTTCTATCTATCTCATTCTGTCCGTATCTATCTATCTATCTATCTATCTCATTCTCTTCGTATTTATCTATCTATCTCATTCTGTTTGTATATATCTATCTATCTCATTCTGTTTGTATATATCTATATGTGTATCTATCTCATTCTGTTCGTATCTATCTATCTATCTATCTATCTCATTCTGTTCGTATCTATCTATCTATCTAATTCTGTTCGTATCTATCTATCTATCTATCTATCTATCTATCTATTTATCTATCTCAGTCTCTTTATACTATCTTTCTTTCTTCATCCAATCATTTCTCTCTCTCTCTCTCTCTCTCTCTCTATCTATCTATCTATTTTAGTGTCACAGACAATAACAGGTGAAAACGAACTTCAGTTCAACCTTCACTGTGTCGACAATTACAATTAACGTTCAAGACATTAGTAGGTATTTTAACCTCATTCATCATATTGGATTGGCGTTAGGTTTCGAGGCCGTAACATATTAGATGCATAGTAAGCAACTTCCTTTACCAACTCAATAAGAAAATTAAATGACGCAGCGATGAATATTCACGTATTCATATTAACGAGTGGCTTTTTGTTGAAACTTTCGCGATAAGAAACCTTAAGAAAAAGAAAGACATAGTTTATTTGATTCAAATCTTAGGAGACCGAAGAAAATACCGCTCAAATTTTTCTATTAAAACCGACAAAAGTCAATCGTACTATTTAGAATAATTAATAAAACAATACAACAGTATTTCATTTGCCCACAATATGCAAATCGCCCTGTGTATGGCGATAAACAACATTCGACAGCAATGCCTCTGATCGTGACCTAGGAGATTTTGAGAAGACTGTGATCGCATTGCTGTTGTTCCAATGCCCACCCTGACACAGCGTGGTAGTACCTGTCAGTGTCCTAGCTCTGGGTAAATAGTAAACCCCCAAAAGAAAAATCAAAATAATACGAAATATAAAAATACATATTTATAATAAAAATGCCAGCAATATTTTTTAATAAAAAATTTACCACCAATACATGTTTTGTAGTGAAATGACATTTTATAACAAAATTACCAGCAATACATTTTATAGCAAAGTGACTAACAATATATTTTATAGCAACAATACATTTTATAGCAAAGTGACCAACAATATATTTTTATGGTAAAATGACCAACAATACATTTTTGTATCAAAATGACAATCAATACATTTTATGTTAAATTTGAAGACGGTGCCCCAAAATATACAATTTGCTGATTGATATGATTTCTTGTAAGAAGAGACAAATTTTCAATATTCGCTTAATTTTGAAAGATTATTTTGGAAAAATGTAGCTTAGTAATTATGATTCAGCCATGAAATAGTGTAATTCTCTTGAATTAATTATAACGTTTGCGTTTTTATATTTAGATTTCGACATTAAATAACGTCTACAGGTGTTGATATGTCACTAAACAAAAACAAATAACCAACAATACGCACAATTATTTTTGGATTCCATTTTCAACATTACAAACCGGTAGAATTTTTTCCCATTCTCCATATGCATTTTGAAATGTTAAATGTCGCCTGTTGATGGTATCAGGAGTTATATTCTTCGAAGGATCATATATATATATATATATATATATATATATATATACATATATATATATATATATATATACATATATATATATATATATATATATATATATATATATATATATATATACATATATATATATGCATCTATATACATATATATATATACATACATATATACATACATATATATATATACATATATATATACATACATATATATATACATACATATATACATACATATATATATATATATATATATATATATATATATATATATATATATATATATATATAGTTTTTATGCAAATTTAGGTAATCCCATATGGGTAGACCTGAGGAGGATGATATCCAGAGAGCTCAATGTAAAATTCAGAGCAGATATGTTTGAATAAAAAACAGACCACGTTAAGATTCCATGTAATAAGCTATTTCACCATAACCCCTTTAACAGGGTTCTGGATCATCAGACTTTACTTCCAAAAGCTGAAATGAAAAATGAAAAGAAATTCACACGTTTTTACGGACCTCATCAAGTATACGCAAAGTTAAAAGAAGTGAGGAAGTGAGGTGGGAGATGATATGAGTGTGTCATATGTATCATTTTAGTTTCCTATTTTAACCCCAGTGTGTCGGCTGGATGTTGCTCAAATTTAACGCGTCTCGTCTCTAGATAAAGGTGGTTAAGGGGTGAACGATAAGAACTACATTAAAGGAAGACGTTACAACAACCCCAATAAATTTCACGACAGGTTTCATTCAAATTCTTAGACGCTGTCAGTTCGCGTTACTTTAACGTACATATTTGGGAGGTTAAGGTTTGATAAATATCTAAATTTTAAAACAATCTACGAAGAAATTAATTTGAAATTCGGTGGAGTTTTGGGTATTTTCTATGAAGCAGTCGATTGGAAAAAATCCATAGAAAGAACATTGAAAGAGTAATCCAATTTATATTTAGTACTTTTTTTTTTCCACTAAAACCTTTATCTTATAGCTTGTTAGGTTGACATTTATTCGTTTGATTTTTGTTCATTAAGTAAACTCGTGATTGTTTTTGATTTTTGTTCATTAAGTAAACTCGTGGTTGTTTTTATGTACCCAATTATCAACAGTTATTCCATTTAAATAATTTTATTCTCTCCACACTGGGGTAGTATCTTTCAATCTCAATTAAAATACTAATCTAAACTTTCCTTCGTGCTATTTAAAATTCACTTCCAATTGGAGAATATTAGAGGAGAAATTTGGAAGAGATGTCACTAGCAGAAAATTAGGCCCTTCTTTTACAATTTCTCATCTACACATGTCTTAAACCCCTATTTGTAACTACATACCTATAACTTCTTATATGCCTATGAGTTTCTATATACACCTACACACACATTCACACGAAACGATATATGTATATTTCCATCTTTACACATATACACCTGCAGAGAAAACGCACATCCACATGTCTCCATACCTATCTCCATGTATACTTATACTTACATATATACATATACCCACAAGGACATCTGCATATCCATATATATTCATACGCACATATATATATTTACACATCCATACGTATACACATATATACACACACCCATATATGCATACATACATACATACATATACATACACACACATATGCATATGCATACGCAATATGCAGAATATCTACATACCCACATATGCGTTAATTTGCACTTACATATATCTACCCACGTATTTGTCCCTATCCTCATGTCCACCCGTGCATCCACTTATGCCTGCGTTCGAAGACTATCTCTGTATTTAATTACATTATCTATATCTTTACACATATAATATTACCCGATCTTTCATATTTATGGCAAAACATATAAGTACCTATCTAATTGTACATCTCCACACAACAAAAAAAACAAAAAACGTGGTATGCTTCTTTTCCGTATAAAAACATATACATGTGCATATCAACAGGTGTCTCAGTGTGCAAATACATTATCATAGTTGTATACATATAGTCATGTGTTAGCGTCCACGTGTGCATAGTAATATTTCTAAAAACAAAGGGAATATAAAACATTCAAAATTGCTGTTCCTATATGATTATTTCTTAGTGTACTTGCTTAGGTTTAGGTTGTTTTTGTGCCGGCATTTAAAAACTAGTTCATTGTGTCTATTTAGTAGTATGTCTGGATCTTTATGTTTGATTATGAAGATTTTCTCCTTCAAACATAAGTTGCATCTGTCTCTGAAGTTTTTGGGAGTTCTGGCTCTTGATATTATTCTCCACTTTATTTGTGGTGTTAGGCCACTCTCCAACAAAAACCAATAATGATTTGATAGTGATGAATCAAGGGTGGTCTTCAGTGATGCAATGTCCTCATCGCCGATTTCGGGTTTTGCATCATATCGGCTCCAACAACAACCCCGACCTGATTCAAGACAAGTCAGGACGCCTCCTTGAAAGCGTCGGGCTACGCACTGCGACACAATATAACAGTAGTCAAATCCCGAGCAAGGCCGTGGTTCGACTGTTCTTATTGACATCTGCCAGACAACATCAGCCAATGAAAACAAGGCTTTTCACGCTCCTATGCTATATATTGTTGTCTTTTTACTTCATCCGGTTTAGCTTCGATCTACTACTTCCGGAATCCATAACGAATTGAGCTGGTATCTTTATTGCAATGCTTTACATATTAAATACTAATCCCATAACGATACTAACTCTTCGACTAAACCTACACACGTACCCAACCCAAATATATCCTATACTAGCACTTTCTAAAAAGAGAATTCGCTATTCTATCAGATAAATCTTTAAGTCTACATGTACCTTATACTCTTATTCATACAAAATCACACGCGCGCGCACGCACACACACGCACACACACACACACACACACAAACCCCACAGGTATGTACGTCGCCGCATCTACCCATAAATGTAAATATACGCATACGCACATGTAATGACACACATGCATAAAGTCTATCCCACTTTTCGTTTCATTTTCGAAACCAGTCAATACAGGATTAACTCATACTAATTTATTTAGATTTCCTTCGCAGTTTTGTCATTTATCGACTTAAATAATTCAATGGCCTAATAAAAATAAATAATTATACTATCTACTCAATTAAGTAACTTATTATTGTGACATCGGAACTATCTACACAATAGACTCTTCCAGGTCTATATTAAGTATGCGACACAACACTCTACACATTGACATAGAGAGAGACAGTGACAGTCGAGTACGACTACCAGTATTGGACACTAACATATAGTAAGCTCCGCTTACACTATCTCTGTAACCTGTTGTTAATATATCTTTCTTACATCTAATCCGTGTTCCGTGTTTTCCTTCTGTGGTCCCAACTTTGACCCCACATCACTTATATATATATTTACTATCTGTTACATATTTCTCAAAATAAATCTAGCCAATTAGTACTAGCAACGACTCCCGAAATTTCCAAACTATTATTACTACGTAACTATATCTTTCTCTTCTATTACATTAGAATATTACAAGCCTATATGTGTGTGTGTATATATGTGTGTATATATATGTGTGTATATATATATATATATGTGTATATATATATATATATATATTATATATATGTGTGTGTATATATGTATATATATATATATATATATATATATATATATATATATATATATATATATATATATATGTATGTAAATATGTTTCTATATGTGAGCAAACATTTCTTTCTGTCGAAGAATTTAAACAGAATATATAAAAGTTCGCATGTTTAAAAACATCATTTCCTAATAAATATTACTGCTTTTATTTTAAAAGATAAACGGCATGATGATATGCAGCAGTATTGTAAATGAATATTTCAGCAGCGGTGGTGGGGCCGACTGTTCTGAAAAATGACAGAGATACTGAATTTTCTAAATACTTGTAAATTTTCTCTTTTTGAAGGTGATTGGCCGCACATTCCGCGTCAACTGCCGATGATGAGAAACAGACTGCCAGCGTAAAATCAGCTTTGTCTGCTTGCACTCTTCTGCGTCAGACGAGAGAAAATTATTTATGAATTGGGCGTCAGAGATGAGACAAAATGGCGTCATGTTGCAATAAATTCATGCTGCAGCGTTGAATCATCATTTAGCGGAATGATAAGTAACGGTGCAACAGATAAAGAGGATCCGTTACTATTCGATCCCCCATTTCGACTAAGCCCTGACTCATTATGCAAATGCCACCAGTTACACTTTTCCTTTGATTATTTTAAAACATTAGGTCAACTTATTAACTCGCCGTTTATCTTTTACTTAATGTTTAATATAAAGAACGGAAAGATTAAGCAGATGGATGTTCAATTATTTTCTCATTTTCAAACCTCTTCTGCATATCCCTTGATGACAAGCCAAACCAGATTATCAATTATATGTAGCTTTCTTACAAATGCTTCTGTCAATAAAGGGATTTCTCTCGTCCATTTAGACTTCGCTTCACCAAACTTCCATATATTATTTCATCCGCCATTTTTAAAAAAAATAATACGAATAATCCAATGAATAAAAAATAGACAGAAAATATGATTGATACTAGCGAAGCAGCTGCAGCATAAGATCCTGGCCTCATGGCCTATTTTCATATCATCCATTTGAAGAAGGCAAAAACGAAGGTTATATAAAAGAATGTCAATTATATATATATATATATATATATATTGAATACGACAGACAAGTGGCTTTCATTTAGTTTTTTATTCAATTTCTCATGTGATCTAATATTTTTTCTTTTCGGATGAAGATGAAATATTTTAACTGCTAAATAAGAAAAATAGTTAAAAATAATAATTCACCTCTTAGAACAAAATTAAATAGGACAAATATTATTTACGAATTTAAATGCTCATTAAGGAATTGTATTCCTGATCAATCAAAATTCGTAAATAATTATATAGGCCACACTACAACATGTTTAATACGAAAACTCACTCTACACCATTCTGACTATAGCTCAATTAGATCTCATTTAAATATTCAATATATACGTGCAACAAAGTATTTCTTATTTAACATTTAAAATATTTCATTTTTGAAAATGGCTAAATGAATAGCCCAAAGCACTCGAAAGAAAAAACATTCGGACAGTTTTTATATAATTTATCATCTGGATTTGGATGAATTTAGAATAATTTATTTTACTTGTTTTTTTATTATTTATTTATTATACTGTATATTTTTATTTACATTTTTCAGTTTTCGATTTTTAAGTAACGTAGTATTTATTTTTCTTTTATCGTTATATAACAGTTATAGCTATTTTTTTTCGTCCGATTTTTGGTTTGATTTTTATCGTCTAATATTTCGGTGATAATGGTTTGTTAATTTGTTTATTATTGACTTTATTTATTTGGATTCTTTGTTTTTGGTTTTTTATTTATTTGTTCCATTTTTTTCTATTCTGTCGGGTGTTATTTGGTAATTTGTTTGGGTTAATTTATTTTGCTTATTTTATTGTCATTTTGTTTATTTATTTATTTTTATTTTATTTTATTTTTCAGTTTTCCATTTTTAAGTAATGTAGTAAAAATTTATTTTCATGTCTTCATTTTGAGATGAACTCGGATCTTTTATTTAATAATTTATTTTGTTCTGGGAAGATAATGATAGCTATTTCTTCATCCAAGCAAAATTTGCAAGTTTTTGATTGGTTGTTGTAGGCTGATGATCTTTTCATTATTTTCAAAGATATTTTTGGTGTGATGTGCGTTTCGTTTTCACTTTCCCAGATATACTTAGAAAACATTGTGTTTTTTCTACAGAAAGTAATAAACAAATTAAAAACTGCTCCCACCAAAATAAAAGTTAGAATAAACTACAACAATCAACCCCAAAATTGAATAAATAGCTTTATCTCCCCAAAACCAAAACAAAACTATTAAATAAGCAATATAAACAAATTTTACTACGTTAATAAAAAACACCGACTAATAAACAATAAATAAATAAATAAGAAATGAAAATAAAAAATAAATAAAAACAAGCAAAATAATTTAACCTAAATAAATAAATAAACGACTTCCGGTAAAATAACCGCCAAAATAGACTACCCACAATGCACCACTTACCCGTATATATAAATAGCCGAGAAAAATAACAGCATTCGTGGCCTGATGATTGCATATAGCATGAAACAGACTGTCCCCTCTAAGTGTTGACTTCTATGTTCACTTTTATATTTACACACGCTCTATCTCTGATATTGAGCACTTTATCCCATAAATATAGCACACCTTAAGACTATATTTCTTCATATATATATATATATATATATATATATATATATATATATATATATATATATATATATATATATGATTGCATCTAGCATGAAAAAGACTGTCGCCTCTAAGTGTTGACTTCTATGTTCACTTTTATATTTACACACGCTCTATCTCTGATATTGAGCACTTTATCCCATAAATATAGCACACCTTAAGACTATATTTCTTCATATATATATATATATATATATATATATATATATTTGTAAATATGAAATCATTGCATCTATTTTATGTAAAAAGACATTCGCCTCTAAGTGTTGACTTCTATGTTCATTTTGTTTTTATTTACAACACGAGTATTTCTGATATTGAGTTCTTATTCCATCATCCATTCACACCTTAAACATATTTCTTCAATTATTAGCTACTAAAGTTTTATGTGTATAGCATTATATGACTGCATTTGTAAATATGAAATTTCACCACTTCTTATTTTTTGTAATATTTCCATTTCTTATTTGACAATGGCTCTCCACAACATCGATTTTGTTTTTATAAGTAACATCGAGTTTTTTATCGTTATTTTTAGTTCTTGTTCTATCATCCATTCACCCAAACATATTCTGTAAATTACTCGTTACTACCACTTGATTATATTGGATTCAATATATCTTGTGATTGCTAAACTCTTTTCGTTCCACTGCCCATGTTTTGGAATATTTTCTAGTTCTTATTTGACATGAACAGTGAAACGTTACAAATATATATTTACAATAAAATAAATCCTTCAATTATGAAATTCCCTCTAGGTTAATAATATTTGTGATATATCTGGATAAAATATTATAATCTGACCAAAAATGTTTTAACAATAACAAAGATGAGGATAATATATATATATATATATAAATATATAACTAATTGTCTCAAAAATTTAGACAAATTAATATAGTTAAATCATAGCAAAAATAATATTTTGTTTCTACACTGTTACAGTCTTATAAGTGATGGTATGAAAAAGAAATCCTGGTTTTAAAAATTTTCAAATTAAATCTGACATCAAATAATATATTGTGAATGATCCATTGTTGGTTATTATAATCTTCCGTTAACACGTTTTTATATTATATATATATATATATATATATATATATATATATATATATATAACATAATATAAAAGGATCAAACACTAATATTCCATGTTTAAATTTATTACATTAGAATCGTAATTATGATTCAATTCATCAGACCTACAATTTCAATTTGAATTTGTAGGTCTGATAAATTATAACCATGGAATATTAGGGTTTGAGCCTTTTATATTATATTCTTGCTTTGTCCTGGACATTGAGCTCTACATGGATTCTATACTCTTAAATATATATATATATATATATATATATATATATATATATATATATATCTATCTATCTATCTATATTCTACCACTAATATTTATATATATATATCTATCTATATATCTGATAAAATATACTTTTAATGTACACTATATTTATGTGGGTTAAAGTGCTCAATATTATAGATAGAGCGTATGTAAATATAAAGATGGACATTGAAGAGGAACACACAGAGGTGACAGTCTGTTTCATGTTAAGCACAATCGTCAGGCCATTAGAATTTATGAGTTTTTTTACTTACCTTTTGATGTTATCTTCAACATTCTGACTACAGATTATCGTAGACAAACTCGTTCGTCCACTCGTCAGGGTTTATCAGCAATTGATGCTTATACTTCCTTATTTTTCTTCTTTCTATGCCCTGATCATTGGTGCAAGTCCTTTTTTTCATAGTGTATATTTGCGTCTTTGTGTGTGCTCTCGTCATCGTGTGTGTGCGTACGTGTAAAATGTCGTAATTATTCGTCCTTTTCGTTGTATTTTTTTCACTTTACACTAACAGCTTAACCATTTCTCATATTTCTTCTTTTCCCAAATTTCTTTCAATTATGTATGGTATATACTGAAAATTATATATATATATGTATATGTTTTCAGCTGCGTTTACTGTAATTGTTTATTAACTAATACTGTTTAAAATTCTAATTGAATATAAATATATAATTATAATATATATATATATATATATATATATATATATATATATATATAATATATATCAATATACTAATATTCCATGGTTATATTTTATTACATTGGAATCGTAATCACGATCCAATTCAAAATTGAATTTGTAGGTCTGAGAAATTGGATCGTCATTACTATTCCAATTTACTAAAATATAACCATGGAATATTAGTGCTTGAGCCTTTTATATTATATTCTTGCTCTGTCTTGGACATTGACCCCTAACCTGTAACCGGACTTCTATCCTCTTGGAAATATATATTGACCACTAATATATATATATATATATATATATATATATATATATAGATAGATAGATAGATGTGATAACTGTGTTTGAAAAACCCTCGATTTTTTTGTATATATAATATAAAAAAAGGTAAAAAAAAGAGCTACAAACATGAACTTCTGCCGACAAAAAAATCCACAGATGCAGGTCTGAAGCCCAAAGAAAAAAACCCGATACGAGTAAACAACTAACTAACAAAGAGCTCAATACAACCGTAGAGCAGACCTAGATACACCTAATTTTTTTCTTCAAAAATCACCCATGAATAATTTCGTTTGCATTTTTTTCTTCAAAAAATGCATTTTATTCAATTTTATATTCCTGATTAATTGGAATGACTTATTTTAAATTATCACGTAGATTATCGATATATTTTATATGTAATTGCGATGACTTTGTTGTGAAAAATATTTCGGCGAAAGTTTTCACCTCTGAAAAACATTTACAACGATAGAAAAAATTTACTAAATATTCAACCATACGAAAAAAAAAAATAAACGAAAAAAAAAACGAAAAAAAAATAACTATCAAAAAAAAAATTAACAAGGATATTAGGAATCTGGTTAAAAGAAAAATCGTAGTATAGACATATAGATTATCTCCCCAGAAAACCCAAAATTTACTGTCTCCCTCAAACCCGTAATATAGTCTGCAACAATGAAAATAGCCTGAAGATTCGTATGAAAATCATGATATCTATACATATATATATATATATATATATATATATATATATATATATATATATATATGTGTGTGTGTGTGTGTGTGTGTGTTCAAATACGTGACTTCAGTCGTAATGCCTTCAGTGAGAATTGAACTAAGTATACTTGCTAGCTATTATCTGACAACAAGCGCTCTGGATGTGTATGTAAATATTTTTTTTCATCTGTCCTATAATTAATTGAATGTTTGTCTCTTATTATCAAGT
Source organism: Acanthosepion pharaonis (assembly GCA_903632075.3). NCBI lineage: Eukaryota > Metazoa > Mollusca > Cephalopoda > Sepiida > Sepiidae > Acanthosepion > Acanthosepion pharaonis. The sequence goes on along the minus strand of CAHIKZ030000669.1, from coordinate 1,987,428 downwards.
TAACTATTTACTGGATGTTGAACTATCGTAGCCTTGTGCCAAATGTTGCTATATTTATTAAATATTCATGAAAGCCTGTTGGTTTTATTTGACAGATCTGACAATACTGAATTAATATGTGACTCACTGACGATGGCTAGCGATCACTTGCTATCTCGTACTCTATGACACGTGCTCTGTTTTATATATCCATACTTTACGATACGTAATTGTTTCTAAGTGAACTCAAATTTTATTCTATTCATTTAATATTATACTAAAAGATTACAATCATAATAAATTAAATATATAACAGTGGCGAAATACCGACATACCTAAGTATATATTTTCATCTGTCTAACAATCCAGGTGCAAACGGATGCGAACTTCTTCGAACAATCAGCGTAATGAACCATATAACGAAACTTATTCTAGTGAATAAAACAGCAGCAGAATTAGACTAGAATTAGGACAAGAACAGTGCGCATTCGTTAAAGACACTGGAACAAGAAATGCAATGTTTATGCTCACAAATATATATAAAAAAAGCAATAAAAATGCAGAATGATGTATACTTATATGTTTTATAGATGATGCAAAAGCGTATGTCATAAAGGACTGTTAGAACTACTAGATAAACTTGACATAATTAGGAAGGATATTAAAATAATCCAGAAGCTTTACTGTCTGCGAAACAAGCTGCATGAAGACGGATAGAAAATAAATTCAGTAAATATACAAAAATGGAAAAGGGGTTGTAAAAAAGGATTATATTCTCACCTTCTATTAGAAGTCCGACCGGGATTCATTACAGTTTTAACAGCATGAGATATGCAAATGCCACAGTCTTGATAACAGACACAGAAAGGAAACTACAGTATCTCTAATAGAAGGTATTAAAGTAGGGACCTGCACTACATTTTCTATACCTATGATTTAAAATGAATTGTTAAAATGAAAAAGTACTCTTGAAGCTTTCTTTTTAGCTTTAAACAGAAGCAAAATGATTACATTTACTATTTCCATTAAGCAAAATACTCTGGTGTATTTCTAAAAGAAATTATATTGATTTGAATCTCAACTTTTTGCTCGCTTTCAGAAAATCGATAAAAATCGATAAATATCGTCCATTTTGACAAATTTGTAGCAAAAGTTAATTACGGTTTTAAAAATCTTGCAAAAATAAAATATATAGCTGTGATACGTTATTTTAGGAAAATTAGCTAATTTAATGTTAAATTAATTAGATTTTAAACAAATAATACTTACAGTATAAAACATAGTAAAGAAGCATTTCTTAACCATGGGGTCTTGTTTTTCTCTGACGTGTTAATCGATTGATTGGTAGGGAAAATCTAAGTGAACGCTTTGTTTTTGGTTTTTAACTAACTAGTAATTTTTTTTGGAAATTAACATAATATTTTCAGTATTTATCTAATATTTTATTTAATTTTAGTTACTTTATTTATAGCCTTATATTTTTATCAAAATAACTCTCACGAAAAAGAATAAACTTAAAAATATCAGTCTTCGTATATGACAGAAAATGATTGACAATCTTCGAACTGGTGAAGTAGAGACTTGAAGCAACAGAATTGGTCTTCTAAGGAAGTAGGCTGAGGATATCATAGATTGAACATGTGATCAACGACGAGATTGTAGAGAAAATGGAAGCAAAAAGAGGTGCTGATACTTAACATCAGAAAGGGGCAGTTGACATTTCTAAGGCACATGAAGAGGAAAGAGAACTTGTAAAACACCCTATCTAACGAACTTGTGTAAAGGGATTTTGCACAACAGGGTTTCGAACAGATAAGAAACATACACATTTTATTGAGAGCTACAAAGAACAGGAAATTGTGGAAAGCCATGATCACCCACGTCCTGAAGGGAAACGGCACAAAGAAGAAGAAAACATGAAGCTTTAATGCTAAATTCTGTCTTCAACTTGTACGACATGAAGAGTCTATCATTTCAATTAGTTGAAACTAATATCATCTTGTTTGAATCTCTTTCATTTTCTTTCAGTAAATCTTCTGCCCATCTCATTTCTAATTACATTGATACCAATGGTCAATGGTTTTTGGATTAAATAATAACTGATTAGTAAAGCATCTATTGCTAATACGGTCGGCTTTTTGCAATATTATTGGAAATTGGAATGGATGTTATTAGAAAACTTTTGCAACTGTTTGAATAGCCAATCATGCTAGAAATTCCACCATTGTGGTCAATGTAGTCCTCACGATGCAACTCGCTTTTGTATCTTCATTTCAAACGAAGCAAGTTAATATCTAGAATGAATTCCTTTGTATTTCGGGCAGACGTCTACAATGAGCGAAACGATATTAAATATTCCAAAATTAAAATAACTGACATTATTGCATAAATATGTAATGTAATTAGTAAACAAGCCATATTTCTAATAAGTATGCAAGAATAAAAATTCTCAGATACTTCGGGAAAATATTTTAGAATATTTCTCATCTATGTGCAGTCTTCGTTTATTTTTCTAAATGTTTGTTTGATAGACTGTTTTCGGAAAATTTATTATTTAAATATTTTCTCGTTTTAATTTAAGCGTACAAATGCTAATGATCATGGAGTCCTTCGGCTTACGCACTGTACTGGACACGTTGACATTCCTGATCAAAATGGCTAAGAACATAACAGACATCAAAACATGACATTTAACAAAACATACAAAACTAGAAAACTAACCGAATTATCAAGAATCAACGGAGACATCATGTAGGGACAGACATTTTCAGAGAATTATACGCAAAAGCAAGTACAACATGATGTTGGATAAAAAATAAGAAAGATAAAAAAGTGCTTTATATATGAATCAAAACTAGAATTTTTTTGTCTGATTGTTAAAAGTGTTTGATATTCTTTCATCGTTGTAACAGAGTTTGTTACTTTGATGTTTTCATTGTAAATATTTACCAATTCCACATCTGCAAGTGAACAACCATAATTTTTAATATCGAATATATATTTTTACATGTGATCCGACAACCAAGTTCTACTAAAGAGAAGAGCCAATAGCTCATCCCTGTTTCTTAATCATAGGATTTATAGGGTAATATATATACGAATAAGTAGATCTTTCTATCAGCATCCTTTTTTAGATTACTGGTTTATATATATATATATATATATATATATATATATATATACATATATATATATATATATATATATATATATATATATATATATATATATATATATATATATATATACATATATATATATATATGTGTGAAAAGTGTATATAAAAATAAATAAATATATATATGTATAATTATTTATATATTATATGCGGTGGTACTTATTAGAAAGCGCTCAATATCAGAGATAGATTTTGGTTGGATAGATGTGAGTTTGTGACCCCGGGTTTCACGCTTTAGCGATCGTCAGACAAACTCTATCCAACCATATATATATATATATATATATATATATATATATATATATATATATATATAAATTACATCAATTAGGAATTAAGGTTACTTTTTGGGTAATAGCCATTTACACCTAAAATTAAAAATAATTTGCAGGATTTTCAAACAACCAGATGGATAATAAATAATCAAATGAGACTGACTTAAAAACGAATTTTTAAAAAACAGGCAAAAGAAAATAAAGACAAAATAGAAAGTAAAGACTAAGAAAAGAATCTTTTTTGTCTAAAAGTATATTTTGATTATTTGTAGATGAAATGTCTCTTACACAAAAGTAATTCCTATTGAATGTAATGTATGCACTGTTTGAATAAAGCATCGATTTCTGTATGTGAATCAGCTTTGATATTTTTATTAATAGGATTCACTTGGATTACTTACTAGCGGATCATTACCATATATATATATCCTATCTATATATATATATATATATATATATATATATATATATATATATATATTATATTTCGTTGGATAATATACATATATTTTGTCTATTTATTTTTATACGGTTCTTGTCTAGTTCTCTAATCAGTTTATTGATTTTAAGATGTAATTCAACAAGGACGGCACTTTAGTGTTTTCTTACACAAGTACTTTCGATCTTTTTCTGGCCTTTTAAATGTTTCTGTTCCTAATTTTTCCACGCCCTGTAACCCCTTGTGTCTTACTACCTATACTGCCTTGATGGGGTGGTACTGCTTAATATATATATATATATATATATATATATATATATTCAGTTGAGCTCTCTGGGGGAAGAGGTGTGGTTTTGTAAACTGACTATTATGGCTGATATTGCGAGACTCTTCGGCAAAAAGCGAATTGAGTCAGTGTCGGTCACTGTTTGTGTTTATCTAAAAATAAATACGCTAAAATTCACCTTCATCCCTGTCGTGCACCGACGAATTCAGTCGGGTTTCGATCCTAGCTAGAGGCAACCGGATCTCTAGCCACACTAAAAAGCTGTGAAACAGCGAAACAGTCTGTCTGTGGATGACTTTATAATATATATACATATAAGTTTTAGATTAAAAATAAAATTATTTTCGTTTTTCATTCAAAATACTCAAATTTTAGGAATACGTTTTCATAAAATCGCCCACGTGACGACGACGTGATCATATTTAAACGGAACGCTGATCTTATAAAAGATTTCAGTTATCTGTTTGGATTGGTATTGCTTTTATGTCCATCGTCTTTTTCATGTTGAATTGAATATGGTCTATGTTAATTATGTCTTATGAATATGTACTGAAGATGGTCTATTAGACCGAAACGTCCGACGTCGATATTAAACATTAAAACAGCATAATCGCATATTAGGATTTTTGTTTGTTTTTTCAGTATATTTTTCTTCATACTGTCGGATCTATATCCATATATTTGCTTACATATATATATATATATATATATATATATATATATATATATATATATATATATATATATATATATATATATATATATATATATATATATATATATATACATATATAGAGAGAGATAAATAGATAGAGAGGGAGAGAGAGAATTTAGAAGGAGCTATAAATTACGTTTTTTTGACATGACTTGAAAGACAACCCTAAAATCTGCGTGCTGCACAAGCATGGTACACCGTTGTGTAAAAAAAGTAAAACAATAAGGTTAATTCTTTTAGTTCATCTTCACGTCTTGCTTTTCACTGTTTGTGAAATCGACTTTATATTTGACGAAATATGCTACAATAGGTTTATATGATTACTCTTTTTCTATTTGAAAAAAAAAAAATTAAACAGAAAATAAATACTGATATTAAAGTTTAAATTTTTGCTAATATCTGGGTTTAATGACACACACAATCAAGGGAACATGCTTCGTTGACTTTTCTCTTTATATCGTTCCGAAGTTCAGTTAACATACATTTTAACTTCCTTCAGCAGAAACTGAGAGATTTGGTTTATTCATGTCGTATTTTGGATGTTTTTCTTTTTGTTTTTTATAGGGAAGGTCGTCGGGATGCTTGTTGTTCTTCAAGGTCCTTTATACTAGTATATAACTCGATTTAAAGATAAAATCCACCGAACAGGAACTGATATTTCAACAGCAAACAATCTGATTAATATTTTAGAAAATAAAGCAATTATTTAAGAAATTTAACTTACTATGGATGATCAATCTCGCTACATTAACGAATAATCTATCAAGCTAACCCTTACTCTACGACAGGCAGCAAATAATTACTTTGTTCATTCGTAAAATGGTAAAAATTGGTACTAATGGTTGATAAATACAACACCAATATATCTGTGCATGTAGAAATACCTTTTTCCCATTCACAACTGCAAAATAATAAAAACGACGATTATGACGATTTGGTTTTCCTTTTAATATAAGTTTCTGTTGAAACTTGGCTAATGCATGGAATAATAATGCAACACAAAATGTACTTAGAACAAAATGTATTGAAACAAGAAAGTGTACACAATATTTATATATAGTCTTTTGTATATTCCCGGTAAGACAGTTCCTGGAGAATGTGTTGCCTGAGTCGCAGTCGGGCAGAGTCTCTGGTTGAATCTCTTGATTCCTCCCTCTCTTCCCGGTACCAACCATATTTATATGGTCGGTACTCCACTATGCAAATTAGGTGGATCCTACCACAACAGTTTCTTTAATAATTTCTATAATAATTTTCTTTAATAATTTCGGCTGTTAAATAAGAATCCGGATTCTTTATTTATTGTAGGCAAGTTAAAAATCCGGATTCTTTATTTATTGTAGGCAAGTTAAAAATGTGGGCGATCTAATGATTTTGTTGAATCACTATTGGTTCTGATATCAATATTATCAAACGTTCTATGCAAACCAAATCTGAACAATCAAGCTTGTGATATTGTTAGAATATGACTGTGTGTCATTTAAACAGGCTTAACAACATACGATATGCAAATGAAACAGTTTTGATAGTAGACACAGAAAGGAATATGCAAGAATTCTTATATAACCTAGTGAAAGAAAGCGAGAAGAAAGGACTAAACATCAGTCGCAAGAATACAGAATGTTTGGGTGCTATCAAAAAGAACATTCAAATTACAAATTGGAGATAGAAAATCAAACAGGAACAACAATTTGAATATCTGGGAAGTGTTTTAATAGAAAGCGCAACACTGAAATCCGGGGAATATCTAAAGATGTCTTTCAAAAGCTAAGCAAACTACTGAAAAACAGGAAACGATGCTGAAAATACAATGGACCGAATATGTGAGTAGCGAAACAGAGGAAATGAAAACAAACAGGAAACTTATACGTAACATCAGAAAAAGTGAACTGAAATATCTAGGATTAATAATGAGGAAAGTGGGCTTGGAAAATTTGATACTCACAGCACATATTGAAGGAAAGGGGAACTGAGAAAAACAATGCATGATCTACCTGCCGAACTTGAGTAAATGGATGGTGGAACAAGGTTTAGGAAAATAAGAAAATGGTAAAAATTTATTAAGAGCTACAAAGGACAGGAAATTGTGGAGAGCCATAACCGTCAACGTCTTGAAGGGAGACGGTACATAGAAGAAGAAATGTAATTGTGTATCAGAGCATATTGTTTGTTTATATATAATTGCATTTGTATGCAATTTTGAAAACTTTTCATTCCTTTTTTTTTACTGTTTTTTTTTCTTTGTAAGTTTGCATCGTTCAAATGTATTTCTGTAGACTAATTTCTGTCGATAAATTAAAGCGTTCCAATCAATTAAACATCGGTGGTGAACAATGTCATCATAGCAAAACCATTCTTTGCAGACATATAAATCAAAGCAGAATTCGCCCCGTTTTCCCATTATGACTGGAACCAAAACTGGGTATGGCAACAAATGGCTTCCTGGTGTTGTAATTACACTCGCTTTCTTTTACGGGCCGTATATATTTTTACACAAAAAAAAATCCAATAATTTCTTTTCACCCCGAAAAATAAAATCTTAATTCTTGAATAAATTCTTATTCCTTCAACTCCTTATTGACAAAAGAGCCGAGGACCGGATTTGATTAATGAAGCGTGGGTCAGCTGAGGGTCGCGTTCGATCTTTCAGATTAATCGATACTGATCTCTTTTGACTCCACTAATTCACTGTTTAATTTATCAGAATTGAATATGGCTTATTGGAATCTGCTTGGCCACTGACCTGCCTCTTCCTCCTTTCTCCTTCTATCAAAAATGTTTATGTCTGATATTGATCTGGATATTCGTTTTGTTTTTATTTAGCAACACGATAAAAGCAGAGAAACATTGAGCAGCTAGAGAATAACTCTGAAGCCGGCCAAGACAAAGAATTGTATATCTCAATAGTAGCTACAGCAGGGAAATCAACAGAAAATTGGTTGGAATGGAATGTCGAAATTACAGAGTCAAAACATCTCGAAAAACGTCGGAATTTATTTATCCCGACTATCATCATCATCATTATTAGAAATGCTAAAGACCCATCTTTGAAATGAATTCTTTTATTCTTTCAGGAAAGAATCTGGAATACCAGACAGGAATAATCCTGATAATTCCAAATTAATCTTTTTCCTATTTTGAGAGATTCTGCCATTAAGAAAATGTTCCAGTGATCTGATTAAATTGAAAGCATCAGAGGCTAAATCGGATAAGAGTTTGAAGAAAAATATTCACAACCTATCGATTTGATATTCTCCTGAGAGGATTTCATTGAGTGTCGGATGGCATGGTCGAATATCGAGTTGGGCTGCTTCTCTTGAAGATAATCTTTATAATTTATGGAAACTCTCACGTCATTCGGTGAATATTTAGATAAAACGAATCAAATAATTAAAAGATGAATGGTAGGAAGAAGTTAAAATTAGGTAGATATATGCAAATATAATGCCTTACGGGAGGGATCCTCGAGTAGATTCAAGATTTTTAACTGTAACTAACTAGTCAATGGTGAGGAAAGAGAACTCTAAAAAAATTCCGTGTCGCATCTACGCAAAGGTAGAACCTGACTAGTGCATGATGTTAGGGAAGATACTGCGACCGGATACTGCTGATCGTCTCTGACCTGTCGTACCACAGAAATGTATGTTTCAGATCGGGTTACAGTTGGCCTCTGTGTTCTTCAGTACTCTAATCTCTTTTTTGCTCAAGGTTTTTTTTTCTATTTCCTCTTCTTTGCTGAACAAGGTGATGAGTAGACAGCCTGCTTAATTCTTCACCTCCGAGTTTGCACTGAGAAGTCATCTCAGGAATCATTAATGATAAATAGTATAAGTAATTCAAACGTTTCATTACTAAAACTCTCGCTAACGATGAGGAACTTGAAACGCCATCGTTGATAACGAATGAGAAATTCGGACTGAGACATACACAGTCTAAACAATAAAGAGTAAATAATAGATTGTTTTCCTTTCTAATCACTTCACCCGAAGCAAGAAAATAAAAGCCACTAAAATACAAGTGATTAATGTGAAAAAAAAACAGAGCAGACGATAAAAGAAGCGGATTCAAGAAAACAGATGATGGTGATTGAAATTGCATTTCAATTTTTGAAGATAGCAGGAAGCCTGCAGTGAGTTCGACAAGCGAGAAGTGCCGGAGAAGAAACTAATTATATTAAAAGGTGAAGCAAAAATACAGATATTTCCTATTTCCATCCTAAGAAGGGTTTGGTTTCGACGCTAACTTTGCACAATTAAAGATCACAGATAAAATATCTTAGATAGAAGACGTTCAGTTTCAAAAGAAAATAAACCAATGCATTTTAGTCTGTTGGAGTTTACAATGAATTTAAGGTGTACCCGGAGAAAAATGTTACTAATTAAGAAATATGCTCTTAAGAAGGCGTCGTCAGTGATGTTATTTGACTTGGTTTATCATGGAGTTTCGGGTCTTTCAACATCATACACCCCATCACCAAGTCGACCCAATCAATCCCTGGTCCCCACCTCTCAATCAAACGTTAACAGCTACTCTGTCCTTTTAATGAATTAGACGAAGAAAGACCACATATTCCGCACATCCGATTGGATGTTTGTAACAACCAATCCGCTGTGTGAACTATCTTTTAAATGGTCCACGGTGGGGACTCGCTTCTTTTCTTTTTTCGGAGGATAGCACTTTCAATGGATAAATGAGGAGGTCATGTTCCTAAGTTTGACCCTTTTCCCCAAGTATTTTATAGTGTCTTACTCTAAATATTTGCCGTTTTTATTTTATTTGTGCTTTTTTGAGGGGTGGGGGAACTTAAACTCAACCCTAATATCACATTCTTATCGTTTAGACCGATTCTTAACATTATTACAGGTCAGTTAACTTTAAATGGATGTAATCTCAAAATGAAAATAATTGTCGATAAACATGACATATGTTTCGATTGTACACAGAAAAAATGAAATAAAAAATAAAATAAAATAAAAATAATATAATAAATAAATAAATACATAAAACACAATAATATTCCTTAAAATTGATTTAAAACTATTTACAAATTTGAAGTCGGTTAAATACGATAAACTACGAAATACTCTTGAAATTAAATTATACTACAAAAGAAGTGCGATCTGATTTACAATATCCTTTTCAAAATAAATAATATTAAGTAATAACGAAGCTTCATATATATATATATATATATATATATATATATATATATATATATATATATAACTTAAAACCGATGACAATTAAACTGATAAATTAAAGTAAAAATAATATACGAACGATATATAGCGATGATCGAGAGAAAACAAACTCTATAAATACACTATGTACGCGTTATGATTCCGATTAAAATATACAAAATGCGAAATATTCGTGTAAAAATAATTTTTTTTTAAAAAATATGAGAATAAAAGATAAAAAGCCTTACGAGATGAGACGCGCCGAAACCGCTAAAAGGTAAATAGTAACATAAACTTACCCCGTGTGAATTGGGTTTAACATAAAAATACATATTTACAAATAAAACAATTTACAAATTGACATGATATATTTGTTAACTGTTTCTGTACAATTCAAGTCGTGTATTTAAACATAAAAAAGGTGATGTTTATATTATTGCTATGTAACATTTAGTGTCATTATCTATTCGTCTTGAAAGACGATTAAATTGGACATATACAAATCAACTTAGGAAAATCCAGAACATCTGTTGGAGATCCCATGCAACATTTAACCCAATTTACGGAGAAGTGAGATGAATCTTAAGCTCAAACAAAAACAATTACAGTTTCCCAGCCACTGCCACCGAGCACAGTGATGTCGTCTCATCGTTAATACTATGGCATCCTTCTGGAAGTGTTTTCTCACGAAAATTGACTTTCCCAAACATCATAGTTCGTGTCTGGACATTGGGTTGGACATTGGGGATCTGAGGACAGCTACACAGGACCGAAAAGTATGGAAAGGGATTGTAAATGGAGTTCCGGCTACTAATATGGTGGTCGAAAGATGATGATGAAGATGATGAGGTTCATCACTGGAAACGGAATTTTATATACTGATATATTTTGTAATTATAATAATTTACTGATATGTCATACCATATATGATATGTCATAGCTGGAGGGAGAAGAGGTAGATTCATACCTTTCCCTAAGAATATTTTCATACATGTGAATATTACGTACTTGACTGGAATTGGAACTTGGCTCTCCAATTTACAATTCCGAGCCGTTATCTCTTGTCGTTTTTTTTTTTCTGAGCATAACTTTCTTTGCAAAAATCTGGTGCTAAAATTTGAAAGTCACTTGAGTAGTTTACACTTGTAAGTGTTTTTTTCGTGCATAGATCATTTCGAATATATGTCTTACGAGTTCTTCGAACATTATGATGTCAATTTCTAATGTTTAGTAGCTGAGGTTATGTTTCACGATTGTGAAATCTAATCCGTACCTGCTTCATATTCTAATAGATCGAATAGTATAAGCTAATATATAGCATTCAACAGACAGAAACTATTTTTAAACATGGATTTTATTTGAAATCTTCTGGATCAGTGAAGTGAAAAAACCAAGAGTGAATGGTAAGGAATACAGGAATTTTATTTAATGTCTACATTTTAACCTTTCTTTTTGAAAGCTGCCAATGAAAATGTTTCATGTTGTATTATTTATACTATCGACATATAGGTTTTATGTTGTTCGGGTTCTAAGAGGAATGGTGTTCTGAAATGCAAGTTTAAGAAATCTGAATATATAAAACAGATTTTATTGCTTAGTATTCGTAGTAAATAATTTTTTAATCATCTAGATCGTTTTTTTTTACACGTACCTTTGAGAGAGATGTATTTTTAAAGCTAGATGGGCTGTTAAGATAAATTGTTGCAGTTATGAAAATCCATTTTTCGAGGTTTTTGTGATGTCAACGAACACTCGTTGCTACTTTTGTTAGTGTCAACGAATACTCGTTGTCACTTTCGTAATGCTCATTGTAGTAGAGACTATGTAGTCGCAGATAAAATTATAGTAACACTGTTGAAGAATACTGGTGACATACGCCTTCAGATAACACTCCCATTAATAGTACTTCCTCGATAATGCTCGCTGGAATAGTAACCTCCGAATAGCGACCCGAATAGTAATTCGTATAATGATCAGTATAAAAAAATAGTATAGTGCATACTATAGAGAATAGCAGTCCGTATAGTAATAGAGGATAGGGTAGAAATAGTGATCAGTCAGACGCCACGCTAATTCCCATATATACATTTCTTTCGCGATCACGTGATCTACTTATTGAAAATGGGATCGCCCGTGTTTGCTCTCTGGCGATCTATGTTCAAACTCCACTGTCGGCAGCGACACTTTATTCCTATATAACAAAGTTAAAGAACCGGCAAAATTATTTTAATTATTTCTAAATAAATTATTTCTAAATAAATACGTGCGGTTTTAACTTTTAAATTTATGGAGAAATAAGTTTTCAAATTTTCTAACTAATAATAGACGTCTTTATGAAAACCTGGGTGGAGCCGGTGTAATCCTCCATTGTTCAATAATGGAGACTGCTATCAGCGGTTGAACTCATAAAGCAATTTATCGTCGAGTATGTCGCATTAGCCCCCACGCTCCAAAAATATAGGGGGGTTCAAAAAATCAACACAGGGAAAGAAGAGCCAACAGATTAAACCCAATTTTGTGTATATTTCTGAGATGAGGTATTATGTACACTATTTACATTACTCGGACTATTGTCCTCATCTTTGTCGCCATATTTATTACAAGGTTTCGGCCGTTGTAGGCTCCAGCATTTTTCAGGTGGTTGGAATGTCGAACAGAACACTTTATTTCGCTCACTAGGGTAGACTGTTCTAGTTCCACGTGCCATCTTTAATGGATGTCAGTTATCAGTTATCTCCTGTTAATTTCCCTCTCCAAGTTCTCCACTGCCTTAACCGGGTATTGAACTCACTCTTTGGGTGCTGTCACTGATAGTTCTTTGTTGTGTGTTCCTTCTTTTATGTTATCTACTGTTACACTGCTAAATACATGACTACTGATATGTGCCAGCTGATAATGGGGAAAATACGGCTTCGCTTTACTTCACGTTCATTATTTCAGATCTAGTTCGCAAATTATTCCCCATAACTAAATTTCCATAGGTGGTTCAAATGAGGACTTTTCAAAAGAGGAGACCATAACATTTCTAAAAATACCATATTTAGCTTGGTAACATTTGTCACAATTGAAATCATTGATATCGACCATATATATATATATATATATATATATATATATATATATATATATAGTTAAACCTAGAGAGCCAGACAAACCTACAAAGTTTCACCTAAGCGGATCGTCAGGGAGGCAGCCTTTAGACTTGGATGCGAGACGATTATGTTCGGCTGACGTAAATGTCCTATGTTCTTTCTTTTTATACCTTTTTTTTTTTCGTTTGGTATTGGTTTGATTATTCGCAAATCAAGACACCGAAGGTTTTCCGAACAAGTATAATTTCTTATACTTATAAGATCATTATAATATATATATATATAGTATATATATATATATATATATATATATATATATATAATTATATATATATATAATATGTATATTTTAATTATTATTATATAACATGTATATTATAATTATTATATATATATAATATGTATATTATAATTATTGTATATATATAATATGTATATTTTAATTATTATTATATATATATTATAATTATTATCATATATATAATATGTATATTTTAATAATTATTATATAATATGCATATTATAATTATATATATATATATATATAATGTATATTTTAATTATTATTAGATAATATGTATATTATAATTATTATATATATATAATATATATATTATAATTATTATTATATATGTATATTATAATTATTATATATATATAATATGTATATTTTAATTATTATTATATATGTATATTATAATTATTATATATAATATGTATATTTTAATTATTATTATATAATATGTTTATTATAATTATTATATATATAATATGTATATTTTAATTATTATTACATATGTTTATTATAATTGTTATATATATATAATATTTATATTTTAATTATTATTATATATGTTTATTATGATTATTATATATATATATATATTGTAATTATATATATATATATTATATATATATTTAATTATTATATATGTATATATTTTAATTATTATATATATATATATTTAATTATTATATATATATGTATATTTCAATTATTATTATATATATATATACATATATAATATGTATATTTTAATATATATATATATACAATATGTATATTTTAATTATTATATATATGTATATTTCAATTATTATATATATATATATATATATGTATATTTTAATTATTATTATATATATATATATATATATATATATATATATATATATATATATATATATATATATATATACATTAATGTTATATATAATTTCAGGGTTTTGTACTTTTCTACTGGTTTTAGACTTGCATCTTTAATACATTTAATTAAAATTTAATGAATACATGAATGAAATACGTTAATATTTAAATTAATACTTTAATCTTTAACTAATATTTTAATTAATATTTTATACTTATTTTCCACTTATATCAGACTGAGTTTAGGGATGTTTAGGCTAAATTAGGAAAGGCAATAAATAAGACTTCAGAAAAGATTCTTTATTCTGTGTAGAAAAAGGCTCTTTGTATTATAGTGAATATACACTACGTTCTATTTTAAATATAGCTACCGTGATTTAAAGGCTTTAGTTCGGGGGTCATAATCATTACCAAGACTTTTTCTTTGATAATGTTATGTATGGTATGTCCATTAAGAGTGAGTTAAAGTTTGGAATTTTGACTACCTACTTTGTAGCAAACTTGTCAACGTTAAATCTCAAAGGCCGGAGACTGTTATATAAAGGTTGTATATGCTTTAATGAAAGTCAATAAAAATATTCAAACGTGAAGTACATTATTATCTTCTATTCAAATTTGGCTTAAATTATTAACACTCCCAAATATGCAAAATGATTTGAATGAAAACAAAAAAAAACAATTATCTGTACACCCAAAGTAAATTTTTCCACTCTCATAAAAGTGAATTTCTTTATGCGACATTGTCTTCCCCGAAAGCGAGGAAAGTTGGCTCTCTGTGACGCGCCAGGAAATTTTTCTCCCCGGAATCGATACTTCAAATATACAAAACAACCATTCGCCCTTGCATGGAGTATTGCTGCCATATATGGTCTGTTGCACTTTCTGTTAACCTCGGAGTTCTTGACAAGATCCAGAGACGGATATGTAATATAATTGGCCCTGATCTGGCATCTCGTCTACAATCACTCTCTCACAGACACACCGTCGTCTCTCTCTGTCTTTTCTACCAATACTTTAATGGTAATTGCGCCGATGAGCTGCTTTCACTGGTTCCCAGACTCCATGAATTCAAGCGCCCTACGAGGCTGGCATCCCGCTCCCACCCTTACACCGTAGAAACTTTTAAATGTAGCCGTCTCTTCTACTCCAATAGCTTCATACATCGCACCTCTCGCCTGTGGAACACCCTTCCCAATTACTGTTTCCCTGAGAGCTATAATCTCCAACTATTCAAATGTAATATCAATCGACATCTCCAGTTACCTTGATCTACCCACTATCCTTCTCCTCATCCTTTCTCCTATCACTCATATCTGCTCTTGCTCCAAATCTTCTGCAACCTCTTGCATCCTAGTGGCTTCACGCCTTGCTCGGGGCCTAATACTTAAAAAAAAAACAAAAAAAAAAAACAAAGTAATATTTCTATTTAAGTTACATCCAGTTCTATTTCCCTTATAATTACTTCAGGTAAAGCGATTTGTTTTTCACCTCTACAAGCTGAACTGCTCTCAGCTTCCGTAATGGATTTCGCAGAACCAATCCAGTTTGTTAAAATGTGAACAGGATTCCTGTTTGTATCTACGAAAATGTGCAGAGAAATCGACTGAAATGAGAGAAAAATAGTTTGAACTCATTTGTTGGAGAAAACATAGAAGAGATCCCAATTACTTTTTTTCGCATCTTTCAGTAGAGAGATCGAATCTGCAATAAGCAAATGACTGCATGCAGATTATAAAAGTTTCGTTCGATTGGAGCATACAAAATACAATCAAGATTTATGCAAAAAACAAAAAACAAAACAAACATCAATACATAAATGTGGTGAAATTATTTTCTCATTTAGTAACGTTTAGAGTTGATTAGTTTTAATTACTTACATGCATTATATAGGCATAGACACAAATATATACGTAGAAAACACTTGAACGAAAATGATTACTACAGAAAATCATATGCAAGAACTCAAAACTATATCTTTATATTTATATAAACAAGCACAGTCGTAGATTTAATTTAGACATATAATCGGCTGTCCTAGCGGTTGCATTATTTCATGAAGAATAACAACTGCTTTCTCTAATTTACAATAGATATCAATTGTAAAATGATTACCAATCCCTTTACATTATGCATATGATCGCTATATTCTGTCATTTGCACTTGCCTTCATTTCTGATTATTAGCAATCAATTTTCTTGATTTTCATTGCATCATATGGATATGCTGATAATGTAATGTATATTGCCGCGGATCTAGGAATTTTAGAATCAAATACAAATTCTGGTCTAATCTGAAGCATTCACTTTCGCGGGAATGGCTTCGGAAAAGTCAGAAATCTACCCTTTCTACCACAGCTATGTGATAAATGTTATCTAGCCTTTATGCCAACCAGTCTAAGAGAAGGAAATTTCGAGCTACTCCGCGATATTTACTGAAATATAAAGAAAAAGAAATCTATAAAGAGTCATGTTCGTCTATGTCCTGAAATGATATTGCGTTAAAACATATGCAAGAAGAGTATTGAAATTTGGTCACATAAATTTTAGGTGAAGATCGAGAGACATTTTCTTTTTTACCGCTAGAAATTTTTAGTTGTGATAGTGCAGAAAATTATTAAATTTTATCGTGAAGTGTTCAAAATCAGTCTTCGTTAAAATACGGATGGAATTATTATTTCGTGTGTAGCCTAGAATATTTCAGTGTTCCAGTAGTTCAAGCGAGGTAAACGTCAACTGTTACTTTGAATGGTAGCATTCAAGTTGCTGTAATTTATTTAGACTTGGAACATCGATTACTACTTCCGGCAGGCCAAGATGCAACTACCTCGCGCGCCGATCACGCAGAATATGACCCTTAATTTGTGTAAAGATTTTTTCTTCAACCTTTAAGTTCCGAGTCTTTTGTTTTTTTGTTTTTTTGAGTATGTTCAAATTGAAGGCCTAATAGCCACTCAATGTAGAAGATTAGAGATTAAGTTTTGTCAAGTGCGATTGTTTGGGGAAAGAGGAAGAAGAACTAAAAAGACGAAGAAGAAGAATTTTAAGAAACTCAGAAAGAAGAAATAAATGATAACTGTTGTTACTGGTTAGTCTCGCAGTGGCAACTATTTTTGTGTAAAATTTTATATCGTTGCTTCAAGAACACTCCTTGCAAATTTTTGACCCCCCTTCTGTCTGATTAAATACATTTTTTTGTGACAGACGAAAAATATAATTAAAAGATATTTTCGTCATTTCGATTACAGTTCAATTCAGTATTTCTCCCCTTCCACTTGAGCTTCAATGAGGAATCTCAACAAAGATTTCAACAATTTCGTGAGCGTAAAAATCTACAGGAGGATTTTTAAGAAATGCAAATTCCATCATTGTTTCTGAAATGGCATGTTTTACGGTTTCAACCTAAAATATTTTTCTTCCAAAGAGGTTTTATTGGATTGTTAAAAGTATCCGGAAAGATCATCCTCTAGAAGTAACTGTTCAACAAATTAGATTAACATTTTGGTAATACGTCTAGGAATAAGCAGTCGAACGAAAGAAAAAAACAATTTCCTTCTTTTTAGCTAATTTTTTGATTTTTATGGTTCTTTTCAATGAAAATTCTGCGAGCCTTTCATCTGATTAAATACAGAACTTGTGGAAATATAATTAAAGTTGCTTCGTCAGAACACTTCCCTTCAATTCCTTCATTTCTCCCCTTCCACTGAAAAGCTTCGCTAATTTCCATCTGTCTACAAAGGGGTTGGAGGGTGGAACGCAATTTATGAGGATATGTAGGAAGATAACGGTTGAACCTAAACTCAAAGTTTATCAAGATTGGAAAGTCAAAAAAGTCCTCTCTCCGGCGCAGATAAATGGTTTTCCTGGGAATAAGACGAACAAATTTCCTTCTTACTAATTTAATGATAATGGTTCTTTTCAATGACGATAAACTTCATCCGCGTCCTGAAGTATGACGATAAACGACGTCAGAACGTCCTGGATATGACGATAAAATAGCGGAAAGCTTGCCACTTTCCATCTGTCCTGGGTTGTGACGATAAACGCATTTAATTACCCACGTCCTGGTATATGCGATAAACGACGTCCAAGTCCGTGAAAAAAGTGACGATAAACGACGTCCGTCCGTCCTGGATATGACGATAAACTACATCCGTGTCCTGGGTATGACGATAAATTAAATCCGCGTCCTGGGTCTGACGATAAACGACGTCCGCGTCCTGGGTATACGATAATCTACATCCGCGTCCTAGATATGACGATAAACTACATCCGCGTCCTAGGTATGACGATAAACGACATCCGCGTCCTGGGTATGACGATAAACGACGTCCGACTCCAACGCCTCTGATCAGGAGGTTTTGATGAGCGTGGAACCAACTTTTAATTGTTGGTGTTTCCAGGTCCACTCTGACCCGAGGTGGTAGCACCTGTTAGGGTCCCAGCTATGGACAAATAGGCAACACTCAAACGTGGGTCAAAATGCTATGAAAGTGTAAAAATAGGTTTTAATATCAGAAATACTTTGTAAAAAAATTACCAGCAATAATTTTTTGAAGGAAAAATTATTATCAGCAATAGTTTTAAAAAAGAAAACTGCCACCAATAAAAACAGCTATACAGTTTTCGTAAAAATATTCCCAGACATAGATTTTTGAAAAAAAAATATTGCCAGAAATACATTTTGAAAAAAAAATTACGAGCAATAAAAATTGTCGGCATTAAATAACACATTGAGGTTGATATATATATATATATTTAAGCATTTCACCCCTAGCAAGGCGGGAAGCCACAAGCACGCAAGGGGTTACAGAAGATTTGAAGCGAGAGCAGGTAGGAATGATAGAGGAAAGGATGAGAAGAAGGATAGTGGATAGATCAAAGCAACTGGAGATGTCGATTGACATTACATTTGAATAGTTGGAGATTAAAGCTATCAGGGAAAGAGGAATAGGGAAGGGAGTTCCACAGGCGAGAGGTGCGAGATATGAAGTTATTGGAGTAGAAGAGGCGGCTACATTTAACAGTTTCAACGTTGAAAGGGTGAGAGCGGGATGCCGTAAAACAAACCGGAAACCGCAGATATGGTTGCATTACTCTATATTTAAGTCTCATCTAGCTACTGTAAACATCGAGAATAGCTGGGTGAGTCAGGTACCTACTGAAGCGGTACAAGTAAGGCACTATTTGTCCAGTTTCTTTAGAGACATATCGTATATATGAGTTCCACTTGAGGTCTGAGGTTTAGAGGCTTTCAAGGTAAGGACCCTTTTTGAGAGGACAACTGTTCATCATTACAAGCGAATATTCAGGGTTATAATTGAACCGCACTATTTTTGTGGTTTTTGAGGTATTGAACGTTACAAGCCAATTTTTCCGCCATTGCGTTCTTAGATCCAATTCAGGGAGATATCTGCTGACAGGTTTGGGCATCTAAATGTTCTTACGCAGTTCGTTAATATGAAGCAGAAATAGAGTATACTCGAGGAGAGAGCCTTGGGGAACGCTTGTAGCGGTCTTATACGCTTCAGATGACTTGTCATTAACAACAATTTACCTGTTATGAAGGACTTCATAATTGAGAAAACTATTCCAGAAACTCCATAGCTGGGCATTTTGTGTAGCAGCTCCATATGCCACA